>OU896722.1:6058979-6481976 GCA_918026855.4 Phaedon cochleariae
TAAAATGGTGTGATGAATACAATGTGTCCCAAAAAAGGGTGGCATATCAAAGTTGTACCTTTTTGAATGGAACACCCTATATTTCATTGCATTTTTAGATTCTCCCAGAAAAGCTGATTCCATCAATGCATCACACTTGGGGTCTAGCGGGAATGGTTACAGAGATATAGGGTGTTCAAAATCGAGTTTTTTCAATTTTAGTAATTTTTTGTGTCGAAACTACTCATTATAGGCCAAAACGGCTCACATGTTCCAATTTTAACTTCTGATTTCCTATCTACTGACATTTAATTGGAACAAATACAGGGTGGTTCAAGATTCAGAATTCTGATCACCCTGTATCTGTTCCAATTGAATGTCAGTAGGTAGTAAATCAAAAGTTGAGATAGGGACATGCGAGCCGTTTTGGCCTATAATGAATAGTTTCGACACAAAAAAATCCTATAATTGGAAAATCTCGATTTTTAACACCCTATATCTCTGTAACCATTCCCGCTAGACCTCAAGTGTGATGCATTGATGGAATCAGCTTTTCAGGGAGAATCTAAAAATGCAATGAAATATAGGGTGTTCCATTCAAAAAAGTACAACTTTGATATGCCACCCTTTTTTGGGACACATTGTATTCATCACACCATTTTAAAAATGTGGTCCAGATCGACATACATGCGCCTGGATAAAATTATTCCTCAGAAAGGTTACCATTTGGTCATTATAGCCCGATGCGTTCAGCTTGACTCACCCTGTATATAATACATCATATTATTTTATCCGATTTGTGAGAAGATGTCAATTCTCAATTTCAAGGAATTTTCATTTTTGATGCTCTCTTTTTGGATGTTAAACAGATATAATGCAATGTTCGACGTGGCAAATAGACAGGAAAATAGTTGTTTTCTGTTGAATATTCAGAATGATATTATGTGCATATATCTATATGAGGGAGAATGCAAATTCTCTACTTCAGAAGATTTTGTTTTCAAATTCTTATCCTGTGTGTTCAATAAAAGTAATTCAATATTCGTTGTGGCATATAGTCAGGAAAGTAGTTGTTCTCTGTTGAATGAACCGAGAAAGAATTGATATTTCCATCACATAGAGAATGCGAATTCTCAATGTATTTCTATAAATATATATCAATTTTTTTAGGTTCATAATTATATCTGAGAATATTATTCCTTCTCAACACTTTCAAGTTATTTGGTAGTGAGTTATACTGTATCATTCTATTGTAACTGATGGATTATTTACCAATATCTGATTCAATGTTCATGACATAAAAGTTATCTGCTTGTAAAGTTGAATGATTTTGATGACTACTTTTGATTTGGAAAACTAAATTTGAAAGCTTTTGACAATTTCCAACTGAATGAATGAATGATAATATTTTGAATATCGCTAGTACATACCTCATTTATGGGATCAGATATGATCCCCCTGTATATCCACATCCCCAACATCTTCATGTACGGCACGCATGCAGCTTCCATCAGCTTCAGACACAGCTGCTGGGCTCGCTCGTCACCAATAGAGCCGACAACATTGTCGTGCAACAAGCTCAGCACTTTTCCGCCTTTTGCATCCGACTATAAATAAATAAAAAGTTGAAAAACGTTTTCGATGAAAAGCTTTCATAGCGCTCTAAAAAGAATACAATGAAATGTTCCTTTATAATGTCAACTATCAACTCATAACCTCATAATACACAATTTATATGATCATAGAAGCTTGTCGCGATGATCAATACATAATTGAATTGAAATTTCAAAAATTTAAACTCAGCAGATCTGAAAAAATTAAATCAGGACTAGTTCATTCACACAAGTGAATCGCGCGACAGGCTTTTATGATCATATAAATTGTGTATAATGAGGATATTATAAGTTGATAGATGAAATTATGAAGGAACATTTCATTTTATTGTTTTTAGAGCGTTTAAATGAGATCTTGTTATTAAAAATGTTTTTTTTACTTTCAATTTATTTTTTATTTTTAGTTATCGCTGGCTAGGTTTCTCAGTCATTTCATTCAACGCATCATCGTTGGAAGGTCGTTTGCCGGTTAATTTCGAACAGTCCAGCTCTTCAATAATAAGGAGACCTTCTAATAATTTTACACACTATTTTCCGAGTTGCTTTCAACGAGCCCTTTCATTTGATACCCATATTGTAGAAGTGAATTCAAAATAACTATTCCGCCATCTTGGATAGTCCGCCATATTGGATTTAGAATGACGTCAATTATTTTTTGAGTTCCTCCCAACAAGCCCTTTCATTGATACCCATATTGTAAAAGTGCATTAAAAATAACTATTACGCCGTCCTGGATGGTCCGCCATATTGGATTCATAATGACGTCACATCATTTTTCGGATTAATCTGAACAAGTCCTCTCATTTGATACCCATATTGTGGAAGTGCATTGAAAAAAACTTTCGCTATCTTAGATGGTCCGCCATATTGGATTCAGAATGACGTCACATTATTTTTCGAGTTATTTTCAACAAGTCCTTCCATTTAATCCCCATATTGTAGAAGTGCATTGAAAATAACTATTCCGCCATCTAGGATGGTCCGCCATATTGGATTTAGAATAACTTCACACACTTCATCATGCATCGTCATCCAAACTGAACGTGCATGCAAAAGTTCAGCTCAATCGCTTGAATATATCTACTTCAAAATTGAGTTCAAAGATTCCACCCGAACCAACATACATTCATACAGTGCAACTTAAATAATAGTTATTTATTATACAAGGGAAAAAAGTAGTAGATTTTAGCTCCAGGTTGTGTTGTCTCCCGACGCGTAGTGGAGGGAGACAAAAAACCGTGAGCTAAAATCTAATATTTTCCGGTGTATAATACACTATTTTTTTCTGTGACAGAGGAAAGGACGAATCAATATTGAAAAAATATTACATTATTTTGAAATCTGAAAATTATCGACGTGAAATTTTAAGTTTTTACCAGTAGGCACCTGCGTTGTAGGCATCTTCATCATTCTTTTGAAGTAATCAAATATCTGATGTCACTTCTGTCAATGTAATTCTGTGATTTGATTTCAGAAAATTGCCAATTTAGTGGTTGTTTAGTAATATACGTAACGGCGAAGTCGAATGGAATATAAAAGGACTTGCAGTTCTTTCTCGGAGACGGTATTATTGATTCATTTTCCGGAACTATAGCACAACAGAAGCCATCAACACTAACTTTTTTCCCACGGGAAAAAAGTAATTTATGAAAAGTGACATTTTATAACCTGCCAACAGAGATGAAGTGCCAAACTTTTTTCCCGTCACAGAAAAAAAGCTTTTAATTAAAAATAGCCGGAATTTCGATCCCTATCTGATAACGAAATGACATTATCGTCGCCTTAGGAAAAGCGCCTAACTTCAATTTGAGCTCAATATTTTATTAGACCGCCATCATCTGTTAATAAACTATCTATCGCACCTTTTCAGAAAAGCGCGTTACTATGGGAATCATTTCGCACCATAAAAGCTCCATTTAGAAAAACGCGTAAGTACCTCTTACTTCCCAGTTCCGGGTAAAATATGTGTCTCTTTTACGAAACTGACTGAGTAAGAAGATAAGTTAATTCTTTATGGATGGTCATGAGTTAGAGTGGTCTTCACAAGTTAAATACTTAGGTGTGTGCATTGACAAGAAGCTCACCTGGGCCCAGCACATTGAACAGCAAGTTTCAAAAGCTAAATTGGATTTGAGACAGAAATTGAATATTTACATCATGGCAATCAAGCCAATTTTACTGTATGCCTCGGTAGTCTTGGGCCACACAGCTAAATCTCATATCACCAGATTACAAGCAATACAAAACAAAATCGCGAGAATGGTGACAGGATCTTCTTGGTATGTTCGGAATAACCAGATCGCCAGGGATGGATCTGAAACTTTCTTCAATCGTGTCCATCATTAGAGAACGAAATATCAAGACATTCGAAAAAGCTGAGGTTCATGAGAATCGATGCATCAATAAATCGATATATCCATATTCTTGCACAGCCCTAGTATACAGTCTGTCCAAGATAAGGTTGAACAGCATGGGGATCTCGAAAACGGTGGGAGATACGAAGTCGGTTAAATGGGGAAAAAGTTGCGCATTCGGAGGCTCATATCAAGAGCCTCCAAAAAATCTTAAAATTATTTTTAGTTTTTGAGTTATATCGAAAACAGTGAATTTTTGGAATATCTATTTTATTTTTTTTTCTCCGTTATTATCAGAGATACAGAATATTTGTAGAACCATCATCAACTTTTGTTTTTTAAATACGGTCCTGATAATTTTTTCACAGATTCTGAAAGGTTTTTTATTCTGAATTGAACCATGTATTATACAAGGTGGTTTATTTGTGTTTCGACCTATTTTTAGCTGGATAGAAATAGGTCGAAACACATTCGACCCACCTTGTATCATACATGTTTGAATTCAGAATAAAAAAACCTTTCAGAATCTGTGAAAAAATTATCAGGACCGTATTTAAAAAACAAAAGTTGATGGTGGTTCCACGAATACGAAACGTCGCATGAAAAAATCGGTATCACCACGTTAACCGTCATCAAAAGTTGCTATGAAAAAGTATTCTCAGTTTTGCTGTATCTCTAATAATAACGGAGAAAAAAAATAAAATAGAAATTCCAAAAATTCACTTTTTTCGATATAACTAAAAAACTAAAAATAATTTTCAAAATTTTCGAAGGCTCTTGATATGAGCCTCCGAATGCGCAACTTTTCCCCATTTAAACGACTTCATATCTCCTACCGTTTCCGAGATCCCCATGCTGTTCAACCTTATCTTGGACAGACTGTATATAGATTCATTTGACAACTCAACTCAAACAAAATTGGTTTATATCAAGTCATTTTGACATTATATCGTGAAACAGTGCCTAAAACTACCAAGAACATTTTTTTACGGTAATCACTGCTCAAAATTCAACTGCCCTACATTTTCAAATGTGGTAGGTCATGATGGTAAGAAAATAAAATATCAGTCGTTATGACTACATTATTCAATGATTCAAAACTTTTTAAACATTACCATGCAAAAAAGGACAAAAGGCACAGAAAAGTCAACTCACCTTACTTATTGATGAAGCAATATTAGCTGCTATTCCCAAACTTTGCATGTTGCGTTGAACAAAAAACCATAGTTTTTGTAATGTGAGATTTCCGGACTTGAACTCACTTTCCAGCTGTATGATGAAGAGCTGGAAAAAAGATTATGATTCTGATTCCAAATAGGACAAGTAGTTTCAGCGATTATTCCACTCATTTCAAAATACACGTTTTTGATTGGTATAAATATCTGCTAAAACTGCATTTATCATGTGATGGTTTTTTTTCGAAAATTCTTTTTGGTACATACGAATGTTTGTCTGAAAAACACGAACTTGATAATGAAAATGTGAACAAACCATTATTCATTATGATATTTCACTATAAAGTTACAAATTTCACCTTCTTTTCTGCCTGTCTTCTGGATCGTATTTAGAACAATTTGCCATCCATATTTCATCATTGGACATCACAATGTAAGACGAATTTTTTTTTTATTATATGAGTCAACTAGAAATATGATTTTCTTGTGATTTATCCATATTTAGTGAAAAGAAGGAAGAATATCATTTAAAATAATAGCGTGTGTAATGTCATTTAAAAGCAATCCGTTGACATTTGACACCTCGTATTTGGATTGACTATTGATTAAATGGCCGTCATCTGGTATGCTTGTTCACTGAATATGAAAAAACCGCCATGAAAATCATTTCTTGTTGAATTTTCAATATGAAAATCATGAGAATATAAAGTGTCCAATGACAAAAAAAAGAGCAAGTAGCTGTAAATTCATCCAACACAAGGGTAAAAGGAAGGCGAAATTTCGAACTTTTTCTTAAAATATCTCGATAAATAGTGGTTTGTTCACATTTTCATTATCAAATTCGTATTTCTCAGATAAAATAGTTATTTTTGTATCTAGAGCGCGAAATGCTACTTTGGTGATCGAGATCTGATTTTTTTAACGAGGCGTAGGCGAGTTAAAAAAATAGTCGAGATGACCAAAGTATTTCACGCTCGAGTTGCAAACAAAATTTTTTCTACAAACGTCAAAAAATATAGTTCTAAAGTAAAAATATGCTCAGCTTGATATGAAAAATAGTGTTGAACTGGCTTGAAATGCCTCCCCCTATCCTCCCTAGGTACGCACGATGTTCCAGGAACAGAAATAAATGATTTCGTGGATGTTTGCTCGATTGAGGACCATGGAGTTGAAATATAAACATCTCATATATTTTACATAACAATGCGCGAAGTAGGTACTTCGCGCACTGTTTTACTTCGCGCATTGTTATGTGCAAGGTATCATGGTAACGTAGGAAACTGAAAAAAAGTGTCACTTCGCAATTTGTTATCAATGCGCGAACCTTGTCATTTTTTGACGTTTGTAGAAAAATACGTTTGTACCAAAAATTCAAAAAAAAAAAACCATCGCATGATAAATTCAGTTTTCCCAAATATCTGTGTTGATAATCGAAAACATATGATGATTTTGTTTTGTGTTTCCATTTTGTATTTCGCTTTCCCATTGGTAGTTAGATAAAAAATAACATGAAATAGCTTACCAGCAGCAGGCTGTCATAGATATCATATTTTCATAATGAGGAACTCAACACACAATCATGATAGGCACTCACTTTTTAATATCAACATAATTAACTAATGAGTAAATAGCTAACCTCCTAACCATCACATAATTTCCAACCTGACGATCCTTGGATCAATTTGACAGTCGAAAGTGAGTCAATATGTGAGCATTGAACTCAATGTAAACAACTGGAAGGAAGAATATCGTTTTCTCGAATAGAACAGAGTGTATCAGGGGCAGATGCAACAAAGATAGCTTGTGTTACAGTAACCTGTCCCTTTCACACACTTGTGTAAACATTTTCTTTTATCCAATGATTGGAGTAGTTGAGATCTTTTTTTATCTAAACAGGCAAAAAAATTCAAGACAGAACTTCATTGTTTTTTGTTATGTGTTTCTTCGAAAGGACTGAATTTGTTGGTGAGAATTGATTGTTGTTGAAAAGATTTGTGATCTCGAATTAATGAACAATGGTTATTTATATTGTGATATTTTGGATGCAGAACAAACAAGACAAACAGAAATTGTCCTTCATGGGTAAGATGAAAATTGTTCAGATTCTCAAAAAAACTATAATAATTTATTTTCAGGATGTGTCTATAGTTGTGTGTGTCGATGTTCATTACTTGGGTTCTAAGGACAATGTTTTTTATATGGACATTGATTTGCCTACAACTTCCAGCTCCCAAGTTTCAAAGTTTATTGATAATGCAACCCGCGAACTGTTTCATTCGAGAAGGCCTATTCTATTGCAAAGAAAAGTGAAAACACTGAAAGAAAAAGTAAAAAATGGAATTACAATCTTGAAGAGGTACTGAAAAAACATGTTGAAGGTGAAACCTACAAGTTCAAATTTTTGAACTCAAGAGCTACATCATATTGTCTTTTCAGGTTTGCCTTTGGAGCTTCTCCTTCTACAGAAAGGAAAAAATTAAGATTCTGGACGTTGCAGATATTCATCTTTAATGAAACAATTTTACTTTTATTCAACTTTTATTCTCCTTGAAAATGAGGCTTAATATTAACTTCAGGTACTCAATACCATTTAAGAATTCCTTTTCAAATTTTTTCTATCGTTTCTCATTTTCTTCTAATATTACTGAGACATTGAGCTTCGCGCACCCTGAACAGTATGTTGTGACAATTGAATCAGAATATATAATTTCAATTTTGTATTGAGTTGACTTCCTACTTCTGTAAGAATGAAAAAAAAAACAATGATTATCTTCTAATAATGATTGATTAGAGAATTGATTGCATCATTATCCTTCTTCCTAAATGGATATTTGTATGTGATCACGTTCACTCTTCAATAAAAGCAAAAAACGAGAAAATATTTCAAATAATGCGAGCGCTTCCCATTAGCTAACATAAGTTAGAAAGAGATATGTATCCGCAACCACTGCGGGTTGCCTGAACAACCTTTTTGCCTCACTCGGCGTTCACAGAGAATCCCTTCCAGGTTTTTACATTGAGTTCATTGTAAGTCATGACCACACCCTGATAGGTGTATTGTTATTTGCATATCGCCACGACCGCATATGGAAATACTATATAAAATCATTGTTTTATTCATGATATAATGAGTGAAATAATTTTGACAAATACGATTCGTTTATTGATAATTATCGAAAATTCCTTTTATTTTTTTAAACAAATAATGTTGCTTTCTGCAACCACATGATCGTTTATCAAAATAGAAGGGATTTGCATCTGGACCACCATCATTACAATGGGGAAGTTTCTTTTATTGAAGTTCATAAAAAATAAATACATAAGTCTTTTTTCTTTTGTTCGTAAAATCAAATTTCACTTCAGAAAAAAATAAATAAAAGAGGAACTTGGCTCCTCCACCATTCATATGACGTACTTTCTGAAAATCCACATTCACACAGAGTTAAAATACGATTCCCTGTGCCAGTACGACGTTGCCGATATCATCCATATGTCTAGATTTACGGAAATTGTTCTTTGAATGCATAATAACTATATCATAACAGCAATGGAATATAATAGGTTCTTCAATCCTACTTTGTCAAGTATTATGAAAAATTCCCATAAATCTCTCATTGGCTGAATGAAGTTGATTCTTAATGAAGATAAATTATGATATTTTGTGATAAAATCTCTAATCTTTCACCATCGTTATATTACAATATGTTATTTATAACTTGTCAGTCATTTTTTGCTAATGAATTCGTTCCTTAATAAAACAGATCTATTTTCTTGGAAAGTTGCAGATTAAATCTTGAAACAGCGCCCAATACTTCCGAGTCCGTCCACACCCCTCAAAATACTGACAGGCACAACAAGAGGAAGGAGCCATGGGTTCTGACCGATGACAGTAAATTAGGAAGGATAGTATAATTGAATGTAGCCGATAGTGATTCATTGATTTAATGATATTTTCCGTCGACCTCGTATTAACGACTAAGTTCAATGTGAATGAAATCGTTCATTAATGACCCCTATTAATAAACGATTTGTCTATTAATGCACGATTGTTTAATAGGCAACCAAACATACACCGCGTATTCATTGTTTATGCTATAACTTACGGAATTTGCATTTGAATCGAAAATATGGATTTCATCGACGATTTTCCGTTAACGGGTTCGCCTTTCCAAGTTTCTGACACGATTTTAATCCCTGTTTTCTAACACAAGAAATTTATTTCCTATGTTGATCATTTCGACAAATGTCAAATGTCACTAATGTCAGTAACAAGGCTACTGGGTGATTCTTAGCAGTTTCCGGATGGATGATGAATTCGCGAACCAAGTTTTCTTCATTGCAGGAGAAATGAGAAATGTAGTCGACGGAAAAATTTTGTAACCAACTTGTATATTAAAAGGCGATTAATACACTAGTTGGTTAAATAACTATTTCGTTTAGGACCGAGCTCTATTCGAGATATTTCATTGCATAAATAACAAAACCATAACCTGTCAGAATCAATCAATCAATCAATCAATCAATCAATTTATTAATCCTTTGGAACTTACAAGAGTTATAGGACAAGTCAACAAAGCAGCACACAAAATAAGTATTACACAAATAATAGTGATAAAGATAATAATACAATCCTAATCAACAGTAGTAATGATATTGACAAATAAATCAAATGGACAATGACATATAAAACTGCAATAAGACTTTATAATAATTTAAGAATAAAACACACACAGACATTGAAGTAAAGTTAAAATTTTGAAATTAAAATTAATATATATTAACCAAATGCTCCTTCAAATTCTTGTATTGAGTAAGGACAAAGATCTATGAGGAGTTTGGACAATGCACGTTTGAATTTGCGAACAGGCAGGATAGTTTTCAAGTTTTGTGGTAGAGAATTAAACATGTGGACACCTAAAGTATTTGTTGACCTTTTAGTTAGTTCCAGGTGCTTGAATGGCACATGGTAGTCCTCTTTCTTTCTAGTATTGTGAGAGTGCTTATCACTATTCTTCTTGTACAAATTTTGATTTTGATGGACATGTGTCATAAGTTCAAGAATGTATATGTATATATAGTTCCTACATGAGTGCGTTGCTGGACAACCAACTAAGCATCTTAGAATACGCTTCTGAGCAAGAAATACATTAGTTGCTGCAGGAGTGTTCCCCCATACAATAATACCATAAGAAATTCTAGAATGCACTTCTGCAAAATAAAATTTTAGGAGATGACTCTGTTCGCCAATCATATACTATTTTAGATAATAAGTACCTAGATATAGTTATTAGATGTAATCTTAATTCAAATCTCTATATTTATATTATTTTGGTCTCATCATATTGAAGGAATAATAAAGTAAGAGTAATACTATTTCTTTGCGCGACAAACACACAGTTGAGGAAACACAAGAGCCCTCTAGTGGCGGTTTGGTAAAGACAAGCAGTGTGGACTCTCAACACGCCGGAGACGACACGCTATATAACGCTCTCGCTTTATCGCTTTATCGCTTATGTAAAACCGCTTTGGTAATACCCAATGTAATAATGCATTACGTGCAGTGCTAATGCTATGTTGCAACCGCGCATGTACCGCTGAACTGCAAGTTGGAAAAGGACTCATCGGAACGACAGAAATTCAGGTGAGTGTTTCTCTCAACTGTCGCTATATACTTTTCTTATAAAAACGCCGCTGATCAAACAGACTCAGACGCAGAATGAAGCCAACTACCTTCTGCATATCTGCTCCGAGTGCATTTGTGGTTATGTATGTTTTTGTTTACCAGTTTTTCTTTTTCTTCTATTTTTTTTCATTCGTTTTTCATTCGTGTTTCATTCGTTAGCTAGTCGCTAGCTATATTCTTCACCTAGATTCAGAATGTATGTCACAGTTTGCAGCCCCGAAAATCAGAAATTGCTTTAATTTGGAAATGAAAACGACATGGACCTTGTCGGTCGCTATTCTGTACAGCATGGACATAAAACTGGAGAGTTCCGAACAAATTTTATTGAAATTCATCTGAAGGAAACTTCCCCATTGTTGTATAACATACGAAAATGTATCTTTAACTTTTGGATGCTGATTGGTGTGACGTTAACTTTTTTGGAGAAGTGTGTATTTTACACAAGCAAGACGCTGAAAAAGTGAAAATAAAAGAGCACAAACCATGTGATCCTTGTTGAAATACTGCATAGCCTCGGCCAAAGCATTGTTCACCTGCCCGAACTCGAACCTCATCTTCTCCTCCACGAACCTCTGGATGATCGAATAGTGATTGGCGAGAGGCAGGATCTGCCTCACCAACTCCCTGAGCGACAGCGGAACGTTCTCATTGATCGAAAACGTCCTCGGTCCGTAAACGTCCTTGAGCTCGTCTGGCTCGATGTAGTTGCCAGGCAAGCCGATCAACACATTGAGCAGATCCTCGATGAGGACGTTCTCCTGGGAGATTTCTGGCACTGTGGGGATGGGCTGGCAGATGTTGTGGACGGAGAAGTCCCAGGACATGCTCGGGCGCCTCTGCACCCAGGACATTACAGAAGGGGTGGTGGCTATTGGGAGAGTGGTGGATAGATTGTGGATGCTTTTGCGGCCCTCGTTTTTCGAGGGTTTTTTTGTGATGGCTGTCTTCAGCCGGCACTTCACCTGCAATAGTCAGATCTTACAGGACGCTTCAAATTGTACAGGGTGGGCCAAATTGGACACTTTCAAAGGGAAAGTCCTATTTCCAAACTAGATAGACGAAAACTGATGTCGGTGTCTGATGGTCAATTTTTATGACAAACTCAGGGCCGGTTGCATAAAGAAAAATTGATCATACAATCAACTGATGCCACATTAACTTTGATGTTATGTTAAATGACATTCGCGTTGCATAAACAATCTGATGTTATGATAATCATTCCATTTACTAATGAAGAGGAGGGCGTGGCAACAGCATCTGTCTGTGTCCTTGCGTTCCGCGCATTGTTGATACGCATTTTAGGTTAGGTTTATTTGCTTGATTAACATTCAGTTTGACAGAAGTTGAAAAATAATGGATATTTCGAAGAAAAAACGAGGGGCGAATTATACTGAAGCAGAAAAAACGATGTTAATGGAGATAGTTAAAAAGTAAGTGAATTTTTCCATAATACCTAGGTATGATTTTAATATTTTAATTGATATCTTTCATCCAAAACTCATGAAGCTATTATGTTTATCTTGTCTACAGGTATAAAAATATTATTGAATGCAAGCAATCGGATGCGATATGTTTGAAGAAAAAAAGAGATACATGGATAATTATTCAGAATGAGTTTGACAGCTGCTTCAGCCTACCACGAGATTGGAAGCAGTTACGGATTCTATGGGATGATTTGAAAAGAAGGACTAAAAAAATTGTAGCAGATGAAAATGTAAGTAGATGCAAACTGTGGCTGATATGGCTGAGTAGAAATGAAGGTATAGTATGAGTTATTTTGAGAATTATTCATATGAATACCTACCTACTGATTTTCATGCATATTCTTTATTACTTATGGAAAGTCTATATAATTTTTATGTTCACAGAAAAAACGGTACATGGATAAACTGACCAATGCTGGGATCACTAAGGAAGAACTGGAGGATGCAATATGATTTCCAAACATATGGAGCAATTCCATTACAACTGGTTTAGAAAACCTGAATCGAGTATTGAAATCATTGTCATCGTACATTTCGAATGGATTGTTTCTATTTCGAAAGGTTCTTGGCCTGGGAATCAGTAGTTCTTCTTCAGATAGTGAAGACAATGATGAGATAGACATTTTCTGTAATATAATAATTTACTAACATTATTGTGTTCATTTACCTACCCCACCTTTTTGAAATGAAACAAGAACTAAGAACTTCAACGTTTTTTCAGATTCTGCAAAAATTCTGCGAAATATTCAAAATAATTTGGCGGAACTTTCATAAGTCATTTGCTGGTTGTCACTTTAATCAGTGGTCGAGCACTGATTAAGTTGATGCCATAATTGAGTCGATTTGATGTGACATCTAAAGTTGATTGGCCTTTGTGCAACAGATTTTTCAATTAAATAGTCATTATCATAAGTTAATCAGATGATTAAGTAACCATGCCATTAAGTACATGATGGGCCTTTCATGCAACCGAATTCCATTTATAACGTCGCATCAAATAGTTGAAGTGACATCAAATACTTGATGAGCTTTTATACAACCGGCCGTCAATGGTGAAAACTGCACATCAATATCTGTCAGCGTTTCTGAGTTACACCATGTTTTTCGAAAATGTGCATTTTCGAAAACTTGCTGTACCTTTTTTCCTGCCTTGTTGTTTCTATAAAAACATTTCCAAAGCACTTTTCCACGTAGAATTCAATGATATGAGTAATTTATTTTTTCAAAGTATATATCAATAGTTGTTAATAACGGAAAAATGTTTTTTTCAAATTACCATTCCAAAAATATAGCACAGTCGATATTTTATTGAAGTCATTTTTGAAATACAGTGCTTTTTAGGTTTTTAGATGCGGCGATAAAAGGCAAGGCGCATTTTTTTCATCTCTTGGAGCGCACGAAAGGAAATTCCTACAGTGTTCGTGGAGCATCGTGCGTTCCTAGGAAAGATAGGGAGAGGGGGTAGGTGTTGGAATTTTCTTTAAACTTTTGAAGGTTTTAAGTTCTTGGGAATACTTCCATTGGCAAGGAATTCCAAAGCCGTCAAATTTTAAGGAAGCTGTTCATAGCAGTAATTAAAACTCATTTGTTCAACACAACTGAACTGAAAACAATTCAAACTATATTTGAAAATGATAAATAAACTTCAACAACAATAATAAAGAAAGAACAAGAACAAAATATTCCTTCAGAGACGGTGTTCGAAATGTCTACCAGCTTCTCCTACGCACAGGCGGCACCTTTTCTGAACGGATTACCGATAATTGGACGTGGTCAATTGGACGCACGAAAATTGGACGCGGATAACTGGACGCGGCGACAATTGGACGCGGCGACAATTGGACGCGGCGACAATTGGACGCGACGAAAATTGGACGCGGCGACAATTGAGCGCATGCGAAAATAAAAATAATTTTATAATTCCAATGAAATTTATTGCATGGAATATGCAGGGCTCATATCTATAATATAACGAATACCTAACCTAACCTAACTAACCTAAAATATTGTACTATATTCGTATCGTAAATTCATATTACGATATGAGATAGGAAAATAATTGTCAAACGAGGCCATAGGTATTTGTTATAATTATGGATATAAGCCCATCAGTATTTCATATTTTATACAATGAATTTCATTGGAATTATAAAATTATTTTTATTTACGCATGCGTCCAATTGTCGCCGCGTCGAATTGTCGCCGCGTCTAATTGTCGCCGCGTCCGATTGTCGCCGCGTCCAATTGACTGCGACCAATAGTCGTGCGTCCAATTTTCCACGTCCAATTGACGCGACACCTTTCTGAACATGGCTTGCCGCATTGATTAGTTCAATGGGAGTGAGAGAAGCAAAACTCTGCATCACTGCCGCTTCCGATTCCTGTCTAGAGTTGGTCGGCAATTTGGAAATAAGATCTTTCATCTTTCCCCAGAGGTAGAAGTCCATAGGCGTTAGGTCCGGTGATCTGGCCGGCCAACGGTTGGGACCTTGGTTGGCTATCCAATTATTGCCAGAATCCGCTGCTAAAAAATTGTGGACGATTGCAGTGTTGTGAGGGGGAGCCCCGTCTTGCTGAAAATATATTTCCCTGAGCTCCATTAGCGGCAATTCGTCAAGAAGGGGTTCTATTTGATTCCTTAAAATTTCCAAATACCTCTGAGAGGTGAGAGTGTCATTATAAATATACGGGCCGATAATTCTACCCCTAAAAACACCTGCCTTTACACTTGTTGCGGAAGAAGACCCTGTGTACATTGAGTTTCTACAAACCGAAGTAGCTGATGTCAAGATTTTTGGGAATTTGAGTTGATTATTGTCAAGAAACTGTCATAGTTTTGCAATTATATATTCTACCAGAATATAGTTCATTTTACTCGTTTTATTTATTCAATTTGCTCCTACGTGACCTTACAACGGGTAGTTGAAGGTTCCGTTATATTTTGGCGACCGTGACAGGACTTTTACCTCTGAATGATGGAGAAATTGGAGAGAACTTTGGATATTCAGAGAAGTGCTTTTCTGAGGATCTACGAGAAGGTGATTGAAGAACAGGATGTTGCGGAAGAAGACCCTGTGTACATTGAGTTTCTACAAACCGAAATAGCTGATGTCAAGATTTTTGGAATTTGAGTTGATTATTGTCAAGAAACTGTCATAGTTTTGCAATTATATATTCTACCAGAATATAGTTTATTTTACTCGTTTTATATATTCAATTTGCTCCTACGTGACCTTACAACGGGTAGTTGAAGGTTCCGTTACAACACTTAATGCAAATCTTCCTTGTATTCTCTGCTCCACAATAGAATGAGGATTCTGTTGTGCCCAAGTATTCGAATTGTGGCGGTTGAAAATACCGGCACTGCTCACATAAGCTTCGTCTGTCCAAATACAATTTAACGGAAAATCACGCACTCGGTTACAATTCTCTAGAAACCATTAGCAGAAATTCATGCGGCGTTCAAAATCTCCTGGTATGAGGTGATGAACTTTTCTGGTCCTGTATGGCTTGAATTTGTGCTTTTTTAAAGTCCGTCTAATGCTACTTCTTGGTAGGCCTGTTGTTATTTCCAAATTTCGTGTTGAAGTTCTGGGATTATTTTCAACAGCTCCTGAAACAACTATTTCTTCCTAATCCCTATCCCTATTGGTTCATATACTTTTGGCCTTTTCTTCTCAAATTGACCATCATCAATTAGGTTGCGCCGCAATCTCACATCAATATCTCTAAATAGCTTTCTTTGGATACCTCTCGTGGTACAAATCGTTTGCTGCTTCTGCATTTTCCCCGTTTTGTATAAAACAGAATATCATATCCCATTTTTCATAATTTTCAAACTTCATTGAAAATGTGTTTGTGAATTGAACGAAAACCACGAATTGAGGAGCGTCTTTACTGCTCTAATATTACTTTGATCATAATTTGACAGCACAGTAAACATTCGATTTCTGTTTTATCACCGCGTCGTCCAAAGCCTACTTGTTCAAGATGTGCGTTTCAAAGGCTAGATGTGACTTAAGGAAAATACCGAGTGTGCTATATTTTCGGAATGGTAATTTTAAGCTCTATTGAAATATGCAGAAGAAAACAGGGTGTCCCATTTGAAGAAAAAATATTTTTCCGTTGATATATAATTTGAAAAAATTACTCATACCATTGAATCTTACGTGAGGAAGTGCTTTGGAAATGTTTTCATAGAAACAACAAATTTTCGACAGGAGAAAAGTTACAGCAAGTTTTCGAAAATGCACATTTTCGGAAAACATGCTGTAACTCAGAAACGATGGTAGATATCGATGTGCGGTGTTCACTATCACGTTTGTCATCAAAATTGACCATCAGACACCGGCATCAGTTTTCGTCCATCTAGTTTGGAAATAGTTGGGAAAGTGTCTAATTTGGCCCACCCTGTATTTGACACTGCTGTTTTGACGTTTTTTGTATATTAGAGTAGGGACACTAGACAAGCAGTGACAATCGAAAATAACCACAAACAATTTTGAAGCAAATCATAAGTTTTGCCAGACAAGGACAAGAATATGTTTTTCGCTTAGATAAAGGATCCTCGCATCTTCCTTCCTCCACAAGTCCTGGGAAGAGTACATCCATATATCTTTCTCTGTCTTTGATTTTTGTATGAGAGTGCATAGCGTCTCCTCGAGTGGGTAAAAGGGTCCGATAAATTGATTAAAAAATTATTTCTTCTCGAAATATTGAATGATAAGGCTGAAGGACCTCAATGGGCGTCGATATCAAGTTGGTATGTACATATATACCAACGAAATGCATTTACTATTCCAATGAAATTAGTGTCTCATATGTAGGTATATTGTTGTTGAATATTTTTCCATCACAAAAATTCAGAATGGGGTGAAAGCTGATAAATTTCAACCAATGAAACATTATTTCATTTCGTATGGAACAATTTCACTTGGTCATAAGTAATTGCATAATTGCCATTTCATCTAAATAAAGACAACAGTCTCGTTCACATAAATCAAAATTTTATATTTTGATGTTAAGAAAATTAAAAATTTCATTCAAGATACCGGGTTGGAAATGTATATATGTTCGAAATTCGTATATTCAGAGTACGCAGCCATGGTAATTCGTACTGAAATTCCAATAAATTATTGTAAACAGATGAACCACACGTGAATGATCACCAACGCTTTTTCCGAACTTGTTTGCATCCCATCTGTTACCATTGAATTTTGAATTTTGACATGAATCATGCTCATATAAAGCAACATTTTCATTAATATAATTCCGAGTATAATTCAATTTGTTATTCTAATCTTCCATTCGGTTTTTCAAATGCAAAAGTTTTTCATAGTATTGTTCATCGAAACTATGAATCTTGCTCAAAGTTGCCTGGATATTTGTTTGTTCAATTTTCTCGATTTCTCTGAATTTATTTGCAGATTTTCTTCCAAATCTGAAATAATATTCAAGTAATAGTTTTGCTCACTGAATTTTTGTATTTAAATCTTTTTCCTTCAATTTATTTTCCAAATCTCTATTTTTTTCTTCTATTTGTTTCCTGAATTCCTCACTCTTCCATTCGTAAACCTTGGATTTTTTAATATTCCTGCTCTAAAAATTCGATTCTCTAGTTTTTTTTTTCAAAATATGTTCGAAATGAATTTCATTATCTGCAAGTTTTTCGTTTCTTGTTGGTTTTAAATTGGAATAAGGTTCTTTTCGATACTTGCTCAGTTTATAAATTGTGGGCTCGGCTCTTTCTCTCAATACGATCCAATTCTTCAACATCAAATATTCCGTTCTGAAGTGTACCTGATAAAAATGCGTTGAAAATGTCTTTAATTCTTCCAACAAATTTGAATTACTCGCAAATTTTGTTGCCTATATTCCATGCCGACCGCATCATATTCTGTTTCCATTTTTGTTGAATTACGTTATCCGATGGAAATTCGAATAGAGTGAATTGATTTCCCATGTTATCCCAGTTGGAAACTGCACAAACTTGCATCTTTCACCTACTTCTCTCAAGTTGTCAAACCTTTGAATTTTATGTCATGTACGTCTGTGTACTGTCAGTTCCCGCTTTTTTTATCAATGGGCTTACATCATAAAAAATTTTTATTCCATAATTCGATAGAACTCACCCAAACTAGATCACCACCGCAAACCGTTTATCGCTGTGAGCTCCCTACTTTTTATAAAAAATTATTGAAATCCCCGATTTTTCGGACCTCTGAAAACGAGGTGATGATGTGACGTCAAAACCCTAATACTGAAACAGGACTATTCCTTCCAGACAGAGATGAATGATACATGATTTCTGGCAGAGTGAATTAGCGCGAGATCACAGTTGAAAGAATTAATATATCAGTTGCCTCAGTCTCCGTCGGGCTTTTGGTATTTTCTTTTAACTATGGCGAGATGAGGTTCCTACGTCATAAGAGGGTCCCCGTGTTCAGATGGTACTATTATTTATTTCCAAAAATAAAACATTCCAGTTAATTTTTCGATCGAATTATGTCGTCAATCATTATTTATGTATGAAAGTATCATTATAAACATGGTTTGAGTTAAAAGTTCTACCAAGGTGTACACGCCCATTGATTTGTAGTTATGTCTGATTGTCAGTGCTTGTCATACTGTCCATACTCTAATATGAAAAAACGTCAAAACAGCAGTGTCAAATACATTTAGGAACTCTAGTTTCTGGAGAGGTGTTATCTAGTGATGGGTAGTACGTATTTACCCAGCTGCTGGGTATTTATAAAAAAAAGTTTTGTTCATTTTTTCTATTTCCAATCAACAATAAGTAGTACATGATAGACAATTTACATATAATTTTAGAATTAAAATAGAACTCCACGAAACACCAGTGTATTTGTCTGTGGTGTTGACCAAAAGAATTTTGAAATATACATATATAACATATACTTATTATAATTCAAAATAGAATGATTTTTTACTTTTACAACATTTACAAAGCATGAAATGTTCGAATATATAGTGATAACACATAGACTCATTATTTACGTAAAAAAGCGTGAGAAGTGTTGCAAAAATTGATTTAGGTCCCTAACGATACAGTGGAGTAATTGAATGCCAATAATACATTATTAGCCCACTCGCCCATTTCCTTCAGCTGTAGCGAACTTCGCCGTCATAACTATTAATGGTTTTAGTAAATAATGAATGTATAATTTTTCATTGATTTTACATTTACATTTAATCTTTACATTTAATACAATTCATTACTATATATATCATACATACATGTTCGATACAGATATTTCTACATGTAGATTCTAGATTTGAACATGCACCTAGGTGTAACACCTGTGTGTGCATTATATCCTAACTCATTTAAATAGCTTTCAAAGATATATTTCCTGTTCTGAAAAACTATTATTTTCGAGTCGAAAACTAATATATAAAGTAATCTCAATAAACACAAGAACAGTTTTTTTTTTTCGAATTACTACAACGACCTACCTATTTGATATCCAGACAAGTTCTGAATAAATTATAATTATTGTTTATGTAAACTCTACACATCTTAGAGAACATTTTATATTTATCAACATTTCTGATCTCAGTTGGCAGCATATTATAAATTCGGGGGGCTATATTCTTTGCAAACCTCTGAGTAGAGTCTTTCTGACAGAAAGGTACGGATAAATATTTCTTTGTAACTTGACGTGTCTTATATGAGTGAGATGAAAATTTTTGTGAACATTTGTTTTTGAACATGAATTGACAGTTACTGAGGAAATATAGCATTCTGATATTGAGTTCATTGCTGTCATAGAGTAGGCATCAGTATCTACGTATGTATGCTGCATATCATTAACACTATTGACACTATTTTATTATTCACCTTGGTTGAGGAAATGTTACTTCTCATTAGATGGAATCTTTCTACAGGGTGTCCGCTGAAAGGGTCAATCCATTAACCATATATTCCTTGATCAAAAACAATACGAGTTTCTGAATACCATTTTTCATTTCAGCCAAAGTTGGAAATTAAAAACTGTTTTTTTTCTAATTACTCGCGTATTTAATAAGATATCAATCTCAAAATTGGTATATTACTTCAGCACAAAGAGTTACATCGTGTGAGGTAAACATAACAGAAAATAACTGTCAAATATTCAAAACACTAGGGTTCAAGTACACACTTACCCCCATATTTTTTTGTACGTGCGCTAATGACTTCCTATCTATTTTTCTTTAAATGTTCCATCCTTTTTAAGTATTTTTTGTTTCTCTTAACATTTCTATAAAATTATTTGTTTTTAAGAAAATTCGAAAAGTACTGGATATTGTTTGATGCCTATGCGGCTTACGGTAATCTCATAATGTTCACATACTCCTATTTATTTCGTCGAAATTGGAAGAGAGCGTAACTTTTTACGTAGGAAAAGGTAGATATAGAAATACCGGGTGCTCAGAGCGAATGTATTAAAATAATTTTAACGAAAAAAAATCGATAGAAATTCAACACGTCTAAATGGATTGCTCGATATGAATTTTTTGAATACACATGCGAGCCCGTTTGATTAAAGAAAATCTTAGCCTTTGAAAAATATGTGGCTTATGCACAAAATCTTTCATACATCCATAGACAATCCTTATCTGCTATTTCTTTCATCAAGTAGCTATTAAAATCATGAATATCATAATTTCACAAAAAATTTCCGAAAATATTTTTTTTTTTTTTTTTCGATTTTATTTCCCGTTCGTTTGCGCCCGACATACGGTGGGAAAGAGACTCGAAAATATTTTCAAAAAATTCCGCACCACCCAAAATCGCTCAAACCGATTTTTAAAAATATTGCTGTTCTGGAAAAAAATCAATTTAATAATCCTTTAGAAGGGTGGGCTAGTCAATCGACCTCCCCCCCCCCTCCATCCTCCAAAAATCAATATTTACCCGAAATTCCAAAAAACGTTTTTTTTTTATTTGACCCCATGAAAAAAAATTCACGCCGTTCGATTGGCAAAAAAATTTTATTCGACACGTGTCCTCACTTTTTTTTAATTCTTTTTTTGCAATAAAAATTTCTATACATTCGCTCTGAGCACCTGGTATGTCGATATTTACCTTTTCGTACGTAAAAAAAAGCGCCCTCTTCCAATTTCGACGAAATAAATAGGAGTATGTGAACATTATGAGATTGTAAGCCGCATTGGCATCAAACAATAACCAGTACTCTTCGAATTATCGTAAAAACAAATAATTTTATCGAAATCTTACAAGAAACAAAAAATACTCAAAAATGATTGAACACTTGAAGAAAAATAGATAGGAAATCATTAGCGCACGTACAAAAAAAATATAGGGGTAAGTGTATACTTGACCCCCAGTATTTTGAATATTTGACAGTTATTTTCTGATTGTTCTCCTCACATGATGTAACTCTTCGTGCTGAAGTAATGTACCATGAGATTGATATCTTCTTAAATACGCGAGTAATTAGAAAAAAACAGTTTATAATTCTCAACTTTGACACCCTGTATATCGATTATAAAGGGCTAAAATGAAAAATGGTATTTAGAAACTCATATTGTTATTGTTCAAGGAATATATGGTTAATGGATTGACCTCCTTTTAGCAGACACCCTGTATAATGGTGCAATAAGTGGTGAAAAAAACACAAGAGTGATCCATAAGTCAATTTCCAAACAAATGATAACGACTGGAAATCAACTAACTACTAAGTACATTTTCATGATAAGCAGCGGTGCAATCAGGTGACAACCAAAAAAACAATCTACAGTTGCACTGTCAACCACGGAGGCTGAAGATGCGAAAAGGAAGCTATTTTTCACAAAGGATTACTTGAAGAACCTTCCCCTTGAGATATCGGAAGAATCAACATACTCTGCCAATAAGTTCCAGAATTAGGCTAATAAATATTGTACATAAAAAATCACCTGAGGCAAATCATCTTTCGTGAGCTCTGCCTTTGAACAAGATGTCGGCTTGGTACTCCTTAGAATGAAGTCCTTCAAGCTGTGATCTTGAGAAATCAAATCCAGCAATTCCACATAGGAATTCAAAGAGTCAACACTGAAAGATCAATCATGAAACAAAGACAAATGGTTAGTTAATTACCAATGGAGTACAAACGGGTAGGGGTCACCAACATCTTTAAAATTTGAAGATCTTTTCTTGATCTCATGACAAGATTAAGTCAAGAGGTAATTCTAGATTTCAAGACAAGACAAGACATGTTATGTCAATACCAAGATTTCTTGTCAAGAAAACAAGGAATCTTGAAGTTTCTTGCCTAAGAATGAAAACGATAAAACGTGCGTTCATCACACATGATGAAAGAGATAATATTAATATAATGTACTTTTTACCACCACTTCACAAACTGGCATCATTGCTAGTGCACGACGTCGTTTGTTTTTGTCAGGAAACAAAAATAAAGATCGAGGAACCACCAGATTGACAAGTTAGCATGCGACAGTGTTGCCAGTTTTACTGAATTTTCAGGAGATCTACTGATTTGCATATTGATCTGGAAAATGCATATCTCGGAAACGAAACCTAAAGAATTGAAAAACGTTTTGCATATGATAGTCAACATATTGAAAATAGTGTTTGTAAAATGAGATCCAAATTAACAGAACGGTTTTCGAGATATTCAATTGAAACATGTTAAATAATCTTCAACAAAATCTAAAACACCCTGTATCTAAATGAAAGGCAATATTGAACAACTGAATTCGCTAGTGAGTTTCCTCAGCTTTCATTCAATCAACAGTATCAATCAACCCCTTCCTTTGTGATCAAAAACAAGCTTTCAATTGTTTTCAAAAAGGGGTATAACACAAAATTCTAAAAATTCATATTTAGAACAGAGATAGTTATCAAGAATCAAAATACGTTTTCGAAGCCTACAATAGACTGAAACTATAATATCCGACCAAAATATAACTTGTTGGTTTTGGAATAGTGCTCGAATTTTTTTTCCGAAAAATGAATTTTATGACCGTGCCTCATATACACCCTGATTTACTATAATTCATGTGATTTTAACTAGACATGTTTATGAGTTCCGATCAATACATTTTCTAGCTTATTTTGTTTCATTTATACTAAAAAAACAGTTTTTTTCTTTGTCAATCCTACCCAGATACGACGTTTTTACGAACTTTGTCGGCTTATATCTCAGAAACTAAACATAGGAAACTTTTTAAACTCACATATTTTTCTAATGAGCCACCCCACAACAACATAATCAAATTTCAGCCAATTCGACCGAGAGCCAATTTCCCGTGTTTTCGAGCGGGGTCCTTTCAAGATTTTGTTTCTTGAGTCAAGACAAGGATTCTTGTCTTGGCGACCCCTACAAACGGGTTATTTTTGGTAATTTTTCTGTTTTTTCCCGTATCCCGATGTTTTTCTCTCCGGGAAGTTTATGATGATACAATAATTGTATACTTGATTGTATACGTCATACATCTAAATAATTGGTGCTGACTCCTTCGCCATCTTGCTGACGTCATTGTGAACTGCCATGCAATTTTGCTAGCGCGACTGAGACGTTGCCGTGTTCACTTAAACAGGATAATGAAGAAGTTTCCTTCAGATGGATTTTCATAAAATAAGTTAGGAAAACCTCAGTTTTATGTCCACGCTATACTGAATGGCGATCGAAAAAGTCCAAGTCGTTTTAATTTTCAAAATAAAACAATTTCTAATTTTTGGGGAGGCAAACTGTGGCGTACGGATGACGTAGGGATGAAAAAAATAATAAAAAGAGAAGACAACTTGGCGTCGCTGTTGATTAAATCATGAAAAATAACGATGACCAACTACCTTACTACTATAAACTATAAACAATTGCTGTTATGATATAGACTCACCGGCAAAAAAGCCCGGCCAGCAACAAAATTTGCCAAATTGATCGCCCTGTAACTTTTTTAATTGTAGTCTGATTCTGGTGAAATTTTAATCAAATCATAGATCAATGTTTGGGAGTGTTAGCATGAATTTCAATTAATACAAAACATGATAAGTTGATTATTATACAGGGAAAAACGTTAGATTTTTGGGAAACTAACTTTCAAACCCTCAAAGCGCCTCAAAGTCTACCTTTCAGAAAACAAACAGAAAAATTCAAATATCTCAAAAACCATCAACTTTTGCATAATGCATATTAGGGTTGAATTCACTCCTTCCAACCTCCTCCATTACATCTTCAAAGGAATGAGTGGAATTACCAGAAACCCTGTATACATATATACTGGGTGTCCCATAAGTAATGAATTAAACGAAGTGGGATAGTAGGGGGGATCATTTGTAATCAAACTAATGGTATATGTTGTTATCTAATTATGGATGGTTCAGAAGTTATTCAATTTTTCTGAAAACTGCAACCCATTCAAAAAAATTAATAACAAAAAGGCTGTTTTGAATAACCTCATATGTTATACCATTTCAAAATCTGTATTGAATGGACAACTTTTTCTGATAACTGGTTATCTTCCTGGGGTAGTTTCTAAATCAGGCAGCAGCATTTAGAAATCGACTTAAATATTTCATTTGATGACAAAACTCAAGGAAAACAACATTTAATTATAAAAAGTGGAACATGTTGTGAAATTATTTCTGGTGGAAGGTGCATGAATGTGGATGAAACTTGCGAAAGAGAAAATCACAAATGTGACAGTTTTATTGTAATAAATTCTTTTTATAAGAATGAAATAACTTTAATAACTTTTGATTCAACAATTGGATAAACACATAATATATGGTTAGTTTCGAGGTTAGTTTGCTTTGAAATTACCCTCTCTACCACCCCACTTCTTTTGATCCATAACTAATGAACACCCTATATATTTATCTGGAAGAGAATGCATAATAATATATTCAACTCCAGAAGTATTTTCACATTCATATTATGTGTGTTCAATAGATGTAATTCAATGTTTGTAATGGCATATAGCCAGAAAAGTATTTGTTTTCTGTTGAATATACTAAAATATAATCAATATTTTCATCTGATGGAGAATGTGAATTCTTATAATGTATTCCTTTGTATGTATCAATTTTTTTAATCATCATAATATATCTAAGAATATTCTTTTTCTATATAAATCAGCTAGATCATGCAGTGTAAACTCACAACTATAGAAATCCAATCCAGGCAAGTAAAAAATATCAAAAAAATTTAGGTTCTTATTTAAAATAAGGAAGTTGGTGGCATCTTTTGGCTGAAGGACTAATTTCATTTCATCACTTCATCATTTGGAATAAGTAGTCCTGATTCCAACTAATATTCAGTTACCTACACAAAATTCAATGTGGAATAGAATAGATTGCCAACAGGGAAATAGCTGCCTAATAGCTGTTTGTAACTTGTAACCTTGCTTGTAACTAAAAACCACTAAAAACTTAACTGACAGGTAAGTATAGTGGTCTGATTTGCCAGGGACTTTCCTTGGGATTTTTTTTTCAAAAATTATCCCTTTTCTTGCTCAAGAAGTGTGTCTTTGGGTAAATCTGGGTAGGTAGATCTCAGTGAAAATCAATTGAGCAAAATTGGATGGGTGAAGGCTGGTACTTATAGGTAATGTCTGTGATATTATCCAGGATATGATTCATTAGGTACTTCATTATACCTTCTATAACATCAACTTGATGGCAAATAAGAATGTGGATTAGGAATTGAAGAGGCAGATATAATAATAACATAAATTAATATTCTAGATATTTGTGCACTCACTTTTTATCCTTGAGATCATTGTATTTGGCTAAAAATGTATCTGGATCAGAAATATCTTGAGAAAGCCGAGTTAAATGTTTCTGAATAATGATTGAGCATCCTGCAGTATTTCTAGATTGTCTTTCTTGTAGATATTCTACTAACTTGTTCGGAGTGACTTTACCCCTAAAAAATGAATAATTGTCTACAGAAAACTAGTTGATATATTCGAGAACTATTACCCTAATGTACTTAAAAGTGCAGTGACAATATCATGTAGTTCAAATTCACTCATTTTGAAATGTTATAACCTCAAAGGTATCAGGTAAACAAAACAAAACATCAAAACAATCCTAACATCACTTATCACTTGACTAATGTGAAGTATACTGCCAAAGCTAGCTGTCGACATCCCCGAACATTTCCGATTGACCAGTGGCGTGTGATTGAAAAACTGACAAAATAGATGGTTTTAGTTCAGTTGTCGTATCATGAGTTGTCGTGGAATATATGTACAGTGCACTGAACTATAAGTGGTACAGTGTCGGACCAAACCACCGGATGAATTCGGGCTTACCATCAATCCAATAGGCATCTGTGGCTGACGTCACAGCCTGCTTGGTCATTTGATTGGAGGGTAAACAATTCATGGCCGTTCATGTTATTACCTAATAGGTACCTATGTGTTTTGATTTGCCTCGCTCAACTTTTATTCCAGTTTTAATGAAATTTTTCTCCAAAAATTGTCGATGATGGTTCAATGGACTCAGATATGATGTAGAATCTTATATGATACCCTCAGTGCTTGACAATCACAATAAGCTGAAGAATTGATTGATATGTTCAAATTACTTGATTTCAGGTGATTCAAAATGATCAATATGTCAACTGGGTTTAAGGTTAGCACGAATATTCATGATACCTATTTTAGTAAAACCAGCTGAACTGTTTGAAAGGAACGACCCAGATTAGGTGCCTTCTATTAAAAATGGGTTCTAAATCTATATACATTCAAGTCAACAAAGCACATATTTGAGAGATATGAAAGGAAAGTGTGAATAAAAAAGGAAACAGAAATAATGTGTTTATCACCCTAGGCTTCAATTGCCTGTGCGATGGTAACCATATATTAGGTTTCTTTATATTATTGTCACGAGTAGAACATACGGTATATATCAGTTATTTCAAACCATGAGGGTTTTATAAACATAAAGTAAATCAAATCATTCGTTGACATTGAATTATAAAAACTGACCAAGAAACACTCATGAGAAACGTGCATATCCAATAAAATGTTGTATATAAATATTGGATGTGATTTTCATAGCCAATTTTTGAATTTTCGATGATTTCAAATAACACACCTAGAGCACGCGTTTTCAGTTATTCGAGTTTTTGATGAAAACGATGAGGTTTTTCAAGAAATTACTGGACTGAGAAAAGTTTTAAAATTGAATTGCCCACACAACAAAGCTAAGGTTTTTGAAATCCATCAAGGGTTAACAAAATTCTGTTGAATATTAATGGTGCGCCACCCAGTATACTCCCTTTACAAATTTCAATTGAGCTCTAGTTACTGTCAAGTAACGCCCTAAATACATCCACAAACTGTACCATATTTGGTTACTTTAAGTTCAAGAATAACGGAGATATTGATTTTTTTCGAAATTTATAACTTCACTTTCAAAGCCTATAACTCCTCAGGGAAGCAACTTGGTATAGAGGTAAGTTGCGTTAAATTGCCATATTTTGGGACGCCCTATACATGCCTCTGCTCCATGTCGGTTCTTATGGGAATCACCCTGTATAGTTGAATAAAATCTGTATCGCCTGTTTATTCGGGCAATATATGTTCAGTACGTCAAGTGACTATATTCAGGATAGATCAGAAAAAATTGAGGGTTCGAAAATTACAAGATGAAACTATATTACTATATTTGAAATTATATATTTCGTGATGAGATGCAGCGCAATTCATTATGATGTTCAAGATGTGGTGGGCCTCGTAATTTTTTATAAATTATCGAAGAGTATAACACTCTGAAAACAAATTTTAATGAATTTTCTCGATCGCTGAAAATATATTTATTGGATAAATGTTACTACAACCTTGATGAATTGTTTTTTTTATCGCTTGGAGCGCACGAAAGGGAATCCCTATAATGTTCAAGGAACTTCGTGCGTTCCTAGGGAGGATATGGATAGGAGGTAGGTATTGGATTTTTTTTAACTTCTGGATATTATATGTTGTTGGTAATAATACTTCCTCAGGCAATGAATTCCAGAGCCTAGCCGTTCTATGGATGAAGGAGTTTTGATAAAGTGCTGTTCGACATCTTTCGAGGTTGACAACGAAAGGATGTGCTGACTGGGCTTGTCTAGCTCGTCTGACTGGTATTGCTAGTGAAGGGATGATAACAGAGATTTCCGAAGAACATTTCCCGTGGAAGTATCGATAGAAAAGTGAAAGGTCGCCGACCTTTCTACGGTGTTCCAATGATGTCAAAGAGTGAGTGAGTGTGGCGTCACCCACCAGTCTTCTCTGGATGGAATCTAAGAGCATCAGCCGTATGTTCTGATGCTGAACCCCATATGTGAGAACAGTATTCTAGAACAGGCCGTATCTGCGCTCTGTAGATCATGAGGAGCTGTTGAGGTGTAAAGTAGCTTTTCGCACGGAACAAGAATCCGAGTTTTTGTGAAGCAGCTTTTGCGATGGATCTGACATGATTATCCCATGAAAGAGTGTTGCTGATGGAAATACCGAGCATAGATATGGTGGGCTTGGTGGGGATGATGGTGGTGCCAGACATTATACAATATCGAGCATACCGCCTTTCTAGAGAAAATACAGGCTTGAGTTTTGGTGGCGTTGAATTCAACTAGGTTGTTTGGTTTCCCAGGCTGTGATTTCAGCAAGGTCTTCATTGACAGCATTGACCTGCCTGTGCCGTGAGTTCTTAGTTTCCTGGGAAGAAATGGAACATACGGAAAGAAATGGAAATTCTGGAAGAGAACGCAGTATGGAGGGTACTATCATCTGCAAAGCTGTGGATGGGGCAAGTTGTTACTCTCAACAGATCATTGATATGAAGAAAGAATAATGTTGATGCCAAAATTGATCCTTATTGTGGAACACCGGAATTGATGCCAATTGTATCAGAGGATACACCGTCCACCACCACGTGAAGCGATCTGCCTGTTCGACTCAGGCGTTTTTATCTGCTCTCCTTCATTATCTCTGTATATTTTAATCTGTTTTATTTTTTTGTTAGGTGTGTTTAGGTAGTTGTGTATGTGGAATTGTGACGGTTCCTATACTTATATTGTATGTCCAAAGAAAAATAAATGAATTGAATTGAATAAAAAAAAGCTGGTATGACACTTTTTCAGCTCTTGAATCCCATTGTGCTTTTCTTCTCAAAATCCTGATACTCGTACCTAATATGCTAGACCGGACTATATAGGCTCCAAAGTCAATTCAATCTCCAGATTTGAAGAACTTGGTGAGAGGTGAGTGAAACAATTCTGGACGTGATATTTCATCGTTTATTCATTGAGTGATCTCCTGCTTCACATGATAACATATTCATTTCTCGCACTTTCTCCTGGATTTGTTGTTCAATGATTTGCTTGTACTGATTTCCGCGACCCATTTCTTCCATCTCTTTCAGCCAATCCTCTCTTTCCTTTATTTCTCGTACAACTGAAAATAACATCATTTATTTTTTCTACAAACGTAAAAAAAAACACGGTTAACCCATTGGTAACAAATACGCGAAGTGACTCGTGCGCGAAATACAGTAAGTGTGATTTGTACTAACATATTTCCGCCACTGCATACCTATGAACTGAGTAAGTATATGAAATTCTTGTACTTCAACCTTTAATGATTCTCTATCAAGCAGAGATCCAAGAAATCAAATCATTTCTAAATGTTTGATAACTCTTTAAGCCAGTTCAACACTATTTTTTTATCAAGCTAAGAATATCAATTTACTTATTTCAGACCAATAATTCTCGACTTTTGTAGAAAAAATGAATACAGCTCATATTTATTTCATTAATTTATTCTATAAGCTTTCATTTAACTTGCAATGTATATGGATATGTATGCATGTTAGTTCGGGTGGAATCTTTGATCTCAATTTTGAAGTAGATATCCTCAACCAAATCAGCTGAAATTCACACGCTTAGTTCAGATGAAAATAAACGATATGGTATGTGACGTCATTATAAATCCAATATGGCGAACCATCCAAGATGGAGGAATAGTTATACAGTATAATGCAAATGTATGGAATGAATTCATTATTTCAGAAATGGGCGACATTTGAAGAAATTCCAAAAACACGTGAGTTTTAATTTTTGAAGCCTCATCTCATGACATTCATATGAGAGATGTTACGTCACTGGTGTAGAAGTAATGACGTTATGGACGATTTTTTCAAATACAAGCAGGGGTCATGTGACACCTCGTTTGAAAGGTCTACTGATCGTCTGCCTATCCAACAGTCAGAATTTTGCATTAGAATAATGCAATGAAATTGGATAATCATTTGGTTAACTGAATCTTGCAGAGATCTGCTACTGAGAATTGAACATCGAAGGGTCGTCTAGTTGAAAAAATACACAATAAAAAAAGTTCTGAACTCTAGTTTTTGGATTTTTTCGGAAGTCGTCTTGTTTTGAAATGAAATTTATTCCATACATTTGCATCATATATACTGTATATTTAATGCACTTCTACAATATGGGTATCAAAGGAAATTGCTCGTTGAGAGCAACTCGGAAAATAATGTGACGTCATTCTAAATCCAATATGGCAGAGCATCCAATAAGATGGCGCCGAAATAGTTATTTTCAATCTACTTTCACAATATGGGTATCAAAGAAGCGATTCGTTGGGAGTAACTCGAAAAATGATGTGACGTCATTCCGAATCCAATAAATATAGCGGACCATCCAAGATGGCGAAATAGTTATCTTTAATGCACTTCCACAATATGGGTAACAAATGAAAGGGCTCGTTGAGAGAAATTCGAAATATGATGTGTCAAATCATTAGAGCTAGGCCTCCTTATTGAAGAGCTGGACTGTTCGAAATTAGCCGGCAAACGACCTTGTAACAATGATGCGTCGAATGAAATGATGAGATTGAGGAACTTAGCAAGCGATAACTAAAAATTGAAAAATGAATTTGAAGTCAAAAAAGACTTTTTTAAGATATGTGTCCTCACTTTGCTCCATTTCTGAGATACAAGATCTTGAAATTGGAAGTAGGTATCGATTGTTTTTCATAATCCCTCTTGTATGAGCTTTCATGGTGGCAAAAGTACAGTCTGATTGGTAACTGACAAGGTCTCAGATCATTATTTCAGAATAGAACTTATATATTGAGATTATTGAGGGTATCTTGAGAATATACCTATCGATAGGTAATTATGATGAGACATAAAAGTCAGTTTTGAAAAATATTACGTCAGTTGTATACTATTCTCTTCATCAAATTTTAAAATTAATCTGATGTGCCAGAAACGTCATCTGTAGAAAATTATTCACGTACGTTCGTCAAATCGATTAACTTCTTCGCTATCTTCCTTGCTGGCTTGCTTTCGGAAAAATCTAGCCTCAGAAACCTTCACATCCTTGTTGAAAGCCATCCGGTTCTGTAACTTTTCCTTTTCCTTCTCTCTGTCCATGACAGGAACATTCGACAGGAACTTCTCTACCTAGAAAGTATTAGAGTCACTGGATGGTATTGGTTAAATAAGAGTTCGGACACAGCTGAACTTCTGTCCTTTTCTATTTTGTATATTACAATGGTTTGAGTGAATGAAAGAATAAGACATAGATGAAAACCCAAAGTCATCGCTCCACAGTCTTCAAAGCCGTTTTCGCATCTACTGTTTGAGTGCATTTCAACAAATAGGGTATCATCCCAGGCAACCAGATGACGAATGATCACGTCAATGTGACGTCCCTAATTGGTGATTTTCCGTCAGAGACGTCACACACGAATTTATGACGTCACTATGACGTACTTTCTATGACGTGATAATCACGTCATCGTTTCGACGTCGAGTGTAAGTCACTTGAATGGGTAAAAGAAGACGTCAGTTTCATGACGTTGCAGGGACGTCCTGTCGACGTCCATTTTTCCCAGACCTTCTCTAAACCATGGATACTTACATATTATCATGTGAAACAGAAGTGAAAGCAAATCAACATGCAAAATTTATTCTAATTATTGATATACTCGAGAAGTAGTGGAAAAACTTTTTTCTAAAAAACTTTTGACACACTGATGTATATCTCGGAAACCAAAAAGCTATGTACCTATATATAAACATGATTGTTATATTGAAACCGTTACTCTTTTGACGTTGCAGTGACGTATCTATGACGTCTAAAAATCACGTCGGTGTGACGTACCAATTTAGTGAGCTTCGTTATTTAGAAAATTTTTCAATAATTTGCTATTTAGATTTTTGTTGGGTAACAAAGGATGCATCAATATACATTATTTAACAAAGTGAAGCCAAATTCGCCGACATCCTTTCCATTGCTATCAAACTATTCTTTGTTTGCTTACATCTCGCCGACACAAACTACATAATTTTTGATACAAATACGAGTTAAGTGATTGCATTTTGATGGAGATGCGTACTGAAGGATGAAGGATGGCGCTGCTGAATAGGCGATTGAATGAACATGACACAGGAGGGACCCACCAAGCAGACTCAACAATGCAATAATCAATATTATATAATGTTGAAGGAATCTCTTTAACGTATCATCGCCAAATTCAATCGTCATTTTGACGTCATTATGACGTCAGTCGGACGTCACAGTTTGGTGAGTGAATGACGTCAATAAGACGTGAGTAATATGACGTCATTGGGCTGTCACATATTCACGTCATTGTCACGTCAATGCGACGTCAACTACTGACGTCACCTTGGTCATTCAAGTGACGTAAAAAAGACGACGTCACTGGAACGTCATCTGGTTGCCTGGGATTAGATAAAGATAAACATAAATGTGCCCGTTCAAATGATATATCAGTCGACCCCACTTTCCATTTGAAGTTTTAGGGTTATTGTGATCGACACCTCCTCGCTGGGGCGTTAGAGGCACAAGTTGAAAAATATGTCTAAAATGTGTCCCCCTCAAAAGCAAACTCCACGTGTCCGAGCATTTTTGCTTTCAATTCTAGACGAAGAAGAAAAGCTAGGTGCATACTTTTCATTGAACCACTCTGTATATAGAATATTAGGTACCACTACAAAATAAACAACCTATACCAGATGAAGTGGGACAGCCAAAAAATTGTCTAATTTTGATAAGCTATAACTCGAACATTTTTTGGCCGATGTTGGATTTTCAACCAAAGGTAGAAAAGCGCCATCCTTGGGCTATGCGTAATTGGCGTCGGGTTTTTATTTTTGCGACTAGTTCTCTTTGTACAGAGTGTGAATTAAGAGCTGGAAAAATTTCAAATTTTTGACCAATAATTTGGAAAATGTGAGGGACCCTAGAATCCTTATTTAGATTTTGGGTGAATGATTGGACCGATACCTCGAGACGTCTTTGAAATTTTTTTGATAAATTACGTTGCTATGGAAAAATTTCCATTTTATGAAATTCTATGTTCATTTCGAAATGTGGCCTCTCTTAGTTGAACACAGCCAACATCTAAACTGCAGCAAGGAATATATTTCAAAAGAAATCCATTTCCTTCAGAATTCTTACAATTCATCACACAGCAGGACATTTCCAATTATGCTTCTTGCTTGATAGTTAGTTAATGAAATTAGGTATATTTCAATTTTGACGTTAATGAAATTTATTGTCAAACTCGAATAATTTTCAAGAAAAAGCGCGGAATGACTATGGTGCTCTTGTCATAATGCAAGGTGTGTAACTTCAAACATTCAAAAACGCTAACAGTTGTCATTTTTGTGTCCGAAGTCTCATATCTGACTAATATACCATCCAGTAACTCTAGGAAGGATCACTCCAATTGGTGATGCCAGACCATGATATATGTGCCATATTGTAAACGTGAGCATACATTTTCAGACTCGCCAGTTGCGGCCTTAATCGAACAAAATGATCTATGGATTTCTCAAGCGTCTTCAGTTATACCGACAAATCTTTGATTGATTGATTGCACTTTTGAGAAACGCGATAGCTCAGTGAACTGTGTATCTGACTTCATCTCCACAAATTTATGAACTGAATAATCAGTGTCTGAACTTGTTTCGGACTATCAATAGTCCATCATCAGCAGAAGCATATACCCAGACAGCACTGGACATTCTTAGAATTTTCTCTAAATATGCTTCAAAGGAGAAGTTTATTCCGAATATTCATCGATTATTCCTGGAATATATACATGCCTCTGGAACATCTAAAAGGAATATTCCGAAGTGAATACAACCCTGCGAAGCATCAATTTTTCTTTATATATTTCGCTCAAGTAATTCATTTAGGCCTAGTACGGTAGAAAGTAGTATCATTTTTCATGCTGAAACGATATTTTCCCTCCTCACATTTCACTTTTATAATCTTCTGATAACCTTGAGATTTCGAAGATTCGTCGGTAGGTATACCTAGAGGCTTGTGTCTATGTCAAAACCAGAAGTTTTGTCGAATATAGCTCTGAAGGCTGAAAAAATAATGTGGCTTATGTAAAGAAATATAGAAAAAACTCAACAGCAGTTATTGAACTTCACGGGCAAATTCATATAAGCAGAGGTGATATCGTAGGAACATGATGAAATGAAACTAGAAGAAGAAGTATTATATTCATCATTCCTACCAACATTGACTTCTCGTACCGTGATATAATGAGCAATTGCTGAGACGAGAAACATGAGAATATGTTAGCCCTAGTGCGTATTCGCTTTACAACACGCATTACGTATTATACTCTGCCATAAAAAACATAAGAAAAGTTTGGACAAACAGTCTGTATTATAGTTCTTGACAGTTATGTTACCCGCTGTCCTTACTGTGCGTAAAGAGCCACTAATATAAGATATGATAATATGGCAAAATATGAGTGGTAGGTGATGAAATATGAGAGTTTGAGTTTGTTTGTTCCAGTATAAAGTATGTATGTTCAGAATCATCCATCAAATTGCACTATTTGTTGTGAAAATTGAGAAATATTGAAAAATGAAAATTGATTATTAAAAAAAATCCCCTATAGATTTGGATTGATTTGATGGAAAACGATAATTGTTGTCATGCCAATCAAACCTCAAATGAGTTTGTAATTGTAGAAGTGACAGACACAGCGTTACTGTCATTTTCGATTCAGTGGAATTGCCACAATATGATCAAAAACCTCAAGCTATAGGGATGCGATACATATGCGTTATTGCCAACGAAGTCTCAAGAAAGGTATGAGAAGCTACACACGCGTTTCATTGAATGGTGCAACAATAAAGAAATGAAAATACCGAATGAAGGAAATGTATTTTTGGCTTATTTCCTAGAAGTGTCTGAAACCTAGAGGCCAAACACCTTATGGGTCTGCTGGCTTCCGCAATGAACCTATACATAATGCGTGAAACTGTAAGTTCACAATAGCTATTACTAATAATTAGTAGATCGAGAATTATATTTCTCTTGTTAGTTGTTCCTATATGAATGAATGATCAATTCGCACAGATTAATCAATTTCCTACGCTTGTAGAAAAAATATTGTTCATGCGGAAAGTGTCTTACCCGCACTTGACGTGTCAACGGCAGTCGCGTGCAGGAAAGAATCACTTTCCGCACTTGTTAGGAAATTTACTATATTCTTATCGTTTGTTAAGTTTTCTACAGATGACAATCAAATTCGAAAATTTATTCATCCTTCCCATTCAGAAATATCAAGGACATGAATCTAATCATGTATATACCCTAAAGTAGGATTCGTTGAGGAACTACAGGACGTTGAACTGCATAACTATATATATAAGATCATATCTTCCTTTCCTGGCTTTGATGCGAGAATATACTACAGTAACAAAAGCTCTTATCTCACATAGTGACATCAGTGATGGAATGTGTTGCATATATTATTTTTGAATTTGTATAAGTGATTCGATTTGTCTTTTCCGAATTCAGAAGATTTCTTGACAAAAATCAGAAGAAAATACGGTTTGCAGTGGAATTATTCCGGTGAACCCTCATTTACAGACGCCACTATGCAAACAAGTAATCGAAGGTAGATATAGTTCGAATTGAATTCATTTTCGAAGTAAACCAAAACTTAGATACTCATAGTGAACTGAGTATAATATCGCCTTTGCGCACTTCGATATCCTATCATAGATCCTCTAGGAATTCTATTTAGAGAAGTATAAATAGACTAAGTAAAAGATAATTATTATGTCTTCAATATTCCTTGGAGTCCTTTCACCAACTTTATTTTCATGTTACGTTATTACCCAGGGACCATTTTATTTAGGAAAAATGTTCCATGCCAGAGGAAAAAATCATCCATTTATTTCCACTCCAGAAAAAAAAGTAGCGGAAATATATACCTGTCATTAGCCATTTGTTTTTACCTGGTAAGCTCCAGAATTGATAATACTTTCTCTACTCCTTCTCTTCGAACTGTTAGGTCTTAAAGTGATTTCAGGCATGTGGGTATTTTGATGGTGGTGTTTGATTGTCCCTGGTAAAGGCTCTCCATTTCGCAAATTATAGTTGATTTTGTTCCTCTGCATCATTGTGAGTTTACTTTCGTCCATCAGTACTGTAATATAGTGGAATGGATACATCAATGAATTTGTATATTTTTGCAATCTGAGGAATAAAGAATGTCCTTATGTAATACAAAAAAATTCAACAGTTTGTTGAACTCGTTGGAATAAAAAGGAAGTTTAAATAAACATATACTTCTTAACGCATTGTTATCGAGATATATGGTGTTGAAAATACAAGTCTCAATATTGTTTTCTATCAGATAAAATATTAGTTACGCGACGGCAGTTGCACGAACGACAGGGAGTGGAGTTCGGGCAGAAAAAACATTTTCCGCAAGTTATATAGGTACGAAGTTTTTCCTACGAACTTTTTTGTCCATATTATTTATGAAAAATAGTTATTTATTATACAAGGGAAAAATGTAGTAGATTTTAGCTCCAGGTTGTGTTGTCTCCCGACGCGTAGCGGAGGGAGACAAAAAACCGTGAGCTAAAATCTAATATTTTTCCCGTGTATAATACACTATTTTTTTCTGTGACAGAAGAAAGGACGAATCAATATTGAAAAGATATTACATTATTTCGAAATCTGAAAATTATCGACGTGAAATTTCAAGTTTTTAACAGTAGGGACACCTGCGTTTTATATACATCTTTATCATTCTTTTGAAGTAATCAAATATCTGATGTTACTTCTGTCAGTTCAATTTTGTGATTGGATTTTAAAAAATTGCGAATTCAGTAGTTGTTCAGTAATATACGAAACCGCGAAGTCGAATGGAAGATAAAAGGACTTGCAGTTCTTTCTCGGAGACGGTATTATTGACTCATTTTTCGAAACTATAGCACAACAAAAGCCATTAACAGAGTATATATATGTGATATATATCCGGGAAAAAAGTACTCACTTTTTTCCCACGGGAAAAAAGTAATTTATGAAAAGTGACATTTTATAACCTGCCAACAGAGATGAAATGCCAAACTTTTTTCCCGTCACAGAAAAAAAAAAGGTTTTTAATAAACAATATTTTTCCTACGACCACCTAGGAAAACACCACAAAACACATTGATTTGTTATTGAGAAAGTGACTCGTTTCACTATGACAACATATAACAGTTAGAAAGTTCGCAAGCAAAACTCGCATGGGTGGAAATATCCGAAAATCGCACAGTAATAGGGTCTATAGATTATGATGTACCAATGAATAATTATTATGCTGAATCATGGTAAGTTAAGTTATGGTCAAGTTAATGGAATGTCGTGTCGATTTAACATGAGTTATTGTCGTTAATGTTGACGTAATGTTAAGTTGATGAAAAGTTGAAATCAAGTTAATTTCAATTGAAAGTTGAATTAATGTCAATGTATTGGCAATTCATAGTGATTGGTGTGAAGTTAATGTCAATTTGATATCGAGTTGATGTTAATTTGATTTTAAGGTAATGTCAACTTAATTTTGAGTTAATGTTGATTGAATGTTGGGTCAATGTTGATTTAATGTTGGGTTAATGTTGAATAATTATTGAGTTAATGTTAAGTTGATGTTAAGTCAATGTTAGGTTGATTTTGAGTTAATGTTGAGTTGATGTTGAGTTAATGTTAAGTTAATTTCAGGTCAATGGTAATTAACTGTTAACTTTATGTTAAGTTGATGTTAAGTGGATGTTAAGTTGATATTAAGTTGAGGTTGAGTTAATGTTAAGTTCATATTAAGTTAACGTTAAACTATAATGGTGTCATTTGAATATCGAAGTAAAATTAAATAATAATGATAATGATATCACCTTCATGTGATCGAATATGATAAGAAACATGATCCCTACGCTGGTCTTATTAACACTCATGACATAAAAGATAAATATTTGTGGTTGTAGGAAAAATAGTGTACAAAACTCGTTGGGAGGTGCATTTCCTGCGCTCTTTTCTTCCACTTATTCAGTTATGTAATATAGTATATTATGTAACAATAAGTGTTATAAACGTCCTTTTAGTAACGAGTATTTCAAGCACGAGCGGAGCAGAGCGGAGCGAGTGTTTAATAAACGAGTGTCTAGAAGAGTTTATAAACGCGTTACGTACTATGCTTTTTCTACGAACTCCGAAAATTACATCAAAATACCTGCTATTCCTGCTAACCTACAAAATAATTTGAACGGAATGGGAATTGGGAACCTAATACATGCAACTGCATGCAACCAGCGAGACACGAATAAGTGATATTGGTTGTAGATGTGTCCAGTCCATTGCTTACTAACCTTCGTTTCATCATGCTTAGCGCACAATAAATGAATTGTTCTCAAAGAGGGATGCTTCATTTTTACATTTCTTGAAGATATGCAAGTACCAGAACATTCTCTTCGATTTCACTTTCGTCTACATTTCGCATATATTTTCAATGAATAATTCTGATACAAACGAATATTGTTTGAATAGTTCTGATACGAAAGTTGAAAATAACAGTTGACAGTTCATACAATTGACAGGCCAGACATGTCTGAAATTACTGAAGCTGTGTTTAATGAACTGTGTTGCCATGGTAGTGTGTTTAAGAAATCGTGTTGTCATGGTAACGTGTTTAATATTTCGAATAAATCACAGATCGTCAATCCGTGATTAATCGATCATTTAGCGTGGTACACATCCGTACGCTGAATGCCATATTAGTTATGTGAGTAGAAAATATACTATATGTATAGTATAATGATGCTACACAATGACACATAAATCAGAATAGTTATACATGGATCATTTAGTTAGTCCTGGAAATCTTAATTTTTAACAATACAAAAATCGTGCGGAAAAGTAACTTATCATATGCACCTGTGCGGTAAAGTAACTTTTCGCACGATATTTTCATGCACTGATGAAAAATAATGAAATAGATTTGTTTTTTCATCGATATAATATCAAACTTATTTGGAGAACATTTGAATAACAATAACTAAAACATTAACGATGGTGAATATTGAGATTGAAAGTAATGTGATTTGTGTTTGTTGCATGCTGTAATATATCAGATGCCGCAACATCTTGAAGAACGTCGTTTCTTATGTGAATCTGATTGGATTTATGTACACGGTGAAATGACGATTGAAATGCTTACTATTTGTTGACTGCTACTATATACTGTATCAGTTCATATAGCGACTTTTGCTATGGGTAGGTTCTGGTGCCAACAGTTATCACCACATGTCTCCTGGTATTTTCTTCAAAATCGTGCGGAAAAGTGAAATCGTCCGGAAAAGTACAGCTTTGAAAACGAAAAACCATATGCGATGAAGTTACGTTTCCGTACGCTCGTAGGAAAAGGGATTTAAATAGTATATTGGATAACTAGTGTGGAAAGTGACATATTTCGCGCAAGTGGACGTTTAGCACGAGCCGCAGAGCGGCGAGTGCGGAAACGAAACGAGCGTAGGAAATGCACTTTCCAACGAGTTTTGTACACTATTTTCCCTACGACCACAAATATTTATATTATATGCCATGAGTGTCTATAAGACCAGAGTAGGGATCATGACTCTAATCATATTCGATCACATGAAGGTGATAGCATTATCATTATTATTCAATTTTACTTCAATATTTGAATGACTTCATCAGTTTAACGTTAACTCAACATTTACTTAATATGAACTCAACATTAACTCAGTATTAACTCAACGTACATCAACTTAACATCGATTAAACATCCACTTAACATCAACTTAACATAAATTCAACAGTTTCTCAACATTAACCTATTGAAATTAACTTAACATTAACTAAACATCAACTCAACATTAACTCAAAATTAACCTAACATTGACTTCACATCAACTCAACATTAACTCGATGATTATTCAACATAAACTCAACATTGAATCAACATTTACCCGAAATTAACTTGATATTATCTTGAAATCAAATTAACATCAACTCAATATCAAATTGACATTAACTTCACATTGATCACTAAATTGCCAATACATTGACATTGATTCACAACTTTCAATTGAAATTAACTTGATTTCAACTTTTCATCAACTTAACATTACGCCAACATTAACGACAATAACTCATGTTAAATCGACACGACTGTCCATTAACTTTACCATAACTCAACTTACCATAATTCAGCATGATAATCATTCATTGTAACATCATAATCTATAGACCCTGTTACTGTGCAATTTTCGAATATATTGTCACGACAAAATGGTTAAAGGGTTGTTTGTTATTGAAAATGAATGAATATTATTTTACTTATTTTTGTCACAATAAAAGAGTTGTGTTTCCACCATGTCACGACAAAAGACGGTTAGGCCCATCCATATCGATTTATAAAGGGGTAATGCTTGGCTTAATATTTTGCGAGAGGTAATATTCAAATAGGCACTAATAGTTTAGGGGTAGCTGAAAGTACGACTACGACACTATATTCCAATATAACAATATTTATTATAGCATGAAACATTATGGGTGAAGTGGTGATAAATATAAATAAACAACAATGAATATAAAGACCTAATAACAACTTACATTATAACGACCATTACGACGAGCTCTTGTCAAGTCAAGAGTAGCCCCAGACCAGACTAACTTCGGAACCCTCAGATCCAATATTTATATACATCATTTTATTAGAAATGCACGTTTCCCATGAGAGTTCCTTGGTCAGTTTTTATAATTCAATGTCAACGGATGATTTGATTTACTTTATGTTTATAAAACCCTCATGGTTAGAAATTGCTGATATACCGTATGTTCTACTCGTGACATGACCCCTCTCTCCGAGAAAACTGGACCCCAGTTTTGAAATTACTACCTAACTTAAATATATCGAGGAGAACATTTAAAATTCATTTACATTTCAGAAAACAAATATCCACAAACATTCGAAATTTAGTGTCTACAATGCACACTCACACCTAAGTCCGGCACTGGCTATTCAACAAAAGCATTTCAATCAGACTCTTCTCGGTGAGACTCCTGGCAGCTTGGGGGTAGGGAATGACGATTGGGCATGGCATCCTCCAATCGTCATGGGGATTTTGGCAGGATCCTTTTGGGCTCGAAGGTATCCTTGTCCTGGGCATCGGGATGAAATCTTTTGGGCTTCAAGATTTCCTAGACTGTGTTCCGAGGTAGTTGGCAGCTGAACGAAGGGAACTGCTGGCTTCTTGGGGTAGCGACTGACGACTGATGGGCATCCTTCAATCGTCGTAGGAATTTTGTCACGTGACAATATCCACCCATGTGAGTTTTGCTTTCTAACTTTCTAACTGTTATATGTTGTCATAGTGAAACGAATCACTTTCTCAATAACAAATCAATGTGTTTTGTGCTGATTTCATAGGTGGTAGTAGGAAAAGTATTTTTCTGTATGATTTCACTTTTTTGCATTATTTTTAATTTTCCGCACGATTTCGAGGGGAAAACCAGGAGACATGTGGTGATAACTGTTGGCACCAGAACGTACCCATATCAACAGTCGCTATAAACTGACAGTAGTGCGGAAAAGTTACTTTACCGCACTAGTGCTGAAAAGTTACTTTTCCACACGATTTTTTTATGTTGAAAATAAGGATATCTAGGACTGAAGTATTCTATCTTATGTGTCATTTTGTAGCATCATTATGAGATATTGTTTATACCTAACTCTTGTGGAACATGTCTTTTTCGCCCTTGACAACTTGCCCGAACTCCGCTCCGCGTTCTTCGTGCAACTGCCGTTGCGTGCAGAAAAGTACTACTTTCCGCACTTGTAAGGTGAAAAACTATAGTGAGCTTTTGAACACTACGAAAGTCTCAAAATCATTCGACCTCATTTTTGAGGAGAACTGAACGAAAGATAGATTGTAGATCATTTAGAATTCACTCAGAGAGTTGAGAGATGATTCATCATTTGATTCACGAGAACTAAAAAAACAACTTATTTTGAATTCAACTTGGAATTGGCTTCGTATGCGAGTTCTCTATCTGATATTGGGATTGGGATGATGAAACTATAGGAAGTTTACTTTTATTTAAACCTCCCTAACCTTCTGTTCCATCGACAGTAAATTTGAAGTGATGTGGGATGATTTCGCTATCATTTCGAAGTGTATTGAATATGTTTCGTGCAAAAAACTTCAATACAATTCAGAACAATCGTCCGAATACAAAGCACTTAGCACCAAAACTGCTGAGCGTTTTATCTAGAAGAATTAGTACAGCTCTGCACAAATCAGTAGAACTTCTGTAGTTACATAGGTAGGTATACCTTCGGGATATAAGCAGAAAATATACATTGAAATTCGATGTGAAAGATCATCTTAAAAGGGGGGTTTTGCAAATATCATGCACCTGCTAAAAATCAGGTAAAACTGCATTTATCATGCGATATTTTTTTTTCGAATTTTTTTTTGTACTCACTTATTTTTGTCTGAAAAACACAAATTAATTGATCAAAATGTGAACAAACTATTATTCATTACGATATTTCACTATAAAGTTACAAATTTCACCTCCTTTTTCGCCTGTCTTCTGGATCGCATTTAGAACAATTTGGAGAACCTTTTCGTGAAAACCGGAACATGAAAAAAAGTTTTGCTGGTCGTTGGATAAATGAGTCTTTGGAAAAAGATGTTCTGCAGGTCTCTAGAGTGACCACGAAGGGGTTGCGAAGCCTCAACTTGACTGGTTAATCTCGCGAGGACTGTGAATGGAGGAACTATTGTGGAACACATTGCCAAGGGAGCTGTTCCCCGAGGCATATAACCTACAGAAATCTCAGAAGAACACCAAACCCTACCTTATTTCCCTCGGTTCTCACGATGTTCTCTGAACATTACAGGATATCCCTTTTCGCGGGAACCATCAGAACATAAAAAAAAATAAACTAGAAATATAATTTTCTTGTGATTCATCCGTATCTGGAGAAAAAAGGAAAAAAATCATTTCAAATGATAGCGTGTGTAGTGTCATTCGAAAGCAATCTGTTGACATTTGACATCTCGAATTTGAATTGACTATTGATTAAATGACTGCCATCTGATATGCTTGTTCATAAAATATGGAAAACTCGCCATGAAAATCATATTTCCTGCTGAATTTTCTATATAAAAATGTGAAATTCACGTATACATCATGAGTATATAAGGTGTCCAATGACAAAATAACAAAAACAAGTAGCTGTAAATGCATCCAACACAAGGGGAAAAAGAAGGCGAAATTTCGAACTTGTTCCTAAAATATTTCGATAAATAGTGGTTTGTTCACATTTTCATTATCAAATTCGTGTTTTTCAAAAAAAAAAAAGTAAATACCAAAAGAAATTTACGGAAGAAAAAACATTAAAAGGGGTGAATTTTCGTGTTCTGAATGATGAGTAAAATGTTTCAACTTTTGCATTTGTTGTTTCCTAATGATATCCTATGATAACTTCATCTTCAACATGAAATATTTCAAGATTCTCATCTTAACTATGATGTTTTGTTGGAGTTGAGGAAGGAGCAAGGAATAGAACAGGTGAAATAGTGTAGTGCGAAGTGGAAGATATACATATTTCTAAACCGAATCATAATGAGAATATGGTGAGCTAGAAGTATACATACATTGCAGAAATTTCTTTGTCTCCGGATTATAAGAAGCTTTGGCAGGATGTAGAATTCCTCCATGAGGAATATTTTTGCTTGGCCACTCCATCGCTGAAATATCTTTTATTCAAATTTGACACTATATTGATACATTCGATATGTTTCTTGACTACTTGCAAGAATATACTGTTTTGTTACATTTAGGATGTCATAGCAACAACGAAAGGAAGAGATACAAGGTTGTACTAGGTATGATCGATAACCTTGTCAACACACGTCTTTTCAATTGATATCCATTGGATATCAGTTTTGAACATTTGGCATATTCGGAGAACATCTATACTTGATATTCGATGTATATTCAATTGAAGTCTAATGAATGTTCCGAGTGTAAGATGGTAGACGTACCTATATATCCTTAGGAATGTCCATATCCATGATATGTTTTCAGAGGATATCCTCGAGATATTCCCGCAATGATGTCCACAATATTGTTCACAAATATCCACAAGATCTCCTCCAGAAAAAGTTTTTTCCCCATATGACATCGCAAGTGGCTTTTTCATAACACTCAACAGGCAGAGATGAAGTTTGTTGCTATGCAAACGTTTCAAGTAATTTGAATAAAATTAGTTATCGAAATTGACAATGACATTGGGTGAATACATACTGAGTTATCATTTTATAATTACACAAGAGTTTTTTTTGTCGAAGTGAACTTGACATATATCAATAATAATTTTGTTGCCTGGCAATCTGACGAAAAAAACTGCCTCTGGGAAAATTACGAGTCCGTAGGACGAGTAATATTTTCTGGAAGTTCTTTGAGTTGAATTACCTAATGGCAACAAAATTCGAACTATAAAAGCCAAGTTTACTTTGACTAAAAAAAAACTAGAGTGTAATTTGGTAAGACAATTTAATTAATCAAACATTTGATTATAACTGGTTGTCATGCTTTCAAAAGTTAGGTTTCTTCATTGTCGCTGGAAAGGTAAGGTCAAACTTGTTTCCCTATCATTATAGAATTATAAATGATGATATTCAATTGATTGTAGAAAATCAAACAATAAATCCATCACAAACCACAACATTTTTAGAACTCGACATAGATAGTAATCTGAATTGGTCAGAACACATAAAGCAATCAAAGAAGAAATTGAGCAAAGCTATATTCGCCCTTTGCACTATTATAGGATGAGTAAAAGTAGTGACGTCGCAAAAATAGTTTATTATGCCTATTTTCACAGCCTTCTGCAGTTGTACTCCATTGCTGAAATATCCTCTATTCAAATTTGACACTATATTGATACATACTGTTTTGTTACATTTAGGATGCCATAGCAACAACGAATGGAAGAGATACAAGGTTGTAGTAGGTGTGATCGATAACCCTGTCAACACACGTCTATTCAATTGATATCCATTGGATTTCAATTTCAAACATTTGGCATATTCGAAGAACATCTAAACTTGATATTAGATGTATATTCAGTTGAAGTCTAATGAATGTTCCGAGTGTCAGGAGTTGGACGAACCTATATCCTTCAGGAATGTCCATAATAAAGCTTTCAGGAATATCCATGATATATGTTTTTCGAGGATATTCTCAAGATATCCCCGCAATGATGTCCACGGAATATTGTTCACAAATATTCACAAGATCTCATTTAGAAAAAGTTCCTTCCCCACATGACATCGGAAGTGGCTTTTCATATAACATTTAACAGTCAGATGAAGTTTGTTGCTATGCAAACGTTTCAAGTGATCTGAATAAAATTAGTTAGGTATCGAAATTGACAATGACATTGGGTGAATACATAGTGAATTATCAGCTTATAATTACACAAGAGTTTTATTTTGTTGAAGTAAACTTGACATATATCAATAAGAATTTTGTTGCCTGGCAATCTGACGAAAAAAACTGCCTTTGGAAAAATTACGAGTCCGTAGGACGAGTAATATTTTCTGGCAGTTCTTTGACCCAGCTAGCATTCACACGTCAATTTCACGTCATATACACTTCACCAATTACGTCAAGATCACCAAATTATCGATGTGAAGGAGACGTAAATGTGACGTCAAAATGTCACATCGAAACGACGTCATTTACACGTCGAATAGTTACCAAGCATCAGATTCAGGTTTCGACATCACCAAGAAACTGTGAAACTCGAAATCACTTTTCCATGATCCTATTCCTTGATGGTTGGCAACATAGTTCAAATGATCTAGTTACAATAGTTGTGGAAATTTTTTATTTGATTACATAATTATACATAGATATTCTTCATCTGAATAAAACTAATAAGCATAAAATCCACTATATTCCATAGTATATGTAGACATTAACGAAGATTGTAGACAATGAAACAATGAATCCATCACAAACCACACTATTTCAGGACTCACCATTGATAGTAATCCAAATTGGTCTGAACATATAAAACAATTGAAGAAGGAATTCAGCAAATCTATATTCGTCATTCGCACCTTAAGGATGAATACAAGTAGTGACGTCGCAAAAATAGTTTATTATATTTGCCTATTTTCACAGCCTTTTGCAGTTTGGTATTGTGTGTTGGGGTACTTCTGTTGAATCAACATCTACCTTCATAATACTGAAACGTGCGATTCGAACAGTATTCAATCTGAGGTACAGAGTCTCGCTTCTGATCCACGAGAATAGAGATTTCATGTTGCGCCCAGAAAACATGCATTCATACTCAACCAGAAACCCGCAGTCTATAATCCTGCCAAATTACCGACTCAATAGAACTCGTAAAAGAGACCCCTGTTCACAGGAATTAATATTTATAATCACCTCCCGGAAGCATTGAAAGTTACTCTCTATGAATAAATTCGAGATCGAATTGAAAATCTCAATACACCAACATATTTTCTATATATTATTTTTATGTTCTGGTTCTGGAAAGGGATATCCTGTAATGTTCAGAGAACATCGTGAGATTATAACCAAGGGAAATAAAATATGAATTGATGTTCCTCTTAAATTTCTGGAGGTTATATGCCTTGGGGAACACCTCTCCATTTGCAATGTGTTCCAGAGACTCGCTGTTCGTTGCATGAACGAGTCTTTGGAAAGAGATGTTCTGCAGGTTTCCAAAGTGACAACAAACCCAGACAGCACTGGATATTCCTAGAATATTCTCTAGATATGCTAAAAGGGAAGAATATATTCCGAATATCCTTCGAATATTCTTAGATTATATACGTACCTCTGGAACATTCAAGGAATATTCAAATGTGAATATTCTAGTAATATTCCAAAATGAATATACAGGGAATATTCCAGAAGGAATATTCTGAAGTGAATATTCCAGGAATATTCCCAATTGAATATTTTGTTCCTGTATATTCATGGAATATTTCAATAATATTCCCATGTGTTTCAATAAAATTGTAAAGTATGAAAATTAACCAATCACAATTTTATAGATGTGAGTATTAAACATTGATTTTGAAATCTGTGGTTGAAGTCCATCGTATTTCAAAGTGAAGTGGTTATGTTACCAGGGATCAAAAACAAAAAGTCGTCTCCACAATTTTGATAGTGATCAAAGTACTCAATCAGATCATCGTACATGTTGAAAGCCCATATGGAACTGGAAGTGTTTATGGTTCCCATGGACGTATAAATGGTTCCCTTCTGAACAACGCAATTCAATAAATTGTTATGTACATTATTATCGATTATTATTCAACTCGATTACTGGCCAAGTGGTTAAGGCGTTGATCTGACAGTCTGAAAGTCCCGAGTTCGAGCTCATCTTGGGTCAGCTTTTTTTAATTATGAATATGTATTACGGAATATTCCCGGAATATTTATTTATTTATATTCCTGTATTATTCAAGGAATATTCCGAATATTATCTGAATATTCTTAGAATATTATAGGTACATTCTGAATATATAGGGCATATTCCTTGTGTAATATTTCGGGAATATACAAAATTTTCCCCACCAGCACATTCAGGGAATATTCCATAGTTGATATGTATATCCCTGGCATGTTCATGAATATTCGCAACATCCGAAAAGAATATTCTAAGAATATTCATGGAATATCTGGTGCTGTCTGGGAAAGGGTGCGAAGCCTCAACTCGACGGGTCAATCTCGCGGGGATTGTCAATGGAGAAACAATTGTTGATAAAGATACAATATTACCAGTCTGTATAGGTATACCTGTTACCTGCAAATATATTACGAATCTGTATCTTTTGGAAAATGAAAAATCTATCTATCTATCTCATTCCACTGATCATATTCATAATTAGAAAAATCTAACCCAAAATGGGCTCGAACTCGTGACTTTCAGATTGTCAGCAGAGCGACATCCCAATTGAAATTCTGGTGATGGCTTTGTGTTCTTGATTCCTGGTAATTAACCACTACACTTTGAGATTTGATGGATTTCTACCACATATTCATCATAATAAATGTTTAATACTCGCATCTATGAAATATTATTTATAATGTGATTGGTTATATACTATACTATATTTCCTTTAAACACATGAGAATAATAATTATGGAATATTCCATGGATATACAAATCAGAATATCTAGTTGAGAATATTTCCGGTATAAACATATCTGAATATTCCCTGAACAATCAAACTGGAATATTCTTGGAACATCAATCTCTGAATATATTACTTGAATATTCAAATTCGAATATTCTTTGGATATTCCAGAGGAACACATATATTCTAGGAATATTCGGTGAATATTTCGGAATACACTCTTCCCTTACAGCATATTTTGGGAATATTCTAGGAATATCCAGTGCTGTCTGGGATCCAGTGACTCTAGGCTGACCTCTTCTTGCTCCCGGGTATCAGTATATGGTACGGTACTTTCAGAAACACCCTGTACCATATTTATCGTGCATTCTCGCAGTCATTTGCCGCGCTTGGCAGCAACTGTTGGCAATCCTGAATCGGATCAATATTCCAGTTTCAGTGGGTTGAAGGAGCGGTACGGTAACATGTAAAATTTCCTGAAAATTCTTTCAGTTATTCTTCGTGTAATGCCAGAAACTGATTCGGTGTTGATGCTCTGGAAAATCAACAGGATGTGATTGGTTTATGAGATAATGATATCATTCGCTGGACTATAGATAAGTGAGTAGAAGAGCTATATATTATATATTCAGAGAATTGATCATTCATTTATTCGATTGCTCTATTACTTAATTATTGCACTTTGACCTCATTCAAGCCTAATAAAGAACAAGCTGAATCTCAAACATTTAGGTAGATATTTGACTACCCAATAAATAGGATGATCAGTGAATATATTGAATAGATATATTTCAATAAAGCTGATGCTGTTCCACAAGAATTTAATTTCCTTCTTGCCCATTAGTTCAAGAAACATTCTTTGGGTTTTTGGCAAATGAGATTGAAAAGAGGAATATATCAGCCTTCACAAATGTCAAAGTTGACATCAAGAGATGATCATGAAACAATTATTTTCGATATTGATAGACGTTTGAAGTACATCAATTATACAGGGTATCCTACAGGTTAATCGAAACATTCTAGGAGCTGGCGAGAGACGACATTTGGAACCTATTATAGTGTCCATATGTCCTAAGTCTTGCAGTTTTCCACATATATATGTATACTTGTCATTTTCTCTTTCTGCAAATTATTCTCTCTCTCTCTCTCGAAGGTTATAAGTTCTTGGAATACTTCCATTAGCAAATGATTCCAAAACTTCGCCGTTCTATTCACGAACGAGTTTTGGTAGAGTGTTGTTCTTCATTTTTCAAGGTTGAAGACGAAAGAATGTGCTGACTGGGCCTGTAGAGCTTTTCTATTTGGTATTGCTACTTTATTTATTCATTTATCTGAATGTACTTCGTCCAAGAGCTCGCGCCAATTATAGGACGCAAACTTAAACATAAAACAAATGTATAAATCGACTGATACTAGAATAAACAATGCCTAATTTGACTAAGAAATTGATAGATTGGGTATATTCATAAAAACCATATACATATATAGTTACATAACAAAATATACTAGATACCAACAATTTAATAACTTTGCACTTACAACTACTAATATGTTGAGAACATCACAGAAAAATATATGTATATATGATCAGGATTCATAACAATAAACCTCCTGTAGCTTGTGTGACGCACGTCGAAACATGCCCCAAACTACTATGGTGGATATCACAGCCTCTACATATTTTATCAAAATCAATTCTGTCTCCTAGGTGGATATACACCAGTTATTTTGTATTTCAGGAATTTCAACAATTTTCTTTGTACTTTCACTACTTCATCACTATGAACCTGCAAAGTGTGGATTCCAAATCAAAGATCCGTATTCAAGCATTGATCTCACAAAAGATCCGTGAATGATCTTCAGCTTCTGATTATGAATCCAAGAATTTTAAGAGCTTCATTAGTAATGAGATTATGGCAGAAGTTTTTTGAGGATAGTTTCCCATGCAAGTATCTATGGGGAAGTCACAGGTCGCCGAATTTCCTACGGTGTTCTAATGGGGTCAAAGTGTTAGTGAGTGTGGCATCACCCACCAGGCGAATGACTCTTCTCTCGAATGGAATCTAAGAGCATCAGTGTACGTTTGGATGCTGAACCCCATACATAAGAACAGTAGGTATTTTGAAAATGGCCGTATCTGTGCTTTGTAGATCATGAGGAGCTGTTGGGGTGTCAAGTAGATTATCGCACGAAACAATAATCCGAGATTTTGTGAAGCAGCTCTTGCGATGGACCGGACATGATTTTTCCATGAGAGAGTATCGCTGATGGTAATACCCAGGATAGATATAGTAGTCTTGGTGGGAATGGTGGTACAAGATATTGTTATATCGGGCATACTGAGTTCCACCTTTCTAGAGAAAATACAGGCTTTAGTTTTGGTGGCGTTGAACTCAACTAGGTTGTTGGTTCCCCAGGATGTAATTTACGCGAAATATGCATTGACAGCGTTGCATGGCCTGCCTCCGTCGTAAGTAAGAATATCCTGTAATGTTCAGAGAAAATCGTGAGAACCAAGGGAAATAAGGTAGGAGAATAGGTGTTCTTCTTAAATTTCTGGAGGTTATTCGACTCGAAGAACACCTCCCTTGGCAATGTGTTCGAGAGGCCCGCTGTTTGTTGGAAGAACGAGTCTTTGGAAAGAGATGTTCTGGAGGTCTCCAAAGTGACCACGAAGGGGTGCGAAGCCTCAACTGGACGGGTTAATCTCGCGGGGACTGCCGAGGGAGGAACAATTGTTAATATTTCAGAAGAGCATCGTCTATAAAAATATCTATAAAATTGAGCCAGATCTCCAACTTTTCTGCAGTGTTCCAGAGAAGTAAGTGAGTTTGTGAGCGAGGCATCACCCACGAGACGAATTGCCCTTTTTTGGACAGAATCCAACAGTTTCAGGGTATATTTTGGGTGCTGCACCCCAAATATGGGAACAATATTCCAAGACAGGTCTGATCTGTGCCTTGTAGATCATAAGCAGCTTACTGGAAGTAAAATAGCTCCTGGCTCGAGACAGAAAACCAAGTCTTTGGGATGCACTTTCAGCAAATGATCTCACGTGATTTTCCCAAGAAAGATTATTGCTGATGAATGATACCAAGCATCGAAATGGATGTCTCCAAAGGTATGATTACTCCTGACAAGTTTATGTTGGGCACAGTTAGACCGGCTTTTTTAGAGAAAAGGCATACTTTTGTCCTGTTTGCATTGAAATCTATTGGATTCTCATTCGAGAATTGTTGCGAAGCCCATATTTATGTTGTCAACATTCCGCCCTCGTTCGTATCTGATTTGCCTGGCTGGTATTGGAGCCCTGGTGAAGAATAAGGCGGTATGGAGGGTACTATCATCCGCGAAGCTGTGTACTGGACATGGAGTTGCTCCCAACAAATCGTTGCGATGGAGTAGAAATAGTATTGGTGCTAGAATTGATCCTTGCGGAACACCAGCATTTATGATGAGAGAGCCAGATGAAACTCCGTCGACCACTACATGGAGAGACTTTTTCAAGGAAAAACTAGCTAGTAGAGAACATAGCTGGGGAGGCAAGCCATAAGATGGAAGCTTGGCGAGGAATCCGTGGTGCCAGACTCGATCGAATGTCTTGAAGATATCAAGTGCCACGGATAAGGTTTCACCATATTTTTCAATAGATTGCGGCTATACAGGGTTTTAACAAATAAGTGTCACAACGGAAAACTGTAGATTGCTCATGAAAAAAGGACATATTTCTCCCTTTCGAAATTTTTCTCCGGGCTTTTGTTATCAAGATACAGGGCGTCAAACAAATACAAAAAAATCTGTTTTTTGCTACTATCTCAGGAACCGTCTGAGCTACGGAGTTGAGCCTACGTACATACTTCATCATCAATATTGCCTACTATTAGGGCTCTTGATCAATTTTCTTGGACATTTCAGTGGAGGAGAATTCAACGCCTCGAAAGGGTTTGACTCCCCCCATTTATGCCACTGGAGAAACTGTAATTTTCAAAGTAGATTCTGAAGCGCCAATATATATACACATATATACATACAAAATCTTGATGGTATCTCCAAAACTCGTCTAAAAATCCAATCAAATGTCAAGTTTTTGAGTATGCTGGTCTCGATGCTGGTTTTCGAATTGTTAAATTTATTAAGTGTTGTAAAGTGTGTTTAATTAAACTGAACATTTTGATTTTTTGACGCCCTGTATCTTGAAAACGGAAGCCCAGAGAAAAATTTTGAAGAGGAAAGAAATGTTTCTTTCATAATTAGGAATCTACAGTTTTTCGTTGAGATACTTATTTGTTAACACCTTGTATGTGAGACGTGATTGAGCAGGTCACTAGTTGATCTCTGATGACAGAAGCCATATCGTCTATCGTTGATAATACCTGAATGTTCTAGGTATTTCATGAGCTCGATGTTCATAGCTATCTCTCCATGATCTTTGAACCAATAAATAGCAGTGCGATCGGTCTGTAGTTGGTAGGTAGAGTCTTTCTTCCTTTTTTTAGGAACTGGTTATACTCTTGCAATTTTCCAGTTGGACGGGAATATTTCCAATTCGTAAGAGTAGTTGAACAATCTGCAGAGAACAGGTGTTAGTTCGGGAGCACATTTCTTGAGAACAATCGGTGGAATTCCGTCGGAGCCACAAGCTTTGTTGGTGTGGAGACCCAATAAAATCTCCCTTATAGTACGTATAGTATAGTATAGTATCGGGAGTTTCATCGTCTATAATGAAATTGTGGATAGGGCAAGTGGTTGCTCCTAATAGATCGTTGATATGAAGTAGGAACAATGTTGGTGCCAAAATTGATTCTTGTGGAACGCCAAAATTGATGGCGATGGTTTCAGACGATACTACGTTCACCACCATATGGAGCGATCTGCCTGAAAGTAAACTCAACAAAAGATGCCATAGCGGAGGTAGTTAGCCGTGTGATGGTAGTTTGTGAAGGAGTCCTTGGTGCCAAACACAGTCGTCAATGCTTTCGATATTCCTTACGCTATACTGCTAGATATTCTTCATATTCTCCTAATGATGCTCGCAATATATGAGTGACGTAGGCAAGTAAATCTCCAGTTGGAAAACCAAATTGTTAGTGTTACCTTGTAGTATCTAACAAATCATTTCATTTGCTATTTTGTTCTTCAAAATCAGATATACTGGGTGTACCTGGATTATGGTACACCATACTTTTTCGATCATTTCAATTTGGTGATGAATCAATAATTTCTGAAAGAATCTGATGTTTTTGCATCACACCTGTTGATATGAGTACATCAGTGTCGATCAGATAAGTCATGGCACACTAAGATGGAAAATCAATATTGAAGTTCAGAATGTCACTTATATGATATCATTTAAATTAGGAAATTCATTGATATACAGAGTGTCCAACGTAGGTGATCCATTATACTTACAATGGAGGTGATATAAATCAGGAGGGGTGATAGAATTCACAGTCACAACTCCATCATTCAAACAATTCAATGATGAACATAGGTCATGGACATGTTTCGAAGGTTTAATCCTTCATCATCAGCAAATTTATAAAAAGATGATAATCTCTAAAAAGAAAACAACGCTTATATCAGTTCCTCAGTATTGCTAAAATATATTATATTAGAATATATTCAGTGCGATATTTTTGGAAAGTTCTTCGAATGGTCTGTCTAATCGTGGGGAAAAATATAGAGTGTTTATTGAAAATTTGTACACTTTCTACTGCTCCTTGTATATCTTCTCATAATAGTGAAGATGTTTCTTGCGTTCAAAGAAGCTCCTGTCAAAATTAAAATAGTTACAGGAGACTGGTACTTTATATCGTGTCACCCAGTATTTGAGAATGTATCTACTGAAAAGACATAGATACCTGCCTATCGTTATTGATACCAAAACAGAAAACACAATAAAATAGGCTATCGTTATGTAAAATAGTGACGGTGGCGGCGGCACATCCAGTATAATATATAGAAGGCAATTATTTAATGAAAGATAACAATACTTTTGGATAGTAGAATGATAAGAAAGCGAAACATTTTGCTTCCCATAAGGAATAATGAGGCCACGTGCCCAGAATCTCTTTCAATAATTTTTATAGTAATCAAATTCGATGTCAGTTGTAATTCAGATGAAAAAAACTGTATTTTGTGGACGCATCTTCAATTTTGAGACAAAATCATCATATATATTGATCCCGGGCCAGGTAGCCGTGCGGACAGAGTGTCCATATTCTAATCCGCATTCGCTTGCCGGTCGTGGGTTCGAGTCCCGTCGACTGCAGAAATTTTTCTGATGGCCCAAGAAAGTGTTTGGGATCACACGTTAAAAGGTAAGGCCCTCGTCATTCCTTGCTCGCACAAGACTCTCGAAGACTTCTGACGGTTGCTCGTAAGGGGGCAACCGAATGACGGATAGAACAATTTTAGAACAACAATTTTTGAACAATTGATAAATTGGCTGTTTCTTATATTGTTCACGTACGCGAGTATCAATAATTCCGCGTTCCTGAGAATGCGTCCATTGATGGATATTCATCTTTCGTTTATAATTATTCGAATCTGCATCTTCATGATTCCAAAATTGAATAGGTTATATTTTTTTTTCTTTACGGCTATTTATAACACGACAAGCTAGTGAATTTTTCTTTTAGGCTCTCTGATAGGAAAATTCTTTAAACGCAGTGACATTTTGGGGCAAATCATCTGATTTGTCCTTACTACACGTATATTGAAATAATATTCATATTTTTATTTTATAGAAACGAGGAGAGAAAATCCCAAAAAAAATTTGGAATAACGAAATTGCTGTGTTCGATAAATCAATGAGGTACTTTGAATATCATCAATTTCAATTCCGTATCTGGTACCACAATGACTTCATTGTGTGATCATCTCACGAGATCTCATCTCCCATGCAATGTCAAAGTTCATGCAGTGACAGCTCTGTCTAATAGATGAGCATAACGCAAGACAAAATCAGATAGCTACAAACCGAAGCTATAAAAAATTTCGCTGCTATCGGTTACAGCCGTAGAAGTATTGTGTATGATTGTATGATTTCTTCATTCTAGTGGAAAATAGATCCATGCTTGTTGAACAATATACTATTTCGTATCTAGTGCGCGAAATGCTACTTTGGTGACCGAGGAGTGATTTTTGAACGAGGCGCAGCGCAGTAGAAGAAGTGGTCGGGATCACCAGAGTATTTCGCGCACGAATCACAATGTAACAAAATATTTTTACTTTTTATATGAAAAATAGTGATAACCTGGCACAAAAACCTTTAATTATTTAAAAACGAATGAATGTTCTCTTCGATTTTTGATCGATTGAGGTCCATAAATATTATGATATGGAAATCTGATATAGCTCACTTGCAGCGCATGGAAAATATATTTCACGCACTAGTTCGCGCCAGCTGTCGTAACGTAGGAACCTGCAAAAAGGGGCAGTTCCTATATTGATTGATATCATTATTGCGCGTAATTCTTGGTTTCCTGTATAAAAAAAACATTATTCATCAGTCAAGTGAAAAAGAAACAGAAAGTAGTAGGAAAATTCACTTTATCTTTAGATATTCTGGCACTCACAGAAACTCAAGTGAACTCCTGGTTACAAACTTCATTCTCGATTTAGGCTCAAAGGTGGAGTCTGCCTCTACGCTGAGGCTAACCTCTCATGCCAGCGTGTAGAGAGTTTGGAACCGAAAGAATTTGATGTGATGTGGTTCAAGCTGGTGGATACCAAACTGACCAAATTTATCTTACCTATCCCCTAATGATGATGAATATCCAGCAGCTGAAATCATAATCATGAGAGACTTCAAAGTACACAACAGATGATGCAGGTCGTCAAACTGAGGCCTTCGTCATCACTCATGGTCTAGAACAACTAGTCGAACTACCAACCTCGCCAAGCTTTCAGCTTATTGCTTGCCTCCCCAGCTATGTTCTCTGCAAGATAGTTTTCTCTCAAATAAGACTCTCCATGTAGTGGTCGACGGAGTTTCATCTGACTTATCATGAATGCAGGTGTTACGCAAGGATCAATTCTAGCACCAACACTATTTCTACTTTATATCAACGATTTGTTGGAAGCAACTTCATGTCCAGTACACAGCTTCGCGAATGATAGTACCCTCCATACCGCCTTCTATTCTAGGGCTCCAATACTATCAGCCAGGCAAGTCAGAAACGAACGAGTAATGAATGTTGACAACATAAATATAGCTTTAGCAACAATTTTCGAATAGGGATCCAATAACTTGGTAGATTTCAATGCAAACAAAACACAAGCATGCCATTTCTCTAGGAAAGCCGATCTCACTGTGCCCAACATAAGCTTGTCAGGGGTAACCATACCCTTGAAGACATTCATTTCGATGCTTGGTTTCACTATCTGCAATAACCCTTCTTGAGGAAATCACGTGAGATCAATCGCTAAAGGTGCATCCCAAATAGTTAGTTTTCTGTTTCAGGCCATGAGCTATTTCACTCCCAGTCAGCTGCTTATGATCTATAAGGCACAGATTCGACCTGTCCTATAATACTAATCCCATATTTGGAGTGCAGCACCCGAACATACCCTGAAACTGTTGGGTTCTGTCCAAAAAAAGGGCAATTCGTCTCGTGGGTGATGCCTCGCTCTCACAAACTCACTCACTCCTCTGCAACATCGAAGAGAAGTTGTCGATCTGGCTATATTTTATAGATATTTTCATGGACGAAGCTTTTCTGAAATATCAACAACTGTACCTCCCTTGATCCCCACGAGATCAACCCGTCGAGTTGAGGTTTCGCACCCCTTCGTGTTCACTTTGGAGACCTGCAGAACATCTCTTTCCAAAGACTCGTTCATCCAACGAACAACGAGGCTCTGGAACACATTGTCAAGGGAGGTGTTCTCCGAGGCATATAACCTTCAGAAATCCGAGGAGAACACCAATTCCTACCTTATTTCCGCTTATTTCCTTCGGTTCTCACGATGTTCTCTGAACATTACAGGATATCCCTTTTCGTGGGAACCAGAACATAAAAAAACTGTTAGGTTTTGAATCTTCATCTTTATTCTTCAGTAGCCACGATGCCTCTGAGGAACATCATCCACCGGGCGTCCGCCTTCATCCTGGGACCGCCAGAGGGCGCTGGTCCCGAAAGTTTTCGCTACGCGGACAACGAGATCCTCTTCTGCAAGAACAACGTCTGCGTGCATCCACCCGCCGCGGCAAGGCAGGATTCAGATGTGCTGCACCATCCTGGTTATCTGACAGTCACAACTAAGGTGAGGAAGAATGAAGGGTATGGACGTTATAGTTACAACTCAGCAAACACGACAAACCTGCCGATTCAATGGCCCATTTTAATCGATGGCATACTAGTCCAGTAACTTTGTCGAACATATGGGGGTAGTATGCGTCGAACCCGGTAGCTCTGATTCTTTGCAGACATGTTTATGATGTCGGCCTCATGAATGATCCAAATTTGTGACCTTGAGCACCGAACGCAACTTTCTCAAAAATCGAAAAAACCGCGAAAAAATCGTAATTTTTTTAAATTTTTGCGACTATAACCCTGAAGGACTAGTTTTTGAAAAAAAAATCTCTCAGTACGTTTTAAAAGCAGATCAAATTTGCAACAATATAATACAAAAACTGTCTCTGTAGACCCAATAGTTTTCGAGATTAAGCCTTTGAAAGTTTATAATTTTTTTCAAACTGCAATTTTTTGCGGATGATTTCTTGCGGCTGCACGAAGGGTTGTGGGAACGCGTGCAGCTGCAGGAAGTCAGGATTCGAATGCTCATCAGTAATGCAGTGGGGCCTCTTGTGAGAATGTACCTGATGTTGTAGTACGAGATATCCCAGAAGGCGACGATCTGTCCGATGTTGAAATGAAAGATGACTTGTGGGCAAAAGACGTGGACGATTCATCACCATCCCCTGATGGGGATATGCCATCCCAATACGTCGATCCTGATCCAGACGAACCTCAACCGGGACCTTCCAAGAGGGCTAAATTGATCTAATTCCTCGATCTTTAATATCACTCTATTTCCTAACAAATAAACTCATTAACTTTTGATTTTGATTTGCAGCTTTTTCTTGGGGTTTGGATTCGGTTTCATAAATAATTCAAAGGATTATAAGAAAAACGTTTCGCCCATGGCCGTGGGCTTTGTCAATTCATTGAATTTTTTTAGCTCCCAACCAATTCATAATTCCGGCGATTGTGTTTTTCTGTTGAACATTTTTTTTTTCTTCTTTCTTTATACAAACATACTGGTAAGTACTTTTTATTTTCTTTTTTCTTTTGGAAAGAGTTGAAATATTTTTGTTGCATCGTTTTATGTGAAATAGAAAAACGAGGAAAACTACAATACAAATAATTGTAAATAGTTATAAAAGAGAGTAAACATGGCCTACTGCATAAATTTTTTTTTCTGAAGATTGAGGCTGTAAAATGAGAACGATGACGACTATTTTGACGAAATCATAGCAGATATGCTTCAAAAAAAGCAGCGCCCTAAAAATAATATGTTTTAACCAGTTTGATTAGGATGTGAATTTAAAAAAAAAATCAGAAAAGTTGACAAAACTGTATGAATATTTGCTGAATATGGGTGAATCGTTCGGAAAATGTGGAAAAACAACATTTTCGACGGCAGTATCAGTGAATCTTCTTTATTTTCTGCTTGAAATTTTTATTTCCATCAATGGCCGACATCTGTTTGTAGTAAATATAGCTCGAAATATACTTAAAACCAATTTTCTTCCTCTAATAATTAAAACGGTTAGGTAATGATGAGGCCTTTTATGAGACGACTTCCTCCTGTTGAAGTACTCATTGCATATTTGAATCCATTTCCATGACAATTTGTTCCTGGGTATGACAACAAAGCTTCGAACATGATGAAAATTGTTTCAAGAAGGATAGAAGATAATGCCTCCATAAAACTATAATGCTTTGAAAATATCCTGGCTAGTGCTCATCGGGCAGTGTGACATAATGTAGAAAAACGTCATCAATATGATCAACATAGCCCTACTTTTGTTATTCACAGTGTTCAGTTTGTGGATTTTATGATTGGTTTCAAGTGAAAAACCGAGTAGGAAACATAGACAAACTGCACTCAGTGCAGTTCGCCTGATATTGTTTTGAATGCTCCATTCTCTCAAATTCATGCAAAACTCGCTATCTGACATAATTTGTGCAGAACTCTTGTCATCTTCCTCGCTTCCTATAGTTTCCATTCAGATATATCAGTAGTATTTTTCATTACCTAGGTTCTGACTCGATGATGGACTATTTGGTGGTTTCAGTAGTTGGGATGACTTGAAAGAGGTAGTGTTTGGAATTGCTTGGGCTTGAGAATTCCGATTTACTGTTGGTCTCATGAGTTGATTTTTGATTCTCAAGTAATTTCCTAAATTTGTTGTCTTGAAGTTGCCATTTCTCTTTTTTGCACCATATATTTTCTTGTGAGTTCATTTCAACGTGAGTCGTTGTAGGCAAAGAAAAACGAACATTTATATCATGGGTTTAACACAGTTCTGAGAAAAAATCCTATAGATTTCATGATTGACTTCGATGAATTTATTGTGGCTTATAGGTTTCAATAATAACTTTCACATAGCTAGAATAATGCCATTAGGTTTCATTATAGCCTTAGTCAAATCCTAAATGGCCTAGCGAAAATTTGGTTTTATGTTTGCTTTATGAAGAATTTTCATTGGATCAGTTCAAAACCTCTTGGTCAAATTCGAGACACTAATGAAACTTGAGTTTTTTAAGAGGGTTGTTGAAACTGTATAGTTTTGATAAAGAATTCCAATGGCTTTCACAAAGCTCTCTCAAAACCGAAGTGAGCTGAATTTTAAATTGTTTTATGCGATAGTTCTATCATAGTATCTCAGAACCTTTCAATATAATTATATGGACATGAAAGCCAATTTGCTTCTTTGGGAATTGTAAATATTAGGATGTATCCTATATTGAATAAATTCTATTCTATTCATTCTATTCTTTCAGGGCATAAGACCTATCAGTTGCACTCACATAACCTCTTCAAAGGCTCATCTCATATTCAATTAACTCCCTAGTTCTAAAATGAATGAATATTATGTTCATAGAATAACGTGAACTTGATAAGGAACAAACAGTGAATTTCAAACAATTCCCATTTTGAAAATGATAAGTCCCAATTTGGAGTTGAAAAGATAAAGTTTCTCTGAGCTTCTTACTTTTGATTAAAGGTGTTCGTGGACCAGTACAACGAGTCCCGCAGACCCACCATGTTCCTCACCTGGATCCCCAACTCGGTACTAACGAAGCCCTCCGAAGAGGCTAACTCCCCTCTGAGGCACAAGGGCTCGAGTGTCGAGAGCCTCGCCTCCAACGGGTCCAGCGAGTGCTCTAATAGGTCGAGCGAGTGCTCGAACAGGTCCAGCGAGTGCTCTAACAGGTCAAGCGGGTGCTCGAACAGGTCAAGCGGGTGCTTAGATAGTGTCAGCGTGGGATCGAAGAACACCAATCCCTTCTTGGAGGGGGACAGAGAGTTGACGAGTTTGGAAGAGAGAGGCATCCGGGTGAATGTGGATATTTCTAGTCCGGGGATCGAGATAGTGCAGACGCCTGATGAGGGTCATGCACCGACACGCTTCGATTTTTCCGCAAGGTAAGTTTTCGCACGGTTGTTTCGCATCAACTCCTTCCTCAAAACACGTATTTTGGCTTATCTCATATTTTATACTTTTCCAGGAAGAGCTTTCGAAGTTCTTGATTAACTATGTAGGATATGCTTGTGATAATAATTGGCACAATGCTTTCAATTTGTACCTTGCAGGTAGGTACAGTCATATTCAATAAAAAAGCGTGCGAGTATTGAAAAGAGAGGATTTCGGGATCCTTGTTCTAGTTTTGTAAAACTGGCTCAGCCAATGCTTTTTGTTTTCGAGAACCTATGACAACTTTACTGTCAACATTTGGTGAACAATCATTCCCGATAGCCCGTTTCATGCAGAATAGGATGACGTTAATTTCTCTCTGTTACTTGTACGTTTTTTTTTCAATGCGACTGTACCGTCAGATGGGTATGTATGTACATACGCACTTATTGTGCTTGCAACGCCAAATGTTTTCAGTTAGTTCGAAAATTAATAACAAATGAGATAAGCCACTTTGTACCTATACTGTTTTCATTGCAAGATAAAGTTTGGTCACTTACGGCACTTGAGTTCTATATATGAATAAACGAAATGCGGCTTACAACACCTTTTTTAATCTTGCAATGATCCAAAAAAATACAGAACATGAAGTAACAATACAAAGCTAATAATTTTTGCTTCTTTACCTTGAATGTAACTGTGTGGGAGGGAAACATGAAAGTTTCTGTATTCGCTACTTTGACAACTGGAGTCACTCCTTGATCAATTGATTCACCCTCAGGAGAAACAAAAGGTATTTGAAAACTTCTGAAACCAATGTATTTCAAGTACTAGGTAAGTTATTACATTAGTTGCGTACAGGAGAATGTAACTCGTGAAATCATCATTCAAATAATTTTATAAACTGATCATTTTGCTCACAATTCATTTTTAGACCACATTTCATGAAGAAGCTCTAGAACAAATTTGAAAATGTTAAAGTTTCATTGGACCAAATAGGAAGGAATGTTGAATGTGAAATACTAATATTTCAGTCAAATTTCCTTGAATGAGCTCACCTTCATCATTTCATCAATCCTAGTAATAACTGAAGCACTCACAGTACTAATGGAGACACTGAAGATTTTTTCATCTGTTCAAAAATGTTCCATTCTATATTTGAATTCACATCCAGATTTCAACTGATGAATTGGCTGAAAGAGAGGAAGTATTCGTAGCTGTCGTGACACGAGATTGTTGTCCTGTACATGAGTTTGCATCAACAGCCCAACTGAGAATAATTGAACATGTCTTTGGGACGCAAGATCTCTGACCAATGCTCTTAGAGGAAAAAAATCCGCAAATTGTCGAACAACGATGAGTAGGCGCTGCAAAGCCCCAAGTAGGTTCGTCACATATTATTTTCGTGGCAGGCTGACATTTTGTATCACAATAATAAAAAAAATAATGCTGCCCCAGAGTGGCTGCCTGATAGTGACAGCAGTATACCTTCCTGTGGCAGAAAATTCATTTTCAGCATGATTGTTATTGTTATCATGAAATTTCAATGTGCTGCTTCTATCCGAAGATAGGTAACGGTAATAGGATTTCGTGTAACGGTAACAAAAAATGTTCCACCAAAAACTCTTATAGCACAATGCGGTAATAAACTCAACAATAATGTTACCCAGTGAATATGGTAGATAATAAATAAATTGGCAATAATATTCAACGAAATATAGCTAGTTAAAATTGACATAGTATCGCAGTGAATTTTAAACTTTCAGACTCAACTTATTAGTTCAGTTAAATATAACGGTTATTTTGGTTATTTTCATTCCCCGATGTCTGAAATATTCAACCACATTTTGAAGTTCACATTCACTATTGGAGAGGGGAAATTGACTTATTGTCGAGATGCATAATATGGTTCTTCGATCGCATATAATAATAATAATAATAATAAACCGTCTTCATTCATCTTGCAACAATATCAGTTCATAGAATTCATATATGATAATAATTATTGTATTACATAGATCAAGAGACGATTTAAAAGTACCAGGAATCCCTAACTGCGATACTGTAGTGAATTCCTCTGCTGGATTTTTCTGCGTGCTTATATGCTATAATAAAATGTTCTTCTTCAGCCTTCAAGCTGTTCTCAGAATATGCAGACTTTTATTAGTTCTTATTAGCTCGCACATTCCTTTTCGGGAAATTGATATATCGAAATCAGTTTTGAGAACCAGTAAGGAAGATATTTGACCTTGTTTTGATATATACATGATTGAAGAAGAAATATTAGAAAACTTACAAATTTTGCAAAACTTTTGAGGAAGTTGACGTACCCATGAACAATTATTTCCAAATGGGATGTTGATTTCCCTCTCTCACTTGATGAAAGGAAATTTATTTTTGCAATTTTATGTATCACTGATAATTCTTTGTGCGTTGTGATGATTTTTCCTCGATATTGAGTTAAATTCATTGATAGGCTTGGATTTAATAAACTTGTTGTTGTCAGATTATAGTCTATCATGAGGAAACATGGAGAATCGAAGTTATCTCAATCAAGATTCAATGAATTCATCTGCCATAATGAGATCATGCTCTGTGGACACTCGTCACTGTTTATATGGAATATGATATCATCTACTCGTATAATTTTTGTATTCTAGGTCCAGATCGATATCCTCGTCAGACAGTCCTCTCAATTGGGTAACTACACCCGAGTTCCTAATGCAACAGCATAGTTTTCCCTTCCAAGACAGCATATCAAGTTCACCTATCCTGAATTCCAGACAGACACATAAATGCCGAAGGTTCAGCGTAGACCTGAGTCAGATGAGGTAACACCAAAATAGCTTTGTATAGTTCATTCGAACGATGAAGAATAATTTTTCTGCTCAACAAGTTGACTCAAGGTCTCATCATGCCCAAATTCTCATCATCGTTTCAAGGACAACCTATGTTGACCCCAAAAGAGACACAGAATCAGTCAAAACATACTTCTGTAATTTGTTTGGGATCTTCTCTCCTCAATACTACAAATAAAAATATGAGTATCATTCCAATATATGTGTGGTTAGAACAAATCAGATGTAGAACTCAAAAATGTCAATGCATGCTTTTGAAATATTCACTATAAGAATTCCTGATAGATAAATCCAATCGATCGTTGGTTATTGTGTTCTAAAATTTTCAGAGAAGAGAAATGTATGTATCATTCAAAAAAATGTCGAATTCACGTAAATACTTTCTGATCGCCATCTTGAATGGAAAGAGATGTTAGCGAGCAAAAAGTCACAATCACTTCACAACGTCTAACGGTCCATGGCACAATATCAAATCATCAACCATCAGAAGCCAATTCATTTTTTTATTTGTTTAAACGAGGAGAGGAAAAACCCCAAAGTTCCACTGCCTCGATGAAAACATTTCTTTTCGCGTCATGGTCATAGTCTGAGAATAGACTGCAAGATCACCACGTTCATCAAGTATTCAATGAAGATCTAATCTTAACATATATTCATGAATAGGAGAATATCTTTCCATCGGGTCATTATTGATACTCCTCAATTTCTAGAAGAAATGTCATCCATGCGTTCTTCAGACAAAATATATTTCCTTTTACATGTATTTATGTGCAGAACTCGAAAAGTGATGGTTGCTCTTGCGCCGTTGGCCGCAACTTTTTCGCAAGCATCAGGTGTAACTAGAAGCAAATTTCCTTCTGATGTTCATCTTGGAATGACTCTGCCAATGCAGATATGACTGCAAATTGGAGTCGCCAGTTGTCGAAGATCGATTGAACTGAAATAGACATTGGTGCGCAATATCGCTCGTAAGTCATTGCACATGCGTTGAAAGCTGCTGTTCTCACCATAGAATATGGCGCAGACGGTAGTGAATGAACTCGAGAAATTATTCAGTTGATTATATTCAGACAATTTACATTATATCTGAAAAAGTCCGAAGAATCCTCTGTCAATATATTTTTCATGCGACGGAACAATAACTTCAACGATCACCTTTTGAATGATGCCTCATTGAAATCAAGCACATTATATCCTTCATGGCACTAGAAGGCACTTCTTCATTTTATCAAATATTTATACATATCATTAACGATAGAAATAATGCACTCCAAAACAGCGTGATCGTCTGAAGATCAATTAATATCATTATCGTCGAACAGCACTTTACCAAAACTCCGATCCATGGAACGACTAGGCTCTGGAATTCACTGCCTGAGGGAGAATTCCCCACAGCATATTATCTCCAGAAGTTCGAAACAAATTCCAGTACCTACCTCCTGTCCCTATCCTCCCTATAGGAATTTCCTTTCGTGCGCTCCAAGCGATGAAAAAATTACTTGCGGCTACATTTCGATAAGAAACCTGGTGGAAATTTCATTCATCATATGATCTAATCAATCACAAACCAAAAACAACTTGTGTTTTATCGCGAAAACACTATAGTTGTCTTTCAATTCTAATTGGTGTTATCAGCTTTAAAATCACGGATAGCAAAGCAAAGTCTGTCAGTTTGACACAAAATATTTATAGCTGTGGTTGTCAGAATAAATTGCTCTTTCATAATGAACGATTTCAATATTTCGTGAATGTGAAAAAGTCTAGCAAAATACCACTTTCTCCTGAATATTTTTTTATAATTTTGTTTCTCATCGTTCTGATGAGGTGGGGCCCAATTTCGTGGAAATGAAGTGACATAATAATTATCTCGAATATTCAGAGCATCGAGGTATTACTTATGAATACTCGATTAACTTAGTAATATTGCAGTCAGATCTCGTACTATCAATCCATCAATACCACCTGGACTGTTCATGGAAAACTTGTGAGAGACTAAGATTCGGTCAAAACATAATACTCACGTGGACTTCTCGTTATATAAATCGATTTCTGATGCATTCATCAGCGTTCATTTTCTGGAAATCTCGAATCGCTTCTTGACTAATTAGTCAAAATCACAAGAATAATCTAAGATGGCCAAGACAAAGACTCAGGACTACTCTGATCATACTGCTCCTGTAAACTGTAAAGTTAGATGTGGTAACACTGGGATGTATGTGTCGTGTTGTTTCAAATAAGTGAGAACAATTTGCCAAATGACAAATTGACTTAAAGTTTTTGCGTGCCCAAACTCACACATCATGCAAAGCTACCCAGGTAGCCAGACTGACGAATGTGACGTCTATAGGACCGCTATCTAAGGTCTTTTTTGGTCTCATACGTCTTTTGACCAAATTATGACGTCATGCGGACGTCATTAATGTGACGTCTTATGGACAGCCACTGTTTGACGTCGTATAGACGTCAATCTATGGTCTTCATATTTTTTTGGGTATTATCATTATCATTATCATTACTAGTATTATTATTATTATTATTATTATTATTATTATTATCATGTATGTATAGGGAAACGAAGTTATAAAATAAATTATTTGATTTATCTAAATAACTGTATAAATGTATGATAAAAATGTATTTTATTCCATAGGCTTCCCTTGATTTTCAATGTTTAAATTTAGCGCCAAAGACAATTCTCACTTACCGACCAGATGGCCAATGGCGATCAAGTAATCACGCGAAGAGATTGTGTATGCGACTCGCGACCATCTCACGACTGCCGTTTAGTGGCGTTAGTGCCGTTCAGCGGTCCGTTCTGTGGTTCAGCGTCAAGCTTGCATCGTGCATGGTGCGTTCCCGTTCATGTTCATTGTCCATCGTCCATGTTCGAATGGGTGTTGTTTGTGAACGGCGTCTGTGCCATTGGATTTGTTGAGAATGTTAAAATATTGAGTGTTTGAGTGATATTTCTATACAGTCTGTTTTTCACGTGAAAGTATTCAGGATGTATTGTGTAATACAATTCGATGACAGTGGAAGCAACAGTGTAGCTGTTGTTCACGAAACTTGGCTGACGCCGTTGAAAAAGGAAGTGTTTTGGCCGCCATTTAAAGACAGCAAAACATACAAAAGAGCTCTCTGTGAAGGGGAGCCATCGACGCTGAAATTTTCAACTATATGTAATACCTTACATTACTATCTTGTTAATAAAATCTTCATTCGTAGCAAATTTATTTTATAGTACAAATGATTATCTTCCTCACCAGATTATAACCATTAACCTCAAAATTTTATAAAAAAAAAACAGACGTCTTATTGACGTCGGAAATTGGTCAGTAGTGTCAGTTTAAGGTCCAATTTGAAAACACATACTGACGTCTAAAAGACTTTGGAATATGACGTCATTTGGATGTGTCTTACTTACGTCATTTGGACGTCGCATTTGTTGAAATAAAGACGTCTTTTGGCCGAATGTGATGCCGTCAATTAGACGTCATATAGTCGTCATGTGCTACCTGGGTATTCACTCAAGGACGTGCTTAAATGACCTTGAGAGAGACCCAGAACCGTCATAAACACACTACTGAAGACTTTCTGTCTGTCTTTCGATCATCACTATGCGATGCTTGGAAAATTCAATTTTTTGCTCTTTGAGCATGTTTTTGTGAGGTATGGCCAATTGGTCAATATTACAAGGTTAACCTATAATGATCTTGAAAACCAATTTGAATAGAATTTTAAGACTTCTTGTCATGATATCGATAACAATGAGATGCATTCATCAGCACAGATTCGCCCAGGTTCGCACGATGTTCGACACAAACATAATAGGGATTATCTCTCGTATGGTGGAGCCTTTTTATATCTCTTCCTACGACTACTACTGTAAGTGATGGATATTTTACACAAAACAATGTCAGTAAGCTTCTCCTTACACACGTGTGCGTAAAGAGAGCGATCGCACGGTTTTCATAGGTATGTTGATAGATGACTTTGTTTTGTTGCTTAGGCGATGTGTCAATAACAATTAACAATGTCATTAATGTCAATAGCTAGGTGGGTAGGTACTTATCTTTTTATCGATCAATCCAGCTATCCACCGAAACCGAAAGCATCAGGTAGGTTATATTTTTTGAGAATATGATTATTTTCCAGTTTGAAAAAAATGATTCAAGCGATGACGATGAGCAGATTATTTCCTCACCACCAGAAATGTTGGAAAAAGCTAGAATGGTGAAAAATGAGTTGCTACCCGCTAAGTCTCTAATGATACGAAATAGCACATCAAAAACTCCTGGACTTGAGAATTAGAAATAATACCGTGTCAATTTCGAAAAATATCCTTTCAGTATAATTTCAAGAATTATCAAATGCGATGAAATCATCATCACTCTGGTCGATATATTCCTTGTTACGATCAACACTAAATATCAATAACGATATTAATATAGCAACATATCCCATTTCCTCAAAAGGGAAAGATGGATTCCGAAGTAAAAAATCGAAAATACTTAATGCTGCTTAATTATTTTCTGCAGAATGCTCCTGTTGAAGGTAATTTTTCAAATGACATACATACTCAACATTGAATTGATGAATTCCTTTTTCTTCAAATAACAGGAATAATTAAAAGAGATCAATCATCAGTAGCTCATCAGTTGTTGGAAGCGCTGGCTCCGAAACCAGAGGGCGGTGGTTCAGAGCGCAGTTAGTTGGAGAACTTTTTTCTATTATTTTTAATGACGATTACAGAATCTCTCATGCTTCACTATTACAAATAAATAACCATTATGGATGTTGATTTTATATCTTTATAGAATGTGTTAATGATAGAATGAAAAACGGCAATGTATCAATGAACAAACACAAGAATTGTGATTTGTAACGTTTCATGCAGCTGGCTTAGTGACGGGAGACGTTTTATATTGGTATTCGTTATTTGTGCCTTAATACAATATCTGCACTATCCGGAAGAAAATATAGTGTAGTCGTAGGAAAAGTATAGTACAATTCTCGAGTTGTAAAGCAATTACGCACTTGTGGAGTTACACACTCGCCGCTATGCGGCATCGTGTGTAACTCTCTCCAGTTCGTGCGTAATATGCGTTTTACAACTCTTGTTATGTAATATACTATTGTTGGCTTTCTACAGGATCTTTACAAAGTTATAGAAACATACCTGGTGTCGAGGAATCTATTAGACAAGCCATAACTTCTAGAATATTCGGTGTATCTAAATGAACATTTTTGCATATTTTTTACTTACCGGTTACTTCTGGTATCACCGGAAATTGCTTCGGTTCTGAATTTTGAATTGAACTTCCTGTGTATTATGACATTCTTGAATTTCTGAGGTAATTCTGGATCAGAATATGACATTTCCAGGAGTTTTACGCCCATACTTCATCTCTCTACAGTCACTTTTGATTTTTCATCTAGGTTGCCATGATCGGACGTAAACGTATCTTAGGTCCTCAGGTGATGTCAAAAAATTATGATCTCGAAGTTTCAGTGACTAGCATGATAGATATGATGAAGACAAGCAAAAATTACATTTTCGTGTCTGACTATGATTTTTCGGAAATTAACCATTGTTTGAAAAGCACTTTGCGAAAAAAGGGTTTTCTTGACTAACCTGAGCATACTAATTTATTTGCGATTGGATTGCAAATAGGAGAATTAATTCATTATTACTAAGGAAAATACTAGACATCTATTCATTCTCATTTGTCAAATGTGCCAATGATAGCCATGACGCTGTTACAGTTATTTTTTCCTAATTTTTTATCCTAATCGATAACTATGGAACAATCATACTCGCCAACTTACTGATATTTTTTTCACTTAGTCATTTCTAATGTTTATTTTTTTTTCAGATCCCTCCGTCTATTCTTCAGTGATAATAACTTCACATGTGGACAAGTTGTTGTTGCTTCGCGCGAATCTCAGTACAAAATACTACATTTTCATCATGGTGGTTTGGATCATTTAGCTCAAGTATTACATCAGTGGCATTCTTTGCTGCACAATATCAAATGTGCAAAAGGTTTGTGTCAAACGCATATTCTTCTACAACCAATCAATAAAGTAGTTCTTAACGCGCTTCCAAATGTAAATACAAAACTTACGCGAAGAGAGAGGAACTCAAAGTCATTACCACAATAGTTCTTGAAATAAACGAGAATGGTATGTATCGAGAGGAAAACAACCACTTTCCTGGCTATGTGTCACGCAAAACATAGGATCTAATCTTCCGGGTGGATGAACTATTGTGGTACTGATTTTGAGTTTTTCTCTCTTTGTGACCATTTCATTCCAATTTGAGTATTTGGCTTTTTACTAGTTGAAAATACGCTAATAGGGCAGCCAGCCACTCCCATTTCACCTGAAATCATTGAATCAATATACAGGGTGGTCCGTTTTTTGATACGGAAAATCTAACAGCGTATAGTACTCGGCGTTGAAATGATGAAAAACTCCCTATGAACATATACTTTTAAACGCTTCGTTTTTGACATATTTGGGTGTCAAAAATACGCTTCTGAATATATTTTTTTAATCAAAAGTTAGAAACGGTAGATAAATTAACGACATTTTTCACAGATACTAAACTTTTTGAGCTTTATCAGATTGAATAAAAATTATTCATAAAAACTATTCAGTGGCGGCTGAATCTGGGGTGGCGAAGGTAATAATTACACAAATTTTTCGGGTAATTATTTTTCATTTATGTTTCAAGTTTCAATGAAAAAAGCTCGCTTGTAAGATTTTATAACATTTTTTAGTTTAATAATACTACTTGATATCAATTAAAGAAGTAGGCTATGCTCAGTTGCTCACTGTTCACTGTTTATATGTGCTGTCACTCAAAGAAATAACAAACTGGAGTTATTCCGTGTTTTAATCAGAAAGTGTAATAATTTTATTCCAATTTTGCCGATTGTCAATATGCCTATGGGATTTAGTTTCTAACTTTTGATTAAAAAACTATATTTATTCTGAAGCGTATTTTTGACACCTTATATCTCAAATACTAACTAGTAAGAATGTACTAGCTCGGCAACATTGAAGACAAATAGCAGGATATCCACTGCGCCCAGATAGCACACACTCGCCTAAGGTCATCCTCAATGTGTCGCCAAACGCCTGGAGAGGACGTTCTATTTTCTACAACCTAAGAACATCATCAGGCGTAAATTTAGCGCTGTAATTGTCCTAAATGAGTTCTTTCAGTGACAGCCTGAGGATGTAAAGAATTTCGTGCCTACGGACGTCTTCAGATGATATTCCATGAAATAACGTGTCATCAAAGACACAAGGGAGAAAAAGAAGAACTAGAATTGAGGTTATGTCTCATGATAGTCATGATTTGTTCAAGATACATCATAATATTAATGATTATATCAAAATCATTAGAGTATTCATTGAATACCTCCATCATGCATTCATCAAATTTCTATTTCACAAAATGATTGCGAGAAGAACTTATTGCACAGAATTAAAAGATAACAATAACAAAAGGATGATAATCTCTGTTGATGACATTTCTCTCAGGTAGCAAGAAACAAAGGTGAGTAAATACTTAATAGAATCATTGATAGTACCGGACATGAAATATTGATACATTCATTTACATTATTCATTGTTTCAGGAGGTTATTGAGAACACAAACTTGATGATATCATCATAGCAAACATGTTTTATTCCAAGATATCTTTGCTTCTTCAGAATCTATAAAATATTGTATGGAAGCTTGAACATTCAGTATGAATTCAATAAAGGTAGGTACCTGAATCAAATCATTGATATAGTAGGTACTGGACATGAAATGTTAATAGGTTAATTATTTGTTTCAGATGAAGTTATTGAGAACACAAGATTGATGATGTCATCAGAGCAAAGATGTTGCATTCCAAGATATTTTGGCCTCTTCGAAATCTATAGGCGTTTTCGGAAACTTACTCTGGGTTGTTGACTCGATCTGAACGGGTCACGTGATGGATCAGTCGGATCACTTATCCTAATACTATAGTTTACGAACTTATCAGGTTACTATTTTATTGAGTTAGCTTTATACCTCTTCGAATAGAACTTCTTGATTTCTCACGTATGCAATTTTTTCAGTTTGCTATGCGATATCAATATTTTCTGATCAATTTCTCCATATCTTTAAACACATACCACTGAACTCTTCAAAGATACACGTTATTATTGTTCTAGAAATGATGAATATTGCTTCTGCTCATGATGTTGGTGTATTTTCATCATCAAACTAATGCTATTCAACATAATTTACTTCTTGTTCAATTGATGAAATCGAATAATATCTGAATTGACCTTAGAAATACATGAATCGTGAGTAATTCTGTGGTAGTGAGTGTATGATCTAAGGTAGTAACTCTGGCTAACCCTGCTTTGGAGCAGGGTTGCGAAACATGAACCCGAGTTAGTGATCGAGTAAGTAACACCGAAGTTTCCGAACATGGGTATGTTACTCGGGTTAGGTAAACGAACGTGCAGGTTAGTGATCGAGTCAACCCGAGTAGGTTTCCGAAAACGCCTTATGATGGGATTGTATATTATTATGCATGTTTGCACTTTCAGTATATTCAATAAAGGTAGGTACCTAAATCAAATCATTGATATAGTAGGTACTGGAGCATAAAATATTAATAGGTATATTATTTGTTTCAGGAGGTTATTGATAACACAAAATGATGATATCATCAGAGCAGAGATATTTTATTCCAAGATATTTTGGCTTCTTCGGAAATTATGAAAGATTGTACATAATGCAGACTTGAACTTTCAGTAGATTCAATAATGGTTGGTACCTTACTACATAAATCATATCATTGATAGTTAGTACTGGACATAAAATATTAATACATTGTTTGTTTCAGATAGTTTTGCTTCTTCAGAATCTATAAAATATTGCATGAAGGCTTCAACTTCCAGTTGATTCTGTATCAGGAATGTCCAGGATTCAGAAATCAAAAACAACATGGAGAAATATAACTACCAATAGGCAATAACTTCTAGTAGTGCTCAACAAGAAGCTGAAATACATTTCTTCAAAAAGGAAATTGAAATTTTTCAGAATAAGTTATAAATAATAGAATGTAAGTTTTTCATTTGGTTTTTCATTTGAACCTATTATAAATAGAGGGAAATTTTGCAAATATCATGAGATCCACATTATTTTGAAGAAATTATCATTTCCATAATACAAGGTGAGTCAATAGTGTGTTATCCATGTATATATTAGCCAAACCATCAGATAAATAGAGAAAATTCAAGTACAACAGTAATAGGGTTTCATGAGAACTTTCACATTAAATTGGGTATTTGAATTCCAAGATATATTGACTGATGATTGTTTTTTTCCAAATGGGTCACCCTGTATACTATTGCATTTTTAGGTTCTCCATGAAGAGCTGATTTCATCAATGTATCACACTTGGGGTCTAGCGGGAATGATTACAGAGATATAGGGTGTTCAAAAACAAGATTTTTCAATTTTAGGATTTTTTTTTTGTGGAAACTATTCAATATTGGTCAAAACGGCTCACATTTCCTTATGAACTTTTGATTTACTATCTAATGACATTCAATCGGAACAAATAGAGGGTGGTTCAACATTCAGAATACTGATCAGCTTATTGTATCTGTTCCAAATAAATATCAGTAGATAGCTAATCAAAAGTTAAGACAGGGACATGAGTGAGCCGTTTTGACCATTAATGATTAGTTTCGACACAAAAAATCCTACTTTTGAAGAATCTCGATTGTCAACACCCTATATCTCTGTAATAATTCCCACTAGACACCAAGTGTGAACTCTTCAGGGAAAACTCAAAAATGCAATAATATACAAGGTGTTCCATTGAAAAAAACCAATCATCAACCGATATCTTGGAATTCGAACACCCTATAGATATGAAAACAACTTTAGGTGATTGTTCTTATGAAACCCTATTACTGTTGTACTTGAATTTTCATTTTATATATCTGACGGTTTGGCTTATATCGGAGGAGAACACACTAGTGACTCATTCTGTGTATGAATAATATTCTCCCATAAATCTTGAACCTAATTGAAACATCATCAAAAACCGCCTCAAGTTGTTACTATGATGTCCTGAGGTTGTCTCAAAAGATTTTATAGAGATGTTCTGAGACGTTATTAGTATGTAGAGAATGGTAACAGGAGGACGTCTTAAGAATGTCCTCTGGCTCGCTCTCGACGTCCTGAGGACATTATTGTGAACGCCTCAGAAGGGCCTCAAAAGGAATTTGTGCTATCTGGGCGGTCTATGGCCTGTTGAGGCTCTTCTAATACGTAAATGATTGATTTGCAATGGTTACATGTTTGGTCTGGTAAACGGCCAATGCTAACTAGATTTAATACATTACAATGTTTCTTTCATTGGGTTGCATAGGTTCGATTTTTATTTTTCCTTCTGAAACGAAGCTATTAGATAGGAAATCTGAGAGGACAAAAAAATTATATTTCGAAATGCACGCCCCTGAAAATATGTAACTCCCCAGCAAACATTGAACTAGCGGGAGAAGTCCGGCCTAGTGCAGGTTAGTCCGGGAAAGTGACGATGCCGGGGTATTGGCAAGGTGACGATTCCGATACGGCACCTGGTGGGCAAATTTGAACCAGTTTAGGACGTAATTCAAGGTCATGTTTGTTGTTGTGTTAGTGGGTTTCATATTTTATGAATACCACTCAACAAATTACGTAAATTTTCTCTTCTTGCTTCTCTTGAGTACAAGACATGAACTTTATATCAATTGCCTAATCAATTCTATATTATTTTATAAATTAGTATCAACAAATCTCTGATAATACGCGAAATCAACTGTGTTTGGTTGCTGGTTGAACTAGTAGAAGGTTCCAATGGAAAAATGTAGGACCTATAATGCCCTCTAATATGAATTTCCTGCACTCAAGAAGTCTTTTCTGATAATGAAAAATCAGTTCAGTTGAATGGAAAAAATGGATAAACGTTGAGAATCCAATATGAGTTTGAAAACTGGATGTATGCAGCTCCAACAAAAACTTTCTACCTTTCTTCACTTCATTGGTCCAATAATGATAACAATAAGGTAAATTTGTGACTCATTGATATATTTATTACTGATGAATAACTCTTATTTGCAGTGCCTATCTGAGAGAACATGATTGAAATGATCAACAGTTCATACCTATTTTGTTTAGGGAAATGTCTCCAGGACTTGGAAAAATAAGTATGGTTGTTTTTTTTTTCAGATATTTTTATAAGAAGAATAAAGAAGCAAATTCAATGCCTTTGACTTTTGAACTGCAATACACAAAGCTGGGCAAGAAAAAAGACATTATGAACATGTGCAGGTGGGTAATTTATGGTTTTATTTGTAATGCTTGACTCATGTAAAAATCTTGTTCATGACATCCTGCCTAGGCCTCCATAGATTCCTATTTTGTAGTATCATCTTTGTAGTAAAATAGCCAATGCAGATTGCATGTATTTTCAAAATTATTAAGTTGAAATACAGCTCCCAATTACATTCATATGATAAAAAACAGTAGCATATTTTATAGATAAATAATAACCCTGGTACAAGCACATATATTGAAGTGACACAATCTATTTCTATTTGAATTTAGATTGTGTAATAGCTAATAGATATGATTTGTTTATAGTAGGTACTAACATTTCTTCAATTTTTCAGCAGGGGAGGAGTTGCCATTCAGGGTATCTTGCAATTGAGTGCAAATAGTTACACAAACTGGAGCCAAAACCCAGATTCCTTGAAGTTGAATTCAAGTTTTTAAGGAGATATCACTGATTATTTGGGTACTTGAACATATCCATGACATTTCAAATTGTATCTTGGAAAAATGTATTCATAATTTTACTGCTTGTAGTTATTATTAAACTGTATTTATTAGTAAGTAAAAGTTCTACTTTTTTTTCTGCTTTGTAATGTTTTATTGTAGGTTTTCAAAATTCATATTTCAATTCCACAACTACCTCAATCAACACCTCATTCCTTTTTGATGCATTTTCAAAGTTTCACTTTACAATCTTTACTGATTCCTTTTAAAATAGGTACCTACCAGATAACTACTTAATTCTGCTCATTGTTAATTTATTCAAATTCATTTATAATTTTAAATTTTTATGGAGGTATCTTGTAAAATAATTCAGGGAAAAACAGTATACATGAGCACTGAGGGAAGGAGTATACTGGAAGATCCTTCTATTTGTAGTTACTTCTTTCTCAACTTCTTTGGAGTGGCATAAGTACAATGAAACACATGTTATGTCAATGTATACTTTCATTTTCAAAAAATTATTATTAATTCAGTTCCAAAATATACAAAACATAATGAACTATACAGATTGATAAGATAGATATTTTCAATTAGATGAATTTAGGATTACAAAATGATATCAAATCACAAAATTTATGATAATATACTGTGTAAATACATTAACTGAAATCCTAGGTCATTTGATCAATGTTTTATGTGGTGGAATCCCAAATTATTCAATGATTTCATCAATATGGTAAAAAAAACTAGCTTTAGAAGATATTAAATGAATTCCAAGAAGAAAACTCATTCTAGGATGCCACCTACCTGAACTCAACAAGTATATTAGGAATATTCACATTATGAAAAGTGTGTTATATGGATACAATTCACACACATCACACATGGCACATAGGTTCATGACAATTTGCTGTTATTGCAGTGGAGCACCATAATATATGAGGCTCAATATGAGGCATGGGAGTTGCACTGTAAACAATCCTCAAAGCCTGGAAGTAATATTGTTGAAGATAGGCCATTGATAGTTGTATCTACTATTGAATCCACAGTAATGTCAGGATGCCTTTGGTGTTGAACTATTTCTTGGTTTAGACTCATTAGAGCTGGTTGCTGCTGATTTCTATTGCATGGATCAATTGCACATGATTCTGATGGCTATAATATTTAGCACAAAATAGTCGAATAAGTTAACACATTGTTTAGGCTTTGGTTTAGGGATGGTTTTCAATATGTTCACAGAAGGCTGTTCACTGTTGAAAAAGTTCACTCCTGGTATCACCATTTGTGGTCTGCAGGATCCTTTTGCTTGAAGAGTGGAGGTATGATGGTGAATATATCAGCTTCTGATGATAGTGGATATGATTGTGATTTTTGATATCCCATTAAGCTGTCCCACAGAAATTCACTGGTTTGAAGAAAGCTCAGACTATTTGGTCCACGATTCAGTCAGTAGGTAACAGTTATTTTCCTCACATCACGATGAAACAGTATGATCCAACAAAAAATTTTATGATTTCAGTAAAAAGTTCAACAATAAACACAAATAACACGATGAAATATCAAGAAGAAAATGTATGCAAATCTCAAGAAATTTTGTAAACAAACTACACACTCTTTGCCGCCATCTTGTTTTGAAACAGCGCCCCCAACGGTCGATCACCTTGCCAATTGGTAATGGGCCGATGATTTTCCCATGCCAAGTAACCATCAGTTGAAAATACGATGATGGCCTTGTGATGGTGAGATGTCTGTAACTAATTGAATACTAACGAGATCTGGCCCTTTGCTGGCCAATTTCATATTCATTACTTGTCCCCCTGGCGGATGTTTTGGGAACGTCTACATCAACAATCAGCTGATCAATATCATTTGTGACTAAGATGGCTGACTCTCGTGAGTGGTGATCGCGTACTAGTTTGTTTATGTCGAATTAATGTGGTCCTCTCTTTCCGTGGTGGTTATTTATGATGACAGGAGTATTCTCAATTGATAATAATAAAAGACAGATTCTTCAATTATGACAATATTGAGTAAGTATCAATGTACCTTAGCTGGGCTGGTGGCCGTGAGCGTAGAGTCGCTGGCTGTTGCCCAGGCGGTCCGGGTTCGATCCCCGGCGCGAGCACTGAATTAATTTTCGGTAGTTTCGTTGGGCGGGAGGAGATAGGTGGCCAACCCAACATTCTTGGTACCTAGATATCAATCCTTTGGACTGTCCACGGTTACCAGCCGAGTAGTGCTTCGGATGACACTTAAAAAGCTAAGGTCCCCGTCTTCTTAACTCACACAAGTCTCTGACTTTCGAGGGTTGCTTTGCAACTAAGCTGGCGGTTAAAAACACTTTTTTTTTTTTTTTAAACCTACATAGTGTTTTGAATGTCATTATTTGATGCATGTGTTTGGTATCTCGTAACCTTATATACCTAATAATAATTATGATAATTGGAGTTAACTATACTTCTCTAAAAGCAATCATCATTTTTAACTCGTTTGTTGCTATCAAAAGCAATCTCAGGTTATGTGAACCTATCTCTATATTGAATAACTGAATAACAATAAGATTTCAGCTACAGAATTACCTGTGCCAACACCATAATAAGAATCGAAAAGCTCCATGTTATCACGTCATTTGACTATATTATAAAGTTATAAACTCATGCAACTCATACACCACTAATATAAAACAAATGGATGCATTTTATATTTCAGAAGTACCTCACAACGAAGAATCAACTTTGAAGGAATGCTACCCAATGAGATGTAGATACCACACACCAACCAGTAAGCAGTCACTCCGAGAAGTTTCATCGTTGAAGAACAGATAGGTTAAGAAGATATCATTGTGTCATTCATAAAATTGTTTTCTTGAAATCTGGTTTGTGTCTGATTTATGATGGGAGGGTTATGTTGTGAAATAAAGAGGTACTAGAACTTCCAGATCCATTGGACCCCTAAAACCCCTACCCCTCCCCTACCTCGATAGTATGTAACCAATGTCGTTAATTGGCCATTACAGTCCCATCATTTATGTATATGCTGGGCTTGCTATGGGAAACTCAATGTGTCGATTATGTTGTACTGGCCTTTTGCCGGGGAACTGAATATGATTGCTGGGTACCCAGCACTGGGACCAGCTGCCGGCCGCAGTGTACTGATATATAGAGTCCCGCATATGGGACCATTTACTGGGCCGCTGATGTCAGGTATGGGAAAAATATACTAGGCCATTGATGCCCCATATCAAGATGTTTGCTGGGTCATTCATGAACAGTGATAGGTCTGAAAGTTAGCTCATTGATATTTTCACAATAGATTTGAATTTCATCACAATCGGTTATAGCATTTCTGAGAAATCAATAAATAATCGATTTTTCAAAGAAACTTGAACACCCTATATCTCGAAAACGATACGTTTAAAAGTACATGTTCATAGGAAGTTTATTCATCATTTCAACGAGTACTATACGCTGTTGAATTTTCCGTATCAAAAAACGGACCACCCTATATTGAGTTCATTGCCTGAAATGAATGGATGAAGAATCTTGTTTTGGAGTGTTTCTTTCCTTGCCAGGTGGCGTTCGGCGTTGAACGCCTCGTGGAGTATGAATGCTGAGATGCGTTTACGTTGGGTCAGGTCGCACCAGATAGCGGTCAACAATGCTATCTGGGACAGCCCTGCACTGATTAGAGCCAATAGTTCGAAACCGGAGTCTGTAGGTAGTCACGCGCTACTGAATCACTTAGGCGCAGCTCGGCGATTAGGAAGGAAACACTTGTGATTTTATTTGTCCATACGAATTATTGCATGAATTTCAGGAGGAAGTTATCCAATGCGTCGCATATAGCCAGGAAAGTAGTTGTATTTCTCTCGTTATCTGGCATTCTCGTTCATTTTATGAACTATTTTGGTAATGACTTTGAGTTCCTCTGCTTTGTGATCCAGTACTGAGATAACTGAAGCTGCATGTGTAGGTTCTGAATGACTTTTGTGAGCTCTTGAAAGGTTTGCATCGACCTCCAGGTCACTCTATATAAATATACTCAGAGGTTTTTCAAATAGCTACGAATGAGCAAAATATAATTTTTCACATACCTATGTATCAACTTACCTCGACTTTCTCTATCCGCCATCATCCTACGGCTGGCGTTAGTCATGACTCACCCTGTCTCTCAAATTAAGATAGTTATACGTCTATCAATTTTATCGTGATTCTCAACCGACCACATATGGTTGGACTCTTGGTTCGACCCATTTCATGTGATGAAAATGGATCGGAGAGATCGACAAATCTATCAGTCTATCTATTATACAGTAATAGAGAAAGTGTAAATATCTCCTATAAGGTATACACGGGGAATCTGAATGTGAGGTTTATTCGCGAACATGATATAAAATATTTAAGATAACGGAGGTACAGGTAGTCAGAGGTTCAAATAGGATTCTGAATATCAATCATTTTGTCGATATTAGATTAGCATTAGATAGGTACCCTACAGTTGCAATATTTCATCAGAAAAATCAATCAAAAACCTCTTTTCACATTGTCAACCTATTGATTTTCGTTTTGAAGTGAACTGTTATCTTACATTTTCCAAATAAACAATTTTTGGCCGAACAACTCATCTTGGCGAGATATACAGAGTGTAATTCAATTGATTGCTGAAAATGAAGAATATTTTTCAATTAGACTCCTCGAAGTTTTTCCGTCCGAGAAGCCGTCTCCGCGTAAAAAAATACAAAATATTTTCGTGCATTTGTGGCATGAAAAAAAATTTTGAACTAGTAGGCTAGTGTGCTAGTGACCTATTTTGTATTTAAAATAATGACATTCAATCGACTACGTTGCGGTCTTATTTCGACAAGTATTTATGGAAGTGACAGTATTTACATTGCGAAAAATCCTAATCAATCAATCAATGAAGATAATATTCAATTTCAACACTCATGAAACTCTTATGTTCAGAGGTTTAGGGCATATGTTTATGAAAACTTTTATTTTTGAAATGAGCCAAGTAACCATATCCTATAATTTCAGCCATCAACGAAATCACACCCTGTATACCCTGTTAAATAAAAAAAAACCTCACTTCCAGATCCACCTTGTATAAGGTACACGTATTACCGCATTTTTTTCCAATTATTGGAGAATATCTGCAACAACGGCAAGATTTAGTACCCACTGAGGTAACTGATGCTGAATAGGTTATGAATGACTTTCTATGAGCTCCTGAAAGGTTTGCGTTGACCTGCAGGTCGCTCTGTAGACATCGAACTTATCTTAATAGCTGGTTCATCAAGTTGTGCAATTCTATCATCGATTTGACTGAGGTCAATCATTTGAGAGTTAAAAAACAAAAAACTTAGCAAAGCTTCCACTGAAGTTGTATTTTAGTGTTGAATGAAACTATACAGAATTTTCGCCTTCGTGAATCAATCTTGAAAATGGTCGCAAAATTAGAGAACGATAGAGGATTAACTATTTTTCAGTTCCACCATTTTGTGACTCTAATGCAATTTCTCCCTGCAAAATATCCACCATTTTAGTTTTATGCTTTAACAAATGTCAAAAGTGCATAGCACAAAAAACAAAAGTCGCTTGAGATTGTAGAACTCCGCAGATGCCGACACTAGACGTTACCACCGATACAACAAGGCCTGCATGCTCCATGGGTGACGTCACTTAGTGAGGCCTAACCAGCGGCTCGAAACGACAAGCGCTTATAGCGCTATAAGGCGACCGCGTATTTCGATTTCAGTTTCAGATCACCATTGAGCCGATTTTGCTGTTTTTTGAAGGGCTTCCGGTTAAAAAAGGATGCCAGTCGTCAACTGAGCCCTTCTTCGCACCCCATTCGATTTTATTATGGAAAAACGAAGTTTTAAAGCAAAAACCAGGATAAAACACAAATATCCACGTACAGCAACCCATTCGAATTAAAAATATTGGCAAAAATTGTGGTGAAGGTAAACTTCACACCTACTTATACAGGGCCCGCAGAACATAAACTTATCGTTTGTTACAATTACCCATATTTATCTTGGAGAATTCCTATTACCTGAAAAAATAACCAGTGAGTGTTTTCAATTTTCTCTTGTTGGATTTTTCACCCAAGCGGATCGTTACACTTGAAACCGTAATTTTTAAGGGTAAAACTGCATTTATCATGCGATGGTTTTTTTTTGAAAAATTTTTTCGGTACTCACGTATTTTTGTCTGATAAACCGAATTTTATAATGAAAATGTGAACAAACCACTATTTATTGAGATATTTCAAGAAAAAGTTCGAAATTTTGCCTTCTTTCTCTCCTTGTGTTGGGAGCATTTGAAGCTACTTGCTCATATTTTGTCATTGGACACTTTATATACTCATGATGTACTTCGATGGCACATTTTTATATAGAAAATTCAACAGGAAATATGATTTTTATGGCGAGTTTCTCATATTTAGTGAACAAGCATTCCAGATGAAGACCATTTAATCAATAGTCAATCAAAATACGAGATGTCAAATGTCAATAGATTGCTTTCGAATGACATTACACGCACCATTATTTTGAATGATATTCTTCCTTCTTTTCACAGAACTCAAGAAAATCATATTTATAGTTGAATTATATATAAATTTTTCAATATGATGAGAAAAGAAGGCTAATTTGTTTTAAATGCCATCCAGAAGGTGAAAGAGAAGGTGAAATTTGGAACTTTTTAGTCAAATATCTCCATGATAAACATCATGATAAATTCAGTTTTACCTTTTTAGGTAGAGTGTTAGTAGTTCATGTTAATATGATAGTTGCAATTTGATCATTGGATTGAATTCTGCATTCATTGCCACGAGGCAAATGACCGTTTTCAGAAAGAAATTTGAGAATGAGAATTAAAAATGCCCGTTTATTATGAACATTCAAGAAAATTTCCTCGAATTCAGAGATGATTTTGTTGACTATAATATACGAATACAAAACTAACTGCACAATCAACGCTTTTCTATCTTTCCTCTACTTATACTTTTAATGAGAGAGTAATTGTCTTCTATTATTAATTCATCATTTTGAATTAAGCTCTGTTTACTACTGAACTTAGATGGAGTAAAGTCCTCGCGGTGAATTGCATATACCCACATTTTCGATAGCTCCTCGTCCAACGGGAAACTAAAAGCATGAACTTTCGAACCACCCACATAATTCCCCCGACAAATTTCACAAAACAGTAATTTTTCCGCCAATTATTTTGATGAATGAACAATAAAAGAATTCGGGACCGTTTCAAAAACAACGTGAATCACCGATGAATTAACACGAACTGACGCGTTAGTCGACAAGCGATGAAATAAAACACTGGCCTCTCTTGGTGACGTCTCGAGCTGTTTACGTCATAGTCTTCTGGCCTTGTTTTATCGGTGGTAACGCACTGGCACAGCCTTTGTGTCTTCAGCAATATAAACAAACATTGTTCTTTGCGTTCGAGAACTACTTCTTGAACCAACTACAAATTACCTCATAGGCTTCTTCGCCTAACTGATGAGACCCGGAAGAACGAAAGCTCACATCCGAAGCAGTAGGTAAACTGGGATTCAGGTTTCACCTCAACCCAACGATATTTACGGGTGCAATGTGTGAGCATTTGACCTTCCAGGTCTCATCAGTTGGGCGAAGAAGCCTAAGAGCTAATTTGATTATTAATCCACCATTGTAGGTAAATTTTTTAATTCTACAGTGGCGGCGGGGTAACAATTTGTTTATAATCTCAATCTTCAACTATGTTCCTGGCCTTGTTCGAAGGTGTTTTGTTATTTTTTGATGACATGATTGCCCAACAGGTATCGAAGAAAACCTCCCGTACCGCCACTTCATGGTATGCAGACCGGAAGTATCCGCCTTGGAGCTGCACCCGGAAGAAGGTCACGTGCCCAAGCTGACAGACGAAGTCTTCAGGCGCTTGTTCAGCGACGGCGGTCACATCGACGACGATTTGTCGTTGAGAAAGTGCATCTTTTTCTCGGGCATGGACAGGTCAATCAGGCGAGAAGTGTGGCCGTTTCTGTTGCACGTGTATCCCTATCAGAGCAGCTACGAGGAGAGGGTGCAGATTGCGGAAATCAGAAGAAATGTAGGTACTCCTTATGATACAAGATATGTTGATTCTCCCCTTCAGAATGGTGATGTAAACTACACCTTCCCCAGTTGCATTCCAGAAAGCGTCAATTTTTTTATGTCCTGGTTTCCACGAGAAGGGATATCCTGTGATGTTCAGAAAACATCGTGAGAACCAAGGAAAATGAGGTAGGAATTGGTGTTCTTCTTGAATTTCTGGAGGTTTTATGCCTCAGGGAACACTTGTCTTGGCAATGTGTTCTAGAGCCTCGCTGATCGTTGGATAAAAAAGTCTTTGAAAAGAGATGTTTTCAGGTCTCCAAAGTGACCACAAGGGGGTGCGAAGCCTCAACTCGACGGGTCGATCTCGCGGGGACGGCCAAGGGAGAAACAAATGTTGATATTTCAGTAGAGCATAGCCCATGGAATGATAGAGTCAGTTCGCCAACTTTTCTAAGGTGTTCCAGAGAAGTGAGTGAGTTTGTGAGCGAGGCATCACCTACGAGACGAATTGCCCTTTTTTTCGACGAATCCAACAGTTTCAGGGTATGTTTGGGTGTTGCACTCCAATATAGGAACGGTATTCCAGAACAGGTCGAATATGTGCCTTATAGGTCATGAGCAGCTGACTGGAAGTGGAATAGCTCCTGGTTCGAAATAGTGAACCAAGTTTTTGGGATGCACTCTCAGCAATTGATCTCACGTGATTTTCCTAAGAAAGGTTATTGCTGATAGTAATACCAAGCATCGAAATGGGTGTCTTCAATGGTATGGTTACTCCTGACAAGCTTATGTTGGGCACAGTGAGATCGTCTTTTCTAGAGAGAAGGCATGCTTATGTTTTGTTCGCATTGAAATCTACGGAGTTATTGAATCGCCATCCGAGAATTGTTGCCAAGTCCATATTTATGTTCTCAACATTTTTCCCTCGCGCGTTTTTGTTTTTTCTGGCTGGTATTGGAGCCCTGGAAGAGAAGGCGGTATGGATGGTACTATCATCCCCGAAGCTGTGTACTAGATATGAAGTTGCTTCCAAACAAATCGTTGTTATGGAGGAGAAATAGTGTTTGTGCTACAATTGATCCTTGCGGAACACCAGCATTTATGATGAGAGAGTCAAATGGGACTCCGTTGACCACTACATAGAGAGACCTGTCTGAGAGAAAACAAGCTAGCAGAGAACATAGCTGGGGAGGCAAGCCATAAGATGCAAGCTTGGCGAAGAGTCCATGGTGCCAGACGCGATCGAATGCCTTGGAGATGTCAAGTGCCACGGCTAAGTTTTCACCATATTCTTCAATAGATTGCTGTCATATATGTAAGACGAAAGCGAGCAGGTCACCAGTTGATCTCTGATGACGGAAGCCATATTGCCTATCTTTGATAATACTTGAATGTTCCAGGTATTTTATGAACTCGATGTTCGATAGCTTTCTCCATGATCTTTGAAATGATAGATAGCAGTGCGATCGGTCTGTAGTTACTAGGTAGGGTCTGTTTGCCTCTTTCAGGAACTGGTTGTACTCTTGCAATTTTCTAGTTGGACGGGAATATCCCCAAATTGTAAGAGTAGTTGAACAACTTGCAGAAAACAGGTGTTAGTTCAGGAGCACATTTCTTGGAGACAATCACTGGGATTCTGTCGGAGTCACAAGCTTTGTTGATGTAGAGACCCAAGAAAATCTTCCCTATAGTACGTTGGCGGAAAGTGATCTCGGGCATATGACTGTCAATTGGCGTTATGTTTGAAGGTTGTTTTTCCATTGATACCACAGTGGAATTTTCAGTAAATGGATGCGAAAATGTTGGCTTCCTCCTGGGCAGTTGTGGCTAGTGTTCCATCTTCCTTGCGTGGTTAAAGGAGGCAACGAGCTGGAAGTGAAGTTTGTCCCTATACAGCTTTGGCGAAGGATCAAAATGAACGGGATCCGTTATATAACACATCCAGAAGTTTCGATCTTATTTTGTTATTATAAGCATCCTTTGATGATCGATTTGTCTCATTGAATATGCCTCTAGCCTCGACATATTCTGCTCTGGTCGCAGGTCCTGAATTTTTGCTGCCATTGATAGAATGCTGCCTATTCGGAAGCGAGAGCTCTATAGCAGTTCCTACTGAACCAGGCCTCATCGGAAGATATTTTCCTTGCAGTGTTCTGTATGTTGGTTTGCATCCCCAACATGATGATATCAGAAATTGTCCCAGCACATCGTCTTGGATCTGCTGGGGAGAAACAAACTCTCTTCCATGGAAACGCTGGAAAACATACGAAGAATTTCCCAGATTGTATTTTAGAATAGTCACATTCATTTCAGAATCCATTCCCAGTGAACACACTCGTTATATTTACATACATATGCGGTTAATTTCATGTAACAAATGTTCCACAACTCAATCCTCTTAAATCGATGTCAATGTAATGTGAATAATAAATACAAATTCACCTAATTCATATATTTAAAAACAGTTGGAAGCTGCTGTCGGCATTTTATGATTCAAATTTATATGGACTCATTAGTTTGGAACGGTTTGGAATATTTAAATATCCTACGATTGTTGGCCATACTGAATTATTTCCAGGCATCACAGAGATGTCCAAGGTATTCATGGACACAGGATGTACACAGAAAGATACACGATGGATGTCTAGCTATATATGGTGATGCATAGTGTTTACTCTTCATGTCCTTCATGGACATGATGTTCCCTTACACAATATCCAATTCATGTTCAAATAAAAATGTCTGATGGACAGCCAGTTGCAGTTGGCCACGTGGTGTGCATTCCTTGTCATTGTTTTTATGTGGCAGAGTGGCATTCGCTTTTATTATGAAAATAGCGGCACGCTGACATTTTTATCTTTAAAAACCCCTGCTCATGTCTTCGATTCTTGAAATAGCTGAGCATAAAGAATAATTCTAATATTTACATATTTTGCAGGAATATGAAGAGATCAGTAGACGAAGACTGGACCTGAATGAGAACAGGTTGAACCAGTTCAGGCGAACGATACAGAGTGTTGTTGAAAAAGACGTGGTGAGAACAGACAGGGGCAACCCCTTTTTTGCTGGTGATGACAATCCTAACCTTATGACGATGAAACATATATTACTCAATTATGCTATATACAATCCCAAACTTGGGTAAGTTTTCAGCTATTTCTTTCCAAACCTTGAAACCTATGCTCTGTGAAAGTTCTTTACAAAAATATACCACATATTCCCTAGACCAAAATAAGTCGATTTAAGTAAAATTACCTTTGTTCAAAGTTGCACCGTTTTGGCTCCAGAGGGTCTTGAAGTTACAATTTTAAATTCGTTTTTACCATATAAATTCAAAACGGCATATGCGATTTTGCTGAAATTCGGTATATTAATAGAGTTTTATGTGGCAAAAATAATGGTGTTAAAATTTTGTCCGATAATAATACATAGGCATAGAACTCGATTTTTTAAATGATTGCACCTTCAAAAATTCTACGCCAATGGAAGAAAAGGAGTTTGAGTATGAAAGTCAGATTGCGCAACTCATTTACTTTTGGAAAGGTTCTCTTGATAAGACTCGATTGCTCTCATGGTTTTGACGAAATTTGCATTTTAGTAATTTTAGAACATGAACAATAATGATATAAAAACAAACTTTGTCAACACCATTAGGGTATATCGAGTGTTATCAAGGGTATCTTTTTTGTAATAAATGAGTACCCAATCCAAATTTCATACTCGAACCCCTTCTCTGCCATAGGCGTAGAACTTGATATTTCAAATAATTGCACCTTTAAAAATTCTACGCCAATGGCAGAAAAGGGGTTTGAGTATGAAATTTGAATTGCGTACTCATTTACTACAAAAAAGATACCCTTGATAACACTCGATTCACTCTCATGGTTTTGACAAAGTTTGTACTTTAATCATTATTGTTTATGTTTGTATTTTAGTAATTTAAAATTACTAAAATGCAAATTTCGTCAAAACCATAAGAGCAATCGAGTCTTATCAAGAGAACCTTTCTTAAAGTAAATGAGTTGCGCAATCTAAATTTCATACCCAAACTCCTTTTCTTCCATTGGCGTAGAATTTTTAAAGGTGCAATTATGTATTATTATCGGACAAAATTTTACACCATTATTTATGCCACCTAAAACTCTATCAAAATACCAAATTTCAGCAAAATCGCATGTGCCGTTTCAAATTTATATGGGAAAAACGATTTGAAAATTGTAACTCTAAGGCCCTCTGGAGCCCAAACGATGCAACTTTGTACTCAGGCAATTTTACTCAAATCAACTTATTTTGGTCTAAGGAATATGTGGTATGTTTTTGTAAGGACCTTTTACAGATACCCTGTATAAAATGTATTTTAGGTTTCGTTTCAGGTATAATTTTAGTTTCATTATACATCAATTCTAAATCCTCTGAAGGATTCATTGAAATATAATCAATGATAGTGAAATTGACATGAAAATGATATCATCTTTGCTGCAAATTCAGAAGCCGACTCTCAACTATAACAAATCTACGTATACGTATATCTCAAAAAGAGAAACTGATATATATACAGGGTGTTATTTAAGTACGTGGCCAAACTCGAAGGGGTGATTCTTTGAGTGATTCTAAGACGAAAAGTTCATATAAACATAGGTCCGGTAATGCTTCGTTTTCAAGATACAGGGTGTCAAAATTTTTAAAAGAAATCGTTTTTTTCGTAAATATCTTAATAACCCTTCAACCGATTTTATTGAAATTTGGCAGTGTTATTCAAGGTCGTAAAGTGCTAATTTAACCCTAACTATATCGAGATTATCATGTCCAGTGGTGTCCCGGAAGGCACTGTAACCAATATTTTTGACAGAAAAAATGTGCGCCACTCATTTTTTTTGCAATTTTTGTATTTGTTTCACATAGAGCAACTAAAATTAGAACTTTTTTATATCTAGAATTTTTTTCGTATCTTGCTTTGTTTTTGAGAAAAAACATAAAAATCACTTCATTGCACATCCCTGTGACGAGCCGAAGCCAAGAGCCGAAGGCAAGTGCTGCAATTCATACATACATATTTTTTGTTTTTTCATTGCATTAATTTTGATAGAAAACTCCAAGACTAGAATAGAGTATTGATATGAAAGAATATAAGTAAGACCCCAGTTTTTGATGGTTTCGTAGTTGAAATGTTTTATTGTGTTGTCACAGAGATGTGCAATGAAGTGATTTTTATGTTTTTTCTCAAAAACAAAGCAAGATACGAAAAAAATTCTAGATATAAAAAAGTTGTAATTTTAGTTGCTCAATGTGAAACAAATACAAAAATTGCAAAAAAATCAGTGGCGCACATTTTTTCTGTCAAAAATATTGGTTACAGTGCCTTCCGGGACGCCACTGGACATGATAATTTTGATATTATTAGGGTTAAATCAGCCCTTCACGACTTTGAATAACACTGCCAAATTTAAATAAAATCGGTTGAAGGGTTATTAAGATATTTACGAAAAAAACGATTTCTTTTAAAAATTTTGACACCCTGTATCTTGAAAATGAAGCATTACCGGACCTATGTTTATATGAACTTTTCGTCTTAGAATCACTCAAAGAATCACCCCTTCAAGTTTGGCCACGTACTTAAATAACACCCTGTATATATCGAAATAAACAACATATTTCGGCTAGAAGGCCATTGAATATTTAGATGTTATACAATTCTTAGAACTTTCTATAGATGAACAATTATCGTGAGCTGAATATATCGATCACCTGAGAAAAACACTGAATCCAATTACTGGCATTTTATATCAAAAAGGAACATTCTCAGACATATTCATGAACACAAAAAAAGATATATATAAAGAAATACATTGAGAAGTCGCATTCTACATATGTGATGAAAATATTAATTCTCTATCGGTTTATTCAACACAAAACAACTACTTTCGTGGCTATATGCCACCACGAATATTGAATTACATCTATTGAACACACACGATAAGAATTTGAATACAAAATCTTCTGAAGTGGAGAATTTGCATTCTCCTTCATATAAAGATATGCATATAATATAATTCTGAATATTCAACAGAAAACAAATACTTTCTGGGCTATTTGCCACGTCGAACATTGAATTATATCTGTTGAATATCAATTCAGAATCTCTTTCCACGTCCTGTATGATGAATGTCAATTTATCACACATCCAAAAATAATTTATATAAAATTAAAAATTTCATTCCTCTTGGATATTTGGAGACTATATATTTCTCTGTGATTTACTCAAAATAACAATACTTGATATAAATTTGAGAGAGCACATATCATCACATTCGAAACCATTGATGAATTAGCGAAATAAAACTATTAGTAGTAGTAGTAGTAGTAGTAGGTGGGGATCGAGGCTGTAACCAAGCAAGTAGGCCACATATCTACGCTTCCTTCACCTAAAACTAAAACTATTAGGTTCATTTACAATTCACATTGCCTGGAACCAACTATCCCAGACAGCACTGGATATTCATAGAATATTCTCTAAATATGCTAAAAAGGAGGAGTATATTCCGAATATCCATCGATTATTCCTAGAATATATACATGCCTCTGGAACATCTAAAAGGAATATTCCAAAGTGAATAGTCGGACATGTTCAGGGAATATTCACGTATGAATCTTCCAGGAATATTCTCAACTGAATATTCTCTGTTGTATATTCATGAAATATACCCAACTGAATATTCTGTGCGGTATATTCATGAAATATACCCAACTGAATATTCTGTGCGGTATATTCATGAAATATTCTCAACTGAATATTCGGTGGTGAATATTCATGGAATATTCCATGAATATTCCTTTGTTTCTCAACACATAAATACCATTTATTATTTCAGAGATATGAGTATCGAACATCAATTAGATGTAAGGGGATTTTGAAACAAAAAGTGTTTATAATCCGATTTCGAACAATGCTCTCACAAGAACTTGATATGTATAACATTATTCAATTCGATTACTGTCCTAGTGGTCAAGGCGTTGCTCTGATAGTCTTGAGGTCACGAGTTCGATCCCTACTTGGGTCGCTTTTTTTATTTTAGAATATGTTTATTGGAATATTCCAGGAACATTCAACATAGAATATTCTTTTGGGTATATTCTATGATTATCTGAGGAATTCCCATTCGCATATTTAGAGAATATTCTACAGATATTCCGGAATATTCCAGATTATTTCTAGAATATTCCAATATTCCAAAAGGAATATGATAGGGAGATTCATGGAATATCTGGTGCTGTCTGGGATGAATCTTCATAACTCGAAAAATCTGTTTTTATATAAACTCAAAATTTGTTCTCTCATTCATTTCATAGGAAAAAATTGAAAAATATTCATCTTGAACTTTACTGAAGTCAAACCAATTCATACGCATGAAACGAGACAGTTGAATTAATTTATAGCAAACCCATATATAACTCCATTATTGGCAAACAATCAGTAATATACAACGGAATCATTCATCACCTTATGATTTTAAACATGATGATGAAACAAGATTCAAAGTCAATATGATTTTTTATGTGTACAATGACAGCAATTATGCAATGTACAAATGGTACTTACACTATTTGAGGATGATCACAATGATATTGAGAGGAAATTTTGAAAGTCGATGTAACATTTATCTGGACAAACAGTGTCACGAAACATTTAAAATTCTTGTAAAAGACGAAAAAAAAACTGTTCTTGCATAATTTTCACATCAATGGAAATCAATCTGGTTAAGCAAATGAAGGCAAGAGTGTCCAGAATTTCAGATATTTCATTCCAAAAATAGAAACTGAATATCCTCTACAATCTGATTATTGAAAATGGATATCCCTATAAACTTTCAAAAAAACTTGTATTTAACTCAGCCACTTCTTCAATAGCAGAAAGAGACATCCCTAACATTTCACACAATGATGAGATGAATTCTAAATACCAATGCTTCTCAAGCTAGACCCGTTTTATACACCTCATTAGAGACTTGACTCCCAGACTGTCGAGATAATTCTGCCAAATCCCTAATATCAATATCAAAATTGCTAATGAAACAGTTCTTACCTTGGAATCAATTTTACCAAAAATTAAAGATAAAGTCTTGACAACAGCACGTACGAATGTGGTCTACAGTGTCCCCTGTGCAGATTGTGATCAACATTATATTGACCAATCTGGACGATCTTTGGCCAGCAGAATCACCTCCCACAGGAGCGACTGAAAACACCATCCAGAGAGATGTGCCCTTGCAAGTCATGTGAATGAGTTGGACCATAATATGGATTACCATTCAGCTTAAGTTCAAGCCATAGAAAGCAACTATACAATCAATCAATCAATCAAATATGCTGTTATGTCAGAAGAAATAGTTCTCATCGAAAAAGTCATTGTATAACTATTACAAAGTAAAATATTAAGAATGTTAAAAATATTGAAAATATCGGAAACATAAAAAAAATTAAAACATTAAAAACATCAAGAACGTCAAAAACCAAAAGATGGTACAAATACAGACATAATTTAATAAAATGTGCAGATGAAGCCACAGGATGCAAATATATAAAATCAATCCTAAAATATAGAGGCAAGCGTATTTTAATGCTATCATAAGGGTTCACTACTAAGAAATTCCTCCACGTTGTAAAAAGGATGAGTGGATAGCAATTCTTTTAATTTTATTTGAAACAATCTAAATGATTGAATTTCTCGTAGATGTATTGGTGAGCAATTATAAATTCTTAGTCCATCATAAATGGAATATTCCTTAACAAGATTGTTTTTTGATAGTGGTAGAGGTATACAAAAAGGAATTTTCTAGAGATGTCTTCAATTTCTCAAGAATCTAATTGCATTGATAAAAAAACAGACTTGAAACATCTGTTGAAAAAACAACATATCTTGAATTTAGATTTAACGGACTATATTTCCAGGTACACTCAAGGCATGAGCGACCTACTGGCCCCCGTTCTTTGTGAGTTGCAAGACGAAGTCGCAGCCTTCTGGTGCTTCGTAGGGCTGATGCAAAGGGCTGCGTTTGTAGCCACGCCTACCGACAGGGATATGGACAGGTATAATTCCTTTTTCTTATTGACTCGGCTTACTTGATGGGAATCCATACCCAGGCAACCAGATGACGTTACAGTCACGTCTTCTTACGTCAGTTGAAATACCAAGGTGACGTCAGGAGTAGACGTCTTTTGACGTAATGAAAAACGTGTATGAGTCACAGTCCGATGACGTCATATTACTCACGTTTATTGACGTCAGTAATTAACCTGATGGTGAAGTCGAAATGACGTTCGAATTAAAAAACGTGAAAAAAATTTTCATCAAACATGGTGTGATAAACACTTATCTCTAGAGTCACTGGATGGTATTAGTTTGATGAGAGTTCGGACACAGAAATGACGAATAGGGTTTTTGAATGTTTAGATTTATCAAGTTACACACCTTGCATTGTGACAAGAGTACCATAGTCGTCCCGCGCTTTTTCATTCCAAGTTGTTTGAATATGACAATATACAGGGTGTTTCATTGGGAAAGGTGGATAATTCAACTGTGGATAGGAGTCACTGGGGTGATGAAAAAAAAACCCATGGTTAATGGGTCTTCGACTTCTTATATCCGAGATACAGGATGTTTCATCAATTTTGTCCATATCTTCATTGTCTCATAACTTTCCAACCAACCTGTATATATTTTTAAAAATTGGTACACTTGCTCAATCTACCCTTTATTGAGGCAACAACAAAAGATAAAATCCAGGACCGACTGCACTTAAATTTCACAAATTCTTTCTGCCAGAAAACAACACATTACATACATACATTCAAATTTCTCATTTTTTTTACCATATCTGAAAAGAACATCGAAATGTTTATTCAACGATGTGCTTTTTATTCGTACACAGACGATTTTAACTATTCATATAATGTGCTCGAAATATTATTTTAGCTCATTTTTGGGTACAAAATTGGAATGAGACGAGATTTATTAATTTTATTACTTCCTATTCAGTATACGTGAGTATTACATTTGAAAGGAGTATTTCATATCGTTCTTTGTTCCAGACCCAGTTGCAGGTCCGTCATCAAAACTATACAGGGCTTTTCATGATGAGCGTTAATTTCACGTTTTCGGCAAACCAGGCGACGGATGAATCTGAAATTTTGATGGTATGTATAAATTAACATAATATACACTACTGAAATATTTGAAACGATCCGGCCTTGCCGCTTCTACTAGAAAGTAGCAGCAACTTCGATTTTTCAAATGGGACACCCTGTATTTCATTACATTCTTGGATTCTTGCTGAACAGCAGAATTCATCAATTCGAAAAATTCAAGGTCTAGCGGGACAGATAACTGAGATATAAGATGTGGAAAATCTAGATGTTTCAACTTTAGAAATGTTTTGTGTTGAAACGGTCAAAACGGCTTCAACGTACCTATTTCAACTTTCCATTCGATATTCAATTGAAACAGATACAGGGTGGAGCAGAAATCTGAATTATGAACCATCCTGTATTTGTTTCGATTAAATGTCAATAGATACAAAGTTGAGATAGGGACATAAAAGCCGTTTTGATCAATAATAAATATTTTCACAAAATAATTCTAAAGTTGGAACATCTCGATTTTCTCACTTTAAATATCCCAGTTATAAGTCCCACTAGACCCTGAACTTTGTGAATCGATTGAATCAGCTCTTTAGGAAGTATCCAGGGTGTCCCATTTGAAAAATCTGCTACTTTCGAGTAGAAGCGGCAACGCCGGTTTGTTTCAAATATTTCAGACGTGTAGATCATGTTAATTTATACATACCTTCGAAACATCTAATTAACGCTTATCGTGAAAAGCCCTGTATAGTTTTGATGACGGACCTGCAACTAAGTCTGGAACAAAGAACGATATGAAATACTCCTTCTGAATGTAAAACTCACGTATACTGAATAGGAAGTAATAAAATTAATGAATCTCGTCTGATTCCAATTTTGTACGCCAAAATGAGCAAAAATAATATTTTGAGCACATAATATGAATAATTAAAATCGTCTGTGCACGAATAAAAAGCACATCGTTGAATAAACATTTTGATGTTCTTTTCAGATATGGCAAGAAAAATGAGAAATTCGAATGTATAGGGTGTTGTTTTCTGGCAGAAAGAATTTGTGAATTTTAAGTGAAGCCGGACCTATATTTTATCTACTGTTGTTGCCTCAATCAATTCCACAGGGTAGATTGAGCAAGTGTTCCAATTTTTAAAAATATATAAAGGTTGGTTGGAAAGTTATGAGACAATGAAGATATGGACAAAATTGATGTAACATCCTGTATCTCGGTTATAAGAAGTCGAAGACCCATCAACCATGGGTTTTTTGAAATCACTCCAGTGACCCCTATCCACAGTTGAATTATTTACCTTTCACAATGAAACTCCCTGTATAAACGTCAGAATTGAAATAAAATTTCATGATTATACTTTCGAGAAAAAAGCAGTTATGGAAATGACTTGCTGTATAATGAATTGTGCTTATTCTGAAAAAAATTAATATATTAATTCAATTTTCCAAAACAAATATCAACCATTCGCTAATGGAAGGAAGATATGAAAAGGCTTGGGTGGAAAATCAATTCGAAGACTAGCAAACTTTGTAAGGTACTCATTGAAATTGACTTCTCATAACAGCATCTGATTAGAATGAAACTTTATTCTAGGCCCATTTTCAAACAGAATATTTCCGAATCTGTTTTAGAGAATCTGCTGTTCCATCAATTTACAAAGCAGACGATTTCAACAACAAAATTCCATTTGTATCATCACACAAAATACAAAACAAAATAATCATCTTGGAAAAGCGGAATTAATCGCAAAATTACATGATGAAATGAAAAATTCAAAATTTAACAGTGAAAAGTGAATGCAGGAAAAGGTGGAAAATCGATACAATAAATGAAGCGTTTGCCATCAAATATACTTGTGGTACCACAGGTTATGAACCCCTGCTGAAAATTAAGTTTTCTCTTCCGTCTATTATATAGGACCCAATCTAGGATAATTGAGCTAAGTGAAGTTGCTGGGAACTTTACAAAACCAAGTGTGTGCTAGGTCTCGTCAAAATAAACTACATTTTTCCTATGGAATATTTATCAAAAAATGATTTGTTCTCTGTATTTCAACACTCTGTATCTCCTAAATGAAGCATTACCGGACACAAGTTCATGTACTCTATTTCTTGCAATTTTCTCAGGAGTACTTCACTTGAACGTACTTATATTACTTCTGTATATTGATATTGCCTTCCTTTAATTTGATATTAATATCTTCATCATGTTTTGAACTTATCACTGGGAGTACAGTTTCACATACAGTAGGGAATTATAGCTATAATAGTTATTTATGTATTAAGGGAATTATGAGGGCCTTAATTACCGATGGCAAAGTTTGCGTCCCGAGGGCCTCTGGCCCGAGGGACAGCAATTGCCTGAGGTTATTGAGGCTCAGTAATTCCCGTGATACATAGATAATTTTATTTCTGACTGATTTCATTCATTAGATACCTTCCCGATTGGAAGTTAGACATGTTTTTCCGTATAGTTTCAATGTCATCAGAACGTCAGATGATGATCTTGACTACCGCGAATAGGAGATTCCTTATTGCTACGTTACTGGCATGATTGTTGCTATGCATTTCTTATTTAATTTTAGTTAGAGGGAATTATAGCATCTATAACATCCCAAGGGAGTTATGACCCTCATAATAGATATCGTAACTATGACGATATAAGCTTATAATGTCACTGTCAGAAATAAATTCATTTATATGTGTATATCTTTTCTAATATGAAAATGTTGTTACATGCATTCACTTTATTTATATTACAGTTGTTCTGCTAGAAGTGTATCACTATAAATTGAAGTTTATATCCTATTTCCATTGTCCATCTACGGCTATGATTAATTTGACAGAAAATTTAACCTCAAAATCGTATTTGACAATCAGGCACTACTAGAGAAATCGAAATGACAAAGAACAAAGTATATGTTTTATTCTTTTATTCACTCAAACCATTGTATTATAGAAAATAGAGAAGGACAAAAGTTCAGCTGTGTCCGAACTCTTTTTCAACTAATACTGGAATGAGATCAGGTTCCCGCATTTGTATAAGAAATTATGTAGTGTGTGTCGGCAAGATGTAAGCATGAGTAAGAATAGTTTGATAACAGAAATGTGAAGGATGTTGGCGCATTTAGCTTCAGTTTGTTGAGTAACGTATATTCATGCATTCTTTGTCACTCAAAAAAAATGTGAATAGCAGTTTTCTGTCAAATTTTCTGAATGACTATGCCTACGCAAATTGCTATGTCACACCGACGTGATTCTCGGACGTCGTAGATACGTCATTGCAGCGTCATAGTAGTGACATTTGATATAGGTACACCTGTATATATACAACTGCTAACTTTTCTTCCTTTCAACTCATTTCGTGTATACATGGTGTCTCAACTCGATGGCCTTTTACACGTTGGAGAACGGAACATAGGATTATTTTGAAATTTTCAGTGTATCGGGTAATCAGTTCTGCTCAATCAATTAAATGATATTTTCAGCGTCCCATCCTGTTTTATATACTCCTGTATGAAATTTTGAGATGAATTCATTTTCAAATGCATGGGGCACAAAAAGTTGAGGTCTTGTGCACAATTGCATCATTTTCATTACATGTCGTTTTGGATAAATTCAGGAAATATCATTTTCAGGAGCCTCCTGTAAGGAAACGGTATAGCTTCCTTAAGAGCGATTTTCCGACTTATGTTTATTGAAACATTTTTCCCCCATTTTTGATCGAAGGAGTTGCTGATAAAGTTTGGCAAGCTAATTGAGGTACACCCTGTATACATGGAATATTGCAAAGTACCTATATATTCCGGATGAAACAGACTCATAGTATACTTCTTTTGATTATTTCATTTTCCTAGCTATATTTCTGAAATTTGAAACATCGAATATACTCAGTAGAGTGCACTTCCTAATGTTCCAGGAAGTTCTATTCATCTTCTGGTTTTCCTGGAAATGACATCAAATTTAGATTTTTGCATATAATACCCTGTATTTCATTCCATAATTGGATAGAGATTATCCTAAAGAATTGAACGATACCGGGTTCGATAGAGTTATTTCAAACGATGACGAAAATATTTGCTTCCGAATTTCCATTTGCTCAATGGGTGTGACGGTGCGATATCGTAACGTTTTCTTTCCCTGTCACACTTATGTAGCATATGGAACTTTTTAACGCGAATATTTTCTTAATCGTTCGAAATAAACCAATCAAATCCGTTACCGTTGATTTCGTTATAATAATCCCCAACCAATTTTGGAATAAAATACGGGGTGTTTCTCCTGAGAATCAAAAGTTCTAGGAGAAACAAAAGAGTTATATGATATACCCTGCGTCTTCGAAATAGGTGATATACCCGAAGCGTAGAGTTGTCCCAGTTGTCAGCAGACCGAGAGCGGCTGATGTGACCTGGTGGGTCGAAACAGTACTGTCTCGCTCCTGCTGACAATTGGGGCAACTTTGTTCATCCTAGATCTCTTAGTTATGAGATCTAGCAGTTGAATAGGTGGTGGAAGAATTCCACTCAAATATGTCAGGTAGTGCCATCTATCAGCAGAGTGGTTTACTTGTAGTACCACTCTGTAACGTATAGACGTAGGAGTCTGTACGTGGGACTATAGATGACAGCGCCATACAGTGTGTGACGCGATTTCTGTATCCTACCTTAGAGCTTTATTTCCACTAGATGTTACAACATGACTATAACTTCATGTTATACCCTGCGTCAACAAAAGAGTTGCAAAAAAACCTGAAATGTGGGAATTGTTTCAAATTTCAGAAATATAGCTAGAAAGACAAAGGAGGAAAGAAGGCTATACGAAGAGTTTGTGTCAACCGGTATACAATATTTCTTCTACCACTACTAATAAAGCCTACCATTATTCACTCCTTTTCATGCAGTGAAATTTGTTTCATTTACCAAGGAAGTTTTCGTCATTTCACGAACTATACTAGTCATTAAGGACATAGCCTTATTCAATTCACCTAAATATACTGTCCTGATAAAAAAGGCACTCGAATCTTGTAGGTATATATTAATAACGACTCTTCACGTCATGGTCATGGCTACTAGATTTTTTACAGAATTGCATATAATGAGTGTTTCCATAGCTAGTGACAATAGGTTCGTATTTAAGTTTCATCAAACTCTAATGATTGAAATATATTGCTAGTGGTGGAGAAATAGTATATTACCCACCGAGGTGGAAAGTGATGCATTCCTGGCGTGAGAATAGTTAGTTTACCGAGACGCAATACGTCGAGGTTTGCTATAATCTCGAGATAGGAATTTTATTTATTTATTTATTTCAGTTATTGCATTGCATTACATTCTCTTCTTCATTGATACATTTCATACAAATAATATAAAAAGTATAATTAATTTTCTAGTAGGAATGACATGAATGATCAGACAGTAATTCCTGCTATAAGATCATTCATGAAGTATTATCGACTGTTGTATAATTGAAATTACAAATAGTGAACTAAACTTACATATCATTAAGATACAGTCATATTATAGTGAACAAGAAGGGAAAAAATAAAAAAGGAAATTCATAGTCTTTCAGCTTTGATCATTCCTTTGCATATAAATGAAACTTCCTACCGAGGTTTGTGTACTATTTTATTTACAATCATCATATAGAGGTGTGTAATATGACACTTCCCAACCTTCAACGACGTTAGTAATGACAACATCACATCCCAGGCAACCAGATGACATTCCAGTGACGTCTTTTCTACGTCACTTGAATGACCAAGGTGACGTCAGTAGTTGACGTCGCATTGACGTGATAATGATGTGGATGAGTCACAGCCATTCACTCACCAAACTGTGACGTCCAACTGACGTCATAATGACGTCAAAATGACGATTGAATTTGGCGATGATAAGTAAAAAAGATTCCTTTAACATGGTGTGATCAACACCACTAGCCTCTGATGACATTATATAATATTGATTATGTATTATTTGTAGTATGTAAGATAATATAGGGTGATATTATATTGTAGGAATACTCTGTATAATAGGTTAAGCGAGGACAACGCACCGTGTGGGTTGTTAACACTGTTGTTATCAAGACGCACGGTGTATTCATGATATTAGGTTGTGTAGGTTTAGGGTACGTTCCTATGATTTATATATATATACCTGGTACCACCAATAAAGAGAAGATTGATTCTAACTTGACTTTGAGTTGATTACTAGAATGTCTGTCACCATACATTCACAACCCAGTTATTAACCCTGGAATAGGAATGATCATTCATCCTATTACATGGCGACCCTGCCAGTCGTTGTACTGTTAAAATTTACACGATTGGTATACCTAAATACTGGATATGGGGAACCAGCAAGCAAAGGAAAACTTCGTGATTGGCCAAGCAGGAATCAACGGAGGTGCCATCAATAATACTGCAGCCGAAGGAAGTCAACAGAAATACACCATATTCGAGGTACTGGCCGTAGTAGTTGGTTGCTTAGTTCTGGTAGCAATCATCCTGTATATCCGAAGACGAGCGAAGAAAGCACTAGAGAGGAAGATTAGGAGAGAACTTTCCAGGAGCCAGGAGACTGTGTGAAGCCGAGAGAAATTGAACTTCAACCCATAGATGAGCATCGAGTTGGAGTTGCAGCAGGTTCGAGGAGGCGCAGAGAGGACCGCAGGATTAATATGTATAAGGTAGATAAGTTAATCAGTGTTAGGTAGTACAAATGATAGAATTTAGGCATATTTATGAGGAAATTAGGGTTTTTAGACGTAATTTAACAAAAGATAATTCTCAGAGGCGAGGTAATTTGCAATTAGTTGATCAGAAACGTTCAGAATTGAGGGAAATAGAAGACAATTTCAATAAAATTAAGGAGTTGTTTAATAGTAAAAGTGAAAAAACTTTAGAAGAAACGGCACAAGTCAAAAGTTATGCTAAAGAAATAAATAGTTTGATTTCTGAAGCACATTCTATTTTAAAGGACAGATTATCAAATATAGAAAAAGGAGGAAATATCGCAAAAATGGGCGAAAAATTTGACCTTAGGACTGCTTCTGCTTTAATTCCCATTATGGATAACACGGAAGATACGACTAAGCAGCTTATCGATGCTATTGAGTTATATAGTGATCTTCTAGATCAAGATGGGAAAACATTCTTGATCAGCTATGTATTAAAAACTAGGCTCTCTCAAAATGCAAAATTAAGGTTAGAAAATACTTACAATTCTATCGATAATCTATTAAAGGACATGAAAGTTCATCTATTCACTAAAAAGTCTGCTGCAGCTTTGTCAATTGAAATTCATAATGTCAAGCAGGAAAATAAATCAATAGAGGAATTCGGAAAAAGTATTGAAGAACTGTTAGTGAATTTAACCTTATGTCAATCCAATGGAGATGATGATAGTGCAAAAATTTTGTCAAAAGTTAACGAGAAAATAGCGATTAATGCTTTTGCAAATGGGCTGAGAAATTCTGAGTTACGGACCATCGTTAAAGCAAGGAATTATAATAATCTAAGGGATGCAATAGGTGGCGCTAAAGATGAAGATAAGTCAAAGATAGGGTCTTCAAATTCTCAATGTTTCCATATGAGAGATCGAAGAGCTAGACGCGGTTTTTCAGGAATCAGAGGAAATCAGTATTTCCATAAAAATAACAATAATAATTCCATTAGGTTCAATCAAAACAACGAATTTAGACAGTCAAATAGCCAACAAAGAAATTTTCCTAATCAGCGATATAATAATAATCGTGGACGCGGTAGCGTGAATATGCGTCGTTCAAATCGGTATAGAAATCAGAATAGCCAGAATCATAGAGCTTATCTTGCGGAAAGTTCAAGTTCAAACACTGAGGTCGACAACCAAGTAAACAATAACAACTCTGCGAGTGAACGGTTTTTTCGTTCCTAAACAAAATGGAAATATTATGAACGATGTTGTTATATTAAGTATGAATGGGATGAATTTTGTGAAAATGAGATATGGAACAAATGAACTCATATTTTTGATTGATACTGGAGCAACTATTAGTGTTCTTTTTGCGAAATATTTAGACAAGTGTGAAAGAATTGACACCTCAAGAAATATAAGAATAAATGGAATAGCCGGATCAACAATTTCACAAGGTTCAGTGAATGTTTCTTTGTTTATAGAGGACGTGATGATTAAGCACGAGTTTTTATTACTTGATAACTTTGCAAATGAGATGCATGGAATCTTAGGATCCGATTTTCTTACTAAATATTGTGCCACCATTGATTTCGAGAAATTCTGTTTTTCTCTATGGAAGAATAACAGGAAAATAACCATACCTTTACAGTCAAAATACGATTGTTATACGATTATTCCACCACGTTGTGAAATTATCAAGTACTTTTGGATTGATAGTGATGATGAATGTGTTGTATTAGGGGATGAATTGAGCGAAGGTGTGTTTGCAGGTAGCGTGATTGCAAAACCAAAAAATAATTTGATACCCGTTAGATTATTGAATGTTAATGACAAGGAAGTAAAACTTCGGAACTTCAGACCAAAATGTGAAAAACTTGCCAGTTTTGATGTATGTAAATTTGAGAGCAAGGATTTAGCTGTTGAAAGAATAGATAGAGTGTTAGATCTTATAAATGTTGATTCGCTGAATAAAGAGGAAATAACGGCAATCCAGAAAATATGTGCGAAATATGCCGATGTTTTTCACTTAGAGGATGATTCACTTTCGGTAACTAACGTTGCGAAACAAAAAATCCAATTGAAGCAAAATGCGAGCTCAGTTTACGTGAGGCCCTACAGATTACCACATGCACAGAAAGCGGAGATTCATAAACAAATAGATCAAATGTTGCAGAATGATATTATCGAAGAAGCAAGATCAGAATGGTCTTCGCCATTACTCATAGTGCCTAAAAAATGCGACAGCAAAGGTAACAAAAAATGGAGAGTAGTGATCGACTATAGGTTGTTAAATAAACAGATAGAGGATGATAAATTTCCACTGCCCTGTATATCAGAAATCTTAGATTCATTAGCAGGCGCATTCTATTTTTCTCACCTTGATCTGTCTCAAGGATACTACCAAGTAGAGTTAGATCCTGCTAGTCGACCATATACATCATTTACAACCGATAGGGGTCAGTTCCAAATGAAGCGCTTACCAATGGGGCTGAAAATTAGTCCAAATGCTTTCTCCAGAGTAATGACAATGGCTATGTCTGGTTTGAATTACGAGTCGTGTTTTATTTATTTAGATGATCTGATCATTTTTGGAAATAACTTAACTAGCCATAACAAAAACCTTGTCAAAGTGCTAGAAAGACTCAGAAATGTTGAGCTCAAGCTCAACCCGAGTAAGTGCGAATTTCTTAAGAAAGAAATTTTGTACTTAGGTCACGTGATTTCGTCAGACGGCATTTCACCTGATCCAGAAAAAATTAAATCGATCCAGAGATATCCGATTCCCAAAGATGCTAATGGGACAAAGCGGTTTGTGGCATTTGCCAACTATTACAGGAAATTCATAAGAGATTTTGCTAAAATAGTAAATCCATTAAACAGACTAACTAGAAAAAATAGTGACTTTCAATGGTCGGAGGAGTGTCAGCAATCATTTGAGACACTAAAAAGTGCTCTTTCCACTCCTCCCGTGCTACAATATCCTGATCTGTCAGAAAATAATCGGTTTATTTTAAGAACGGATGCGTCAGGATTTGCTTTAGGAGCAGTTCTGTCAAATTCTAATGACAGGCCTGTGGCATATGCCAGTAGGTCACTTAACAAAGCAGAATTGAATTACTGCACTATCGAAAAGGAACTACTTGCGATAGTTTGGGCAGTAAAGCTCTTCAGGAGTTACTTATTTGGTAGAAAATTTGACATTTTCACAGATCACAGACCTCTTGTCTATCTATTTGGGATGACGAATCCGTCAAGTCGTTTAACTAAATTCAGGTTAACGTTGGAAGAATATGATTTCACAATATCTTACATAAGAGGATCAGAAAACGTATCAGCAGATGCTTTGTCCCGTATTCAAATTGACGCGAACGAACTCAAAGCAATGGGTGAAAAAATTGAAAATATGTTTGTCACAACTAGGGCACAATCGATGCGAACTAAAAATAGTCAAAATAGCAATGATTTGGCTCACAGCAGGCTTGATCACCCTGGTGTAGTAGAATTATTGAAGAGACCATTTGGAACAGTAGAACTGAGACCAGTTTACGAAGATAAATTTGACAGAATAGTTGTTAAGAACGTGCAGGATGAGAAAGTTGTATGTTGCAATGTAAAATATAATATTGATGCTGGAATTATTTATTTAAAACAGAACTCCCGATCAGCGTCTGCCTTCGGAGCGTCGTTGAGGGATCTGAAAAATATTTGCGAGAAATATAATGTTACAGAACTATGCATAGTAAGAAAAGAAAACTGTACAGTATTGTTAGAAAGTATTAAAAGAAATATAGACGAATTTAAAAAGGCAAATATAAAATTTTCTGTCATAAAAGGTGTTCAAGTCATAGATGACAAGGAAATGAGACAGCTCATATTAAATGATTTTCATATGTTACCCACAGGAGGTCATGCGGGAATAACGCGAATGTATAATAATATAAGGAAATATTATTTCTGGTCAGGCATAAAAAATGATGTTGAAAGGTTCGTGATGCATTGTGATGACTGTCAAAGATATAAACATTCGAAGCCAAATAAAGAACCATTGACAGTCACCACTACAGCTAAGAGTGCTTTTAACAAAGTTTATCTCGATCTGGTAGGTCCTCTGAACCAAGACAACGACAATAATCGTTATATTCTCACATTACAGTGCGAGCTCAGTAAATTTGTTGAGGGATATCCAATAGCAAATAAAGAGGCTGTAACGGTGGCAAAAGCATTTGTCGAAAATTTCATTCTTAGGTTTGGATGCCCTATGGAGATAGTAACGGATCAAGGAACAGAATTTTTAGCGGCTACCCTACAGCAAACTTGTAAACTCTTAGGAATTACATCATTAAAGTCAACAGCGTATCATCATGAAACATTAGGGGCTATCGAAAATACACACAAACATCTAGGGGCATATTTACGCATACAAGTTGCAAATAATCCAGATACGTGGAGTACATGGGTACCTTTTTGGTGTTTTTCATTCAACAACACGGTTCATACAGAGACTCAATACACGCCCTACGAACTTGTTTTTGGAAAATGCTGTTTGATACCATCAAATTTGAATAACAGAATAGACCCAATGTATAACTTTGATGATTATCCAATAGAATTGAGGTATAGATTACAAAAAGCATGGGAAGATGCTAGAAATAACTTGATAGAATCGAAAGTTAAACGGAAATCCACATGGGATAGGAAAATTCAGTCAGAGGTAAATTATAAGCAAGGTGATAATATTTTATTAAAAAATAATCCGTCTAACAAATTGGAACCTTTATTTAAAGGACCTTATGAAGTTGTAGAAGAAAAAGGTCCTAATGTTATTATAAAAATTGATAATAAGCCTCAACTAGTTCATAAAAATAGAGTTAAGCCATATTATGACATGTCTTAGTTTAGTTAGCTTAAGTAGCATTGTAAATATAGGTATATTGTAGAAAAAAAAAATATATCATTAAGATAAGTTTTTTTTTCTCCTTCTCGGGGGAGGTGTAGTATGTAAGATAATATAGGGTGATATTATATTGTAGGAATACTCTGTATAATAGGTTAAGCGAGGACAACGCACCGTGTGGGTTGTTAACACTGTTGTTATCAAGACGCACGGTGTATTCATGATATTAGGTTGTGTAGGTTTAGGGTACGTTCCTATGATTTATATATATATACCTGGTACCACCAATAAAGAGAAGATTGATTCTAACTTGACTTTGAGTTGATTACTAGAATGTCTGTCACCATACATTCACAACCCAGTTATTAACCCTGGAATAGGAATGATCATTCATCCTATCTGCTTGGTGGGTCCCTCCTCTGTGTCATGTTCTTCAATCGGCTATTCAGCAGCGCCATCCTTCAGTACGCATCTTCATCAGAATGCAATCAGTTACTCGTATTTGTATAAAAAATTATGTAGTTTGTGTCGGCGAGATGTAAGCAAACAAAAAATAGTTTGATGCCAATGGAAAGGATGTTGGCGAATTTGGCTTCACTTTGTTGAATAATGTTTATTGATGCATTCTTTATTGTCACTCAACAAAAATCTAAATAGCAAATTATTGAAAAATTTACTGAATGACGAAGCTCACCAAATTGGTACGTCACACCGACGTGATTTTTAGACGTCATAGATACGTCACCGCAACGTCATAAGAGTAACGGTTTCAATATAGGTTTACCTAAACAATCATTTTTATATATACATAGCTTGTTTGTTTCCTAGATTTATAGTGCGTCAAAGGTTTTTAGAAAGAAGTCTTTCTACTACTTTTGGGATATATTAATAATAAGAATAAAACTTGCATGTTGATTCTCTTTCATGAGTTATTCTTCTGTTTCATATGATAGTATACAGGGTGTCCGGAAATGAAACCGACAAAACTCATGGGGTTATAGGGACTGTCAATATGATTGCAAAATGCCATAAACGAATGTCCAGAACGGCTTCGTTGCTGAGATACAGAGTGATTTGTGGATTTTGACAAAAAATTCAATCCGCCATATAAAATACAGGGATTAGCCGATTGGATTCAAATTTGGTACACGAATTACACTGAAAAGCATCAACAAGTAGCCTCTTGATCGAAACCAATATCAGGACCGGAATAATATTTTTCCCTATGTTGCGTTATTGTTAGGATAACTCACCCCTGTCATAATAACAAAAAATTACAACTCAGATTCGCAATTTACAGTGAAAATTGTATAGGAATTTGTTGAAAAATCTCCTGGCACCATCTTAGTTATTCCGTAATTAATTATCTTTTCGATTTTTTCCATTGAAAAATCAATCATTGTCGGATAAAGTACGTATATTTACGAAACCATGACATGAATGTCGTTATTTTCTTCGATCAGTTCATGAATCGGAGTAAAATGAAATATTCTCATAACCCGAAAAAACTGAAGAATAAATTCGTATCAGGACTGGAATGAGTGTTTTGTTTGGTCATGTTAGCTGACCTAGTATATCAATAGTTATCAATAATCTGATCGTAGATTCGGAATTAGAAAAAATCGTATAAGAACCTGTTAATGAAGGATAACAGTGAAGTTTTCGTAAATTATATTCGCTCACTAATGAATTTGAATTTATGAGAATACTACACAACGAACAATAACTGTTTGAAATGAACATAACAAAAGCAACGAATTCGTGAAAAACTTTCACTAACCAGTATTACAAAACATTTTCGAAGTGGAGCCTTCCAACATCAATACATTTTTGAGAGCGTGCTGTTAGATGATTCACTGACTTGCGAATTATTTGAGGGTTATTTCTAACACTAACACATGCAGCAGTAATTTCCCATAAAAAATTTCTTCATTATGAACTTCTCACTTTGAATGACCTCATAAAAAATAATCTAGCTGAGTTAGATCAGGGGATAGCGGTGGCCAATTTACTGAACCTCCACGGCCAATCCATCTATTGGGGTAATTGGCATCGAGATGGTTTCTAACTGGAACTGCAAAGTGAGGTCTAGCACCATCATGCTGAAACCATATACCTCAGGTATTTACACCTTGCAATAGATCCGGTCAAGTATTGACCAGGAAATTTAGGTGAACATCACCAGTTAAAGCCCAAACACAAATAGAATATCTGCGTATTCCTCGTAGGTGAAATGAAACGGCATCATAAGCACACTCTCAGAACTATAGTTTGATCCTAAAAACACTGGAATAATGAATGAACACCAATAAAACGAACGCTTATTACAGCTGAACAATGGTTTTCCATAATGAAATTCTGAATTTGACACAAGCCTATAGTACCTTATTCTTTATACACAAATATTATAAGGTACCTATACGGATTTATTATTTGAAAGTTCAATCCGATCATTTTTCAACAAGTTTTTAACTTTTCTCAGTGCATTTCGAATCTACGATCAGATCATTGTTATACACTATAGATCATCTATTCTTACAGGAATATAATCATAGAAAACCGCATTTCAGTCCTGATACGAATTTATTTTTCAATTTTTTCGGGTAATGAGAGTATTTTATTTCACTACGATTTACGGACTGATTGAAAAAAATAACGATATTCATGTCATGGTTTCGTTAATATTTATTATATTACCAATTTTGATATTACTTTATCCGATAATAATTGAATTTTGAAAGAAAAAAATTAAAATAATAATTAATTACGGAATAACTAAGATAGTGCCAGATAATTTTTCAACAAATTCCTATACAATTTTCACCGTAGTTGTCGAATCTGATTTGAAATTTTTTGTTATTATTATACAGGGTGAGTTATTCTCACAATAACTCAACATAGGGAAAAAATATCATTCCGGTCCTGATATTGATTTCGATCAAAGGGCTACTTGTTGATGCTTATCAGTAATTCGTGTACCAAATTTGAATCTAATCGGTTGATCCCTGTATTTGATATGGTGGATTGGACTTTTTGTCAAACTCCACAAATCACTCTGTATGTCAATAACGAAGCAGTTTTGGACATTGGTTTATGGCATTTTGCAATCATATTGACAGTCTCTATAACCCCACAAGTCTTGTCAGTTTTATCTCCGGACACCCTGTATAAGTATCCATGGTTTAGAAAAGGTCTGGGAAAATGGACGTCGACAGGACGTCCCTGCAACGTCTTTTACTCATCTAAGTGACGTCGAAACAATGACGTGATTATCACGTCATAGAAAGTACGTCATAGTGACGTCATATATTGGTGTGTGACGTCTTTGACGAAAAATCACCAATTAGGGACGTCACAGTGACGTGATCATTCGTTATCTGGTTGTCTGCGATATATGGTTGAAAATGACAATAATATACCTACACCTTGGTAGTAAGGAATTTTATCACTACGGTACATTGGTCCCTGGGTAATAATGATATTCTTCACTACCTTGGTGTATAATTAACTATTTATGATTATGGACAGGTGTCTGCGATACCTGAGGGAACTGATCAGGCTGATGGAACCTGCGTTCTACAAGCACTTGGAGAAGCATGATGACGCGATGGAGTTGCTGTTCTGCCATCGATGGATTTTACTGTACGTAAATATATAGCATTGTAATAGCACAGATCTCCCAATTACCAGATGTGAAAGTTTTGATTCCGCCTTCGATATGAGGGGGCTAAAATTATTATGCATTATACAAAGAGAAAAAGTATTGAATTTTGAACCAAGGTTGTGTTGTCTCCCGACGCATAGCGGAGGGAGGCAAAAAACCGAGGTGTAATTTCTGTTAAAAACTTCAAATTTCACGTCGATAATTTTCTAATATTGATATAATGTAGTATTTTCTCAATATTGATCCGTCCGTTTTCCTGTCACAAAATGTGCATTTTACACGAAACAAGATAAGATTTCAGCTCATGGTTTTTTGTCTCCCTCCGCTACGTGTCGTGAGACAACATGACCTCGTGCTGAAATATACTGTTTTTTCCTCTTGTATGATGATATAACCATTATACAAGGGAAAAAAGTGAAGCGCAGCAAAAAACCGTGAGCTGAAATCTAATATTTTCCCGTCCATAATTTCCTATATTTTCCAATGACAGGAAGCAGAACGAATAAATATTGGGAGGATATTACATTCACAATCAGAAAATTATCGTCGTGAAAGTTGAAGTTTTTAACTAAAATTACTCCTGCGTTGCAGGCATCATTCATCATCCATTTGAAATCATCAAATATCAGCTGTCAGTGTGATTCTGTATGATTTGATTTGAAAAATTGCGAACTTAGTGGTTGTTTAGTAGTTAAGTCTGCGAAGCGAAATGGAAGATAGAAGGACTTGTAGTTGTTTCTCGGAGAAGGTATCATTGGCTTATTATTCGGAACTAGAACAACAAAAGCCATCAACAGTGTAGATCCGGAAAGAAAGTATATATGTATGCATCTTCTTCACGTGGGGAAGAAGTAATTCATGAAAAGTGACATTTAATAACCTGTCAGCAGAGATGAAATGTAATTCTTTCTCCGTCACCGGAAATAGTTATTTGTTTAACTAGGCAGCAAAGTAGTAGATTGACTGCCGAGGCTGAATTCATAACCGAGCGTAGCGAGGCTAGGAATCCAGCTAAGGCAGTCAATCTACCTTGCTGCCGAGTTGAACATATAATTTTTTCTCCGATTGTTCATAATGATATATATCTCTTTATTTTTCATGTAGTGCTCAATTAAAATAAAATTTGACAGAAATCGCAGTTGTTGGAATGGTTGGTTGCTATGGAAATGTCCATAATAATTATAGTTTGACAATTCATGAAAATTCTGACAGTTATGCGAAAAAATATCGGTATATTTAAATTATTATATAATTGACAGTGATAGCGACCTGGAAGTACTTAAATCTCCAGAAATAAGGGAGGTGGCAAAAAATATAGATTTGAATTTGTTGCCGGAGGAGTCTTGGATGAAATATGAAGGAAATCATAAACGATTTATGGATTATTAATTTTGCTGATACATATCAATCAGCAAAGTAACCACTTTGCTGCCTAGGCAGGAAAAGTAATATTTTGCTGATTGATATGTGTCAGCAAAATTAATATTTGCTGCCGATCGGAGGAAAAAGTAATTTAATATAAACGTTATATTTCGTCACCTCTATCAACACATTAGATGAAATGTCGAACTTTTTTCTCCTTAAGAAAAAAAATTGTTCTCTGCTGCAAGCTGCGAATGGGTTTTATTGATGTGGAATTTATTGTTCGAGCAGAGGAAATATAGTTGTCCCAAGTCTAGTAATTCGTGCTTATTTTTGCTCACACAAATTACTGTTTTCCTTAAGGATATATACTGTGTTATTACTCTCACGAGACCGCATGCACAGTGTTGCCAGTCTTACAAACCGAGCAACCACTATGTAAATCCGGCCTATCTTCTTGCCGCACCCTTTCATCTATTTTTTTCAGATGTTTCAAGAGGGAATTCACTGAAGGAGTTGCTCTCCGCATGTGGGAAGCATGCTGGGCGAATTATCTAACGGACTATTTCCATTTATTTCTGTGCTTGGCGATAATATCGGTGTACGCAGATGACGTGATCGCCCAAGATCTCCGATCAGACGAAATGCTTCTACATTTCAGCTCTCTAGGTGAGAAAGAAATTTCGAATATTTTATACGTCACAGAAAAAAAATTATTATGAATCCGAAAAATCTGAATTTGAATAAATCTAAATACTGTCTGTAGGTTAATCCAGGAGGTGGTACATTCATTATTCCAGATTTTCTGGGATCTTCTCTCCTCGTCTCTATAAAATATAAATATGAATATTATTCCAATATATGTGTCGTAAGGACAAATCAGATGATTTGCCCTAAAATGTCACTGCGTTTGAATGATTTTTCTATCACAGAGCCTAAGAGAAAAATTCACTAGCTTTTCAGTGTCAAAAGGTATGGAGAAGAAAAATAAAGAAATATATGTAGAACAGTCCTGAAAAATAACAAAATACTCTCCCTAACGAGCATCTATATATTCAAAATATCATGCTATATGTATAAAAATTGAAACAACTTCCTTAAAAACAGCAATGTGCATAATTATCCAACAAGAAATGCGAGGAAACTACATCTAACCAAATGCAACTCAGGTAAATCCAAAAAATCACCAAAATATGCAGGTCCCGAAATTTTCAATAAACTTCCTGATAACCTGAAAAGCTTAAAATCTTACCAAGCAATCAGAAAAGCTTTGAAAGAATACTTGGTGGAAAAATGTTTTTATAACTTTGTAGAGTTCATGCAATGAATAACCACTAAATGTACTAACATCTTCACCCAGAATGAAAAATAGGTTGCTACACACTTGTATGTATTCATTATCAAAACATGGAACTATTTTGTATCTTATTAATATTTATATTTTCAATGTGTAATTTTATATTAAAGTACGTAAGTATGTAATTTTATGTGTAAAAACATGTCAGTTTGTACTGACTGCCGGACTCTGATTTGACGAAACCTACTGTGAGTGTTTTTGGTGAATGAAGAATTATTATTATTATTATAGGAAAATATGAAATTTTCAATCTTTGGACGTTTCGGGAACGAATGGGCTCCCGTTTCCAACATAAAAAATTGAATTGAAATAGCAAATTCGTATTTGTTCTGAAACTTTTCAGTTCTTAGTGACAATTTGTGACGTTGGCAATCAATTGAGTTACAAGATATTTCAATCAATTAATCTTGAATTCACCATTATTCTCTTCGTATTTCATTAGTGAATACCATGTCCTATCTATATCAAATGAACAGGAAGCAATTCTATTGTCTCTGTTCAGAAGATTGCAAGCAGATTCCTCAATTTTTGTCTTCTGGTTTTTATCTTCTTTTCCAATGTTTTTAATATCATTCCACTCTGCCATATGTTGTCCATCTTCAGTGAGGATATGTTCAGTAAGGATGAAAGAACATAAGTACAATATAAAGAAACGACACATCGATAAATCAAAACTAGCTGAACATATCCCTACTGAAGATGGACAACATATGGCAGAGTGAAATGAAATAAAAATCATTGGAAAAGAAGATAACTACGAGGGGTGAAAAATCAATGAATCTGCTTGGATTCTTCTGAATGGAGACGATAGCATTGCTTCATGTTCAGTTGATATAGATAGAACATGGTATTCACTACTGAAATCTGGGAACCAAAATGGCAAATGCAAGATTGATTAATGAAAACATCCTGTAAACTCATTGGATTGCCAACGTCACCAATTGTCACCGAGAACTGAAAAGTTTCAAGACAAATACGAATTTGCTGTCCTAATAACCATGTTTTATGTTGAAAACGGAAGCAGATTCGTTCCCGAAAAGTTCAAAGATCGATCGGCCTCGATATATGTAGTTGATGTCTCCACAGTATAGGTACTTTTATCAGGAAGAACAAAATATCCGTCTGCATAGAAAAGAAGAATAACTTCTTTGATAATGTAACCTCTCTCAGCCTGAAGGAATCTTCTTCCTGAAAACGATGTTCTTCGGGAAGTGACTTGAGAAAACCAAATTGAAGAAGCTCACTATTCCAGGCATTGAAGCCGCGTCGCCATCGTTACATTAGAACCAAAAATCAACTGCCCCACGCTCCCACCCAAGAAGCACTAGATATTCCCAGTATATTCTCTGCATATGCTTGAAAGGAGGAGTATATTCCGGATATCTACCAGATATTCCAAAAATATATACATGCCTCTAGAACATACATGGAATACTCCATTGTGAATATCCCAGTAATATTTCAAAAGAAATATACAAGGAATATTGCAGCTGGAATATCCAGATGTGAACATTCTCAGAATAATTGGATTCTCAGGAAATATTCAGGCATGAATGTTCCAAGAATATTCCAAACTAGATATTCCAACCATCCCGACTGGTTGTTATTTGGTGTATTTTCATGAAATATTACCAACTGAATATTCTGTTTTATATATTCATGAAATATTCTATGGATATTGCCATGGTTTTCAATGAATAAACACCAATTATCTTTTCAGAGATGTGATTATCAAACATTGATTATTTGTAAGGAGATTTTGAAACGAAAAGTGTGTATGATTCGATTCTGAACAACGCTATTACAAGAATTTGATATGTGTACAACATTATTCAATTCGATAACTGGTCTAGTGGTTGGAAAATTGCTATGATAGTCTGGTAGTAACGGGTTTGATCTCATCCTGAGTCACTTTTTCCATTTCTATATATGTTTCTTGAAATATACCAGGAACATTCAACATGGAATATTGTTTTGAACATATTATCTATGAATATCTGACGAGTTTTCATTTGAATTCTCATCGAATAGTCCACAGATATTCTTGAATATTTCAGATTATTCCTAGGATATTCCAATATTCCGAGAGGAATATAATATAGGGATGTTCTTGGAATATCTGGTGCTATCTCGGTAGTTGAAAATTGTGGTATAAAGAAATAATTCAGTCGCTGTACCTACGAAAGAAAGTTCCCACGCCACAAACAATATTTAATCTTATGTAGAAGTCCATACTTTTCTCTAAGTTAATTGAAGTGATGAGAGGGTCAGAAAACACGAAATCATCTCCACAACGTTCAATAATCAAAAGATTATTCAATGGAACATGTTTCGAAAAAGTATGTGTCCATCATCAGCCTCGATCCTCACAAACCGAAGGTCCTATAATATGATACAAGTTGATCATGAGAAATATATGAAATATAGGATTCGTCCCATGTGAAATGAAAAAAACATTATGGAAAACTTTGATTGGCATTATTGTGCACATAAGCACTGGTTAAGGAGCAGATTAATTCTAAAGGAGCCCTGTGCCCCTATGAGGACGTACATAATCAAGATTCTATGGCAAAACCCATTTTTGGAAAAAGAACGGAAAAACTGTGGAGTCAAATGATTACTCAAAACAAACCTACATCATCAGATATTTTCAATAAATCCCCATATTGATGAATATAACACAAAAAGTTTATTTGCGAATCATATCCTCAAGCACCAATATTCTTTTGATATTCTCGTCCAACTGGAAAATTGCAAGAGTACAACCAGTTCCTAGAAAAGGCAAAAAGACCCTACCTTGCAACTACAGACCGATCTTACTGCTATCGATTATTTCAAAGATCATGGAGAAATCTATCAACATCGAGCTCATGAAATGAAACAATCAGGTATCATCAACGATAGAGGCAATATGGCTTCCGTCATCAGTGATCAACTGGTGACCTGCTCGCTCACGTCTCACTTATATAGCTGCAATCTATTGAAAAATATGGTGAAATGTGAAACCTTAGCCGTGGCACTTGATATCTCCAGAGTATTCGATCGAGTCTGGCACCACGGACTCCTCGCCAAGCTTCCATCTTATGGCTTGTCTCCCCAGCTATGTTCTCTGGTAGCTTGTTTTTTCTCAAATAGGTCTCTCCATGAATGGTCGACGGAGTTTCATCTGACCATCTACCATGAATGCTGGTGTTCCGCAAGGATCAATTCTAATACCAACACTACTTCTACTACATATCAACGATTTGTTGGAAGCAATTCCATGTCCAGTACACAGCTTCGCGGATGATCGTACCCTCCATACCGCCTTCTCTTTCAGGGCTGCAAAACCAGCCAGGCAAATCAGATACGAACGAGGAAGAAATGTTGACAACATGAATATGGACTTGGCAACAATTCTCGAATGGGGATCCGATAACTTGGTAGATTTCAATGCAAACAAAACACAAGCATGCTTTTTCTCTAAAGAAAAGCCGATCTCACTGTGCCCAACATAAGCTTTCCAGGAGTAACCATACCTTTGAAGACATTCATTTCGATGCTTGGTATCACTATCAGCAATAACCTTTTTTGGAAAAATCACCTGAGATCAATTACTAAAAGTGCATCCCAAAAACTTGGTTTCCTGTTTCGGGCCAGGAGCTATTCCACTTCCAGTCAGCTGCTTATGATCTATAAGGCACAGATCCGACCTGTACTGGGATAGTGTTCCCATATTTGCAGTGCCAAACATACCCTGAAACTGTTGGATTCTGCCCAAAAAAGGGCAATTCGTCTCGTGGGTGATGCCTCGCTCACAAACTCACTCACTTCTCTGGAACACCGTAGAAAAGTTGTTGATCTGGCTCTATTTCATAGATATCCCCACGGACGATGTTCTTCTGGAATATCAACAATTGTACCTTCCTTGGCAGTCCTCGCTAGATTAACCTGTCGAGTTGAGGCTTCGCACCCCTTCGTGGTCACTTTGAAGACCTGCAGAACATCTCTTTCCAAAGACTTGTTTATCCAACGAACAGCGAGGCTCTGAAACACATTGCAAAGGGAGGTGTTCCTTGAGGCATATTACCTCCAGAAATTTGAGAAGAACACCAACTCCTACCTTATTGCCCTTGGTTCTCATGATGTTCTTTGAACATTACAGGATATCCCTTCTCGTGGGAACCAGAACGTGAAAAAATATATAACGACCTGGTAATTTGACATATTTGCCAGAAAGGTGCTCTTCTCAACCTATTCGAAATTTCCGAAATTAATGCGTCCTCAAATGACTAATGTTATCTCACTCAATGGACAAACCCATTTTAATTGCCATACATTTTTCAATTCTCTGGTTTTTCATTAATCAACTGATATGATTTATATTTTTCAGTCTCGAAATCTATTTCCTGCTTTGGTCTCTAGTAGCCTTTATGTTCATTCAAATTCATATACCTAGCTATCTTCTCATCCTTTTAAGTCGAGTGGTACTTCTGGTCGTCCACTATTCTTTATCTACGGATAGTTGACATTGTCACTGTCATATTATGTGGCTTTTCATCACAGATTTTGCGTTTTGCGTTTTGTGCATTGCTAAGAAGGCCACTTGTCATTTATTATCTGATGATGTAGGTTTGTTTTGAGTAATTATTCGACTTCACTGTTTTTTATTTTTTTTCCAAAAATGGGTTCTGCCATTAAAACTTGATTAAGAACGTCCTCATATGGACACAAGGCCCCTTTACAATGAACACATGACTGTCCGGAACATGTTTCCCTAAATAATCTTCTGAATATTAAACGTTGTGGAGATGATTTTGTATTTTATAACCCTCTCACAAAAATTATTCGTTGCACTCTGTCTCTAGACGCTGGTAATCTCTTATAGATGTTTTTTTTTCTTTCTGCCTACCTCTGTACTATCTAGGTAGCAACTGGACTCTGAAACATTTCGTTTTCCAGCGATGTACATGGACGGACAGCTGATAGCCAGGAAAGCCAGAGGACTTCTCCACCAATTCAGACAGATGCGCGAGATACCCTGCAGCCTGGCTGGTTTGTGCACCAAATGTGGCCCCGGAATTTGGGACAGCTCCCACAATCCCCGTATTTTTTGCGTAGGGCACGAGAATTCTGGAGTCTGCTACAACTGTACAAACTGAAAGAGAAATTATTAATATTTTTTCCGGCTGAAAATAATATTTCTTGAATCATCAAAAAATGTTAATATTTTCAGAATGACATGTCTGGCTCGTGCACCAAATGTCGTGGCCCCGGAATTTGGGATAGCTTCATCAATCCCCGGATTTTTTGCGTAGGGAACAAGAATTCTGGGGTCTGCTATAATTGTACAAACTGAAAGAGACATTATTTGTATTTGTTCAGCTGAATATGAAATTGTTTGACACATCCGAGGATAGTCATATTCTCAGAATGACATGATGCGGCCTGTCTGGCCTTTGCATCAAATGTGACTCCGGAATTCGGGACAAAGCTCCATCAATCTCTGGATATTTTGTGTGGGGCACGAGAATTCTGGGGTCTGTTACAATTGTTCAAACTGAAAGAGGAATTATTCGAATTTTTTCATTTTGGATATTATGTTTTCCGGATCATTCAAATATATTGATATTCTCAGAATAACATGATGATGGCTTGTGCACCAAATGTGGCGCCGGAAGTTGGGACAGCTCCATCAATCCCGGATATTTTTCGTAGGCACGAGAATTCTGGGGTCTGCTACAATTGTATAAACTAAAAGAGAAAATACCTGTATTCTTCCTGGCTGAATATAATGTTTTTTGAAATCATCCAAGACTATTCATATTCTCCGAATGACATAATGCCTGTCTGACTTGTGCACCAAATGTGGCCCCAGAATTCGGGACAAAGATTCGTCAATCTCTGGATATTGTGCGTGAAGCACGAGCTAGAATTCTGGGGTCTGATTCAATTGTACTGACTGAAAGAGAAATCATTTGTATTTTTTGAAGCTGAATATTATATTTTTCGAACCATCTAAAAGTTGTCATATCCTCAGAATAACATAATGCGGCGTGTCTGGCTTGTGCATCCAATGTGGCCCCGGAATTCGGGACAAAGCTTCATCAATCTCTGGATATTCTGCGTGTGGCACGGGAATTCTGGGGTCTGCTACAATTGTACTTACTGAAAGAGAATTTATATGGATTTTTTTCCAGTTGATTATTATATTTTTCGAATCATCCAAAAATGGTTGAATTCTCAGAATAGCATGATGCGACCTGTCTCACTTGGACACCAAGTGTTAGCGTGGAATTGGGACAGCTCCCATAATCCCCAGATATTTTGCGTGGGGCACGAGGATTTTGGTGTCTGTTGAAATTGGACAATCTGAATGGAAAACTATTGGTATTTGTTTCCGGCTGAATATTATATTTTTTTAATCATCCAAAAATAGTCATATTGCCAGAAAGACATGATGCGGCTTGTCTGACTAGTGCACCAAATGTGGCCTATCATTTTGGGACAGCTTCCACTATCCCCTGGTATTTTTCGTGGAGCACAAGCATGGTCTGCTACAATTTTAAAAACGGAAAGAGGAATCATTTGTATTTTTTCTGTTGGATATCATATTTTTCATTTCATCCAGAAATAGTGGAATCCTTAGAATGAAATAATGTTTTGCGCACTGAATATTGCCTCGGAATTTGGGACAACTTCCAAAATCCCCTGATATTTTGCGTAGGGCACGAGTAATATGGGGTCTGCTACAATTGTACAAACTGAAAGAGAAATTATTATCTCCTAGATATAATATTCACCAATTTATCCAGAAATATTCAAATTCTCAGAATGCATTGAATAAAGTTTGTGCACCAAATATGACCCTGAAATTTGAGACAGCTTCGACAATCCCCGGATATTTCGTGTGGTGCACGAGGATTCTGGAGTCTGGTACAATTTTACGAAGTGAAAAAAAAATTATGTTTTTCAGGTGGATATCATTTTTCTCGAATCATCCCAAGATAATCATATTCTCCTAATGACAGGATGCGGCCTGTCTGGCTTGTGCACCAAATGTGGCTCTAGAATCTGGGACAGCTTCCACAATCCCCGAATTTTTGCGTGGGGCACAAGAATTTTAGGGTCTGCTACAACTGTAGGTACAAACTGAAAGAGAAATTATTTATATTTTTTCCGGCTGAAAATTATATTTTTTTAATTATCCAAAAATAGTGATATTTTCAGAATGACATGTCTGGCTTGTGCACCAAATGTCGTGGCCCTGGAATTTGGGATAGCTTCATCAATCACCGGATATTTTGCGTGGGGTACGAGAATTCTGGAGTCTGCTACATTTGTACGAACTGAAAGACGACATATTCGTATGTTTTCTACTGGATATTATATATTTCGAATCATCCAGAAATGGTCTAATTCTCAGAATGCGATAATGCTTGTGCACCAAATGTTTTCCCGGAATTGGATACAGCTCCCACAATCTCCAGATATTTTGCGTGGAGCACAAGAATTCTGGAATGTGCTACGATAATTGTATAAATTGGAAGAAAATACTTCTATTTTTTCTGCTGGGTATGATATTTTTGAATCATCCAAGAAAAGTCGTATCCTCAGAATTTGGTACAGCTTCCACATCTCCCGTTAAGTTTGTCTTTTTTTGCTAGATATTATGGGTACTTCTCGAATTATCGAATGGTGACAGTGAGCAAATAATTCAAGGGTCATGTTCACGAAATCTTCAATGAATTGAACGACAATGGTTGATGACGGCACAAAACAGCTGAGTAATTTCCTGGTAATTCTACGCATACTCAACAACTAATATCCCAATGCTGCCAGTAACCTTCCTGTTGAATTGCAATAGGATGGCATTTGTTCAATTGCATTTCTAATACTATACCACAGAGTGTGCATCCCAGTTCGGTTGCGATCACAAGATTTCTCGGTTGTTATGGGCACTGTGGCTGAGTTTGTCTATGCGCTGAAATTCGCTAGATAGCCGTTCACGATGCGGCGAAGGTACTGTCAATTCGAATCCGGCTACCGGCTGACAATTTTTCTTAAAGAATGTGTGATTTCTGATTGTAATCCTGGCAGCACCCCGATGCCCTGAAGTGGTTCAATTCCACTATAAGCTGTAGGTCCGGCTCTTCCTAACCCCACACAAGTTTCGACTTCTGGGGAGTTGGTTCCCAACTTTGAAGAAGCGATATATACAAAAAAAAAAAAAAAGTACTTTGCAATTTTCACGTTATTCCTTCACTACTTTTTTGTAAAATTCAAGGGGGCTTGCTTATCAGATTTTCAATGACTGTTCACATTTATGAGATTCTGATAATACATACTTCTTCCATATCTATAAAGTAATAAGAATGAGTGTAATGCTGAGAACTGACAGACCGTATTGAACAGACAGTTCTTCATTCCAGTTTGATCATTTCAGCTATTTTCGGTCATGTTTTTTATTTCGATAATTCATATATCGGATGTTTTTTAGCTGAATATGCATACAGGGTGTCTGCATCGCATATTATTATTATGCCTTGCTCACAAACTCACTCACTCCTCTGGAACACCGTGGAAAAGTTGGCGATCTGGCTCTATTTCATATATATTTTCATGGACGTTGCTCTTCTGAAATATCAACAATTGTTCCTTCCTTGGTAGTCCTAGCGAGATTAACCTGTCGAGTTGAGGCTTCGCGCCCCTTCGTGGTCACTTTGGAGACCTGCAGAACATCTCTTTTCAAATACTCGTTCATCCAAGGAACAGCGAGGCTCTGGAACACATTGCCAAGGGAGGTGTTCTTCGAGGCATATAACCTTCCCTTGGTTCTCACGATGTTCTCTGAACATTACAGGATATCCCATTTCGTGGGAACCAGAACTTAAAAAAAATTATCAAGTTTACGCAAAGGTGGTCTACGATTGTTGTTCATTTAATGAACATTTTTCTTGATGAGCAGAGAATTTCAGTTTTTTGAAGTGTATCTTTCCTTCTACGCTAGATGGCGTTACACCCATGTGGCCTATGGGAGATTCCACTGCTGTTATAAAATGCCGATCAGATTATTGTTACGCTTATCTGGCTGAATAAGGACGGCTAGCTGAAGACAATCCTACACTGATGGAGACAAAAGCCCAACATTTCCCTGCAGGTGTCAAGCGTTAACCTTGCTACAATCTTCGAAATGACAGCATTGAGGTAAGAATAACTTGCATCAGTATTCGTTTATACGAATGAATGCATAGATCAAGGGAGTATGTATTTCAATGTTCTGCGTGTCATCAGCCACGAAAGTAGTTGTTCAACTTCCCTCATCTACCATCGTCGTTTATTTCATAAAAATTTGTGAAAATTACTCTGAGGTTTATATTAATTCAGGTAAAAATTCATTTGTTGTTGAACTTCACAAACTGTGGAATTGTAAAAAATATTTGATTTATCGAATCACTCATGTACCTACCTATTGTAAATGTTAATATGATGAATAAATGGATTGAAAACCTGAAAATATACCTATTTCCATGATTCACAATTTGTTGTATGAATCCTTGAATGAATAACAACAAACTAACCTGTTCCTCAAACCTTGTATCCACGTTATTTCCACACCGAGGAGAAAAAAATATTAATTGAACAGAACTTTCCTCCTCCATAACAGGTGAATTTTTTAAAACTGTCGTTGTTGAAGACTTTTGCCTAACATTTTGCTTTATTGTTTTTCTCCTTAGTGCTCCTATGTAACTTATTGCTGATGATGAAGCTGTGAAGCTTCGAAACATGTCCCTTCTATGAATTGCTCATATTAACGTATAGTTTTGGTGGAGTAGACTGTATGAATTTTCGCCCTGTCTCATAATTGAATTCATCCCATTGAATTACGTTTGATGAATACCAAAGATGAGAATATTATGAGAATGAGAACCTTCTGAAGAGAATGCCAATTCTCAACTTCCGAAGACTTATTTATATTCAAATTCCTATATTGTGCGTGTGTTCAATAAATGAAATCCGATGTTCGTCGTGGCATATATACCCAGAACAGTATACCTAGTTGTTCTCTGTTGTTTATACCAAGGATGAATTGACATTACATAATATTATATAAATCAGAAGTGGCAGAATTGCGAAGGTATATAAGTAGATTGTTCAAACAACCATACCTTGCGAGTACGTCGAATATAGAAAAAAATCATTATTCTCAGATTGAGTTCGTTATAGTTTTAGTTATATAATAGGGAAATGAGAATTGGGTATGTTATCTCGTGGTTTTCGAAATAGACTTTTTAAAAACAATTTTATTTATTCCGGCATAGATTAAGTTTATACAATGAGCTTTTTTTCAAGACTGAGTTTTTGATACAATATAGAATGAATTTATATTAAAAATAATGCTGATGCCAGCGTCAGCAGATATTATATTCCATTTCTGCGGATGCTGACTTCAAGGTCAAGATCATGTTCTGAGGAATTGTTATCGCTGGTAAGTTGATACTACTGAGAACAATGGGAACTGATTTTAGCATATAACAACTCCCCATCATAATAAAAAGTTGGTGCTTATTGCAGCGACTTTTAATGAAGGTCTTTCGAGGTGGATGATGTCAGCTCGAAGTCGTCTTCTTGGTCTCGGATGTTGACGCTTGGGCGTCTTCTGGGGATGAACCTGGTAAGGGATGATCTGAAGGGTGTCCTTGATGTTCCTGGTGGAGCTGGGGGTGAATTGTCTGAAGCCATGATGCTTATTCTTGCTGGTCTTCTACGTCTGCACTTACAGTAGAAGTAGAGTACAATCAGGGGGATTATCAGGGTGATCGTAAGTTACGTAAACCAAGAAATGTGTTTGGTCACGTATGGTTGATTGATTAACTTGTCCAAATCATCGGAATGTTGACTCAATTTGTGCTGAGCAATATTCAGGTCTTCAGTATCCAATTTGCTTAGTTTTAGTGGTTTTAGCTCTGGAACATTCTGTTTTTCAGGTAGGTGTTTGCAGCATTCGTATGGGATGATGACTGGTTGATTTCTGTAGGTCACATTCTTGTAAGAACTGACCAAGTACTTAGCGTGTACTCTCGTACTTCCTATGAATGCATTGCATTCTGGTTGTAGTGTGAGGATCGAATTGGTATTGGCTATTTTCGTGATTGTTTCTCTATTGGAACACTTGATCGTTATTGGTAGTGGATCTGACAAAGCGATCAACCACATATTGGAGGCAATTTCTTGTACATTATAGTCTCTTGCAAAGATGACTGAGGATTGGCATGACTTCGGTACTTCGAATTGCTGTCGAAGAAGTTGAGCTTCACAGATAGCGTTGTTATCGATTGGATATGGCAGAACATCTGAACAGATTTGTATTCGGCTCTCCAGGTATTTGCATCTGTCCAAGTTTTTGAATGATGCGTACAACATTGAATCGTCATCTCTCGCGATATATTTTTGATTTGTTAACAAAATGTGATGAAAACCTGTTCTATTATCCAATATTGGTATTGGGAATAATCGGAATAGGGTATAGGTTTCTGGTTCAACTAGTGGTATTTTTAACAAGAAAACTATTTTTGAATCAGTTTGGTAGGCTTCGAGTTCCATAATTTCTAAGTATTGAGCTACTGTTGATAGATAGATTGGTAGGGGTAAATTATTTTTGGATAATGATTGAGATATTTCCTGAAGGGAATTAACTAAATCTCTAGGTGTTATGATTGACGTATGTATTATTCTTAGTCGAGAAAAGGTGATTGAGTTGAGCATATCATCTAATGTTGTTTCGATAAACATATAGCTCTCCATTAGTGATTCGCAAAATTCTAAAGTTTCTAATTGAGCTTCAACATATGCTACATCGTCAGAAATATCATATATTGATTTCTCGATTGATTTTAGATTATTGTTGAAAGTAGCTTCGTCTATTTGTAATTTTTGAATTGTATTATTGAAACTTTTGATAACGGAAGTAGTTACAGATATTTGGTTTTTCATCAGGTTTTCAAGCTGATATTCGTCTTTAGATATCTTATTAATACAGTCATTGAAATATTCTCCATCGGAAGCATCCAAATTTCCAGTGATGGCTTTCCAAAAGGAACCTGCACCATTGAATATTCCTCTTTTTGTTCTATGGCCGGGTTTTGTATCTGCGAATATTTCACGATACTTCAGGCCTAGTGAATCGGAGATTTGTGAGAGAAGACTTATATGAGTTTTTACTTGGGCTTTGAAGGATACCATACGAGGGTTCGGTGTATCGAATAAATCGAGCATCGATTCTAATATTCGGTTATTTTTCTCGAGAGCACCTTTGATGGGTTCGAGGTCTTTGTAAACTATTAGTGTCCATTTGTCGTTAGAGAATTTGACTGTTGATTCTTCGTGGTAATATTTTCCGATTGTATTGTTTATTGATTTGAGCGTGTGTTGGGCGTCTGCTGCTGAAAACAGCAGAATGGACCTGTAAAGAGATTCACTAATCAAAATAAGGTTTAAGTCTGTCGAAGTTTACTTTAGTCTTTTGTTTTGTTTGCCAATTTACGAGCATTGCTGAATTTTGATATATTTCAATTATTTCAAAAGGACCGTTAAATTTGTTCTGGAGTTTGTCTTTAATTTGGGACTCTTCAACATACACTTTATCGCCTACTTGATAATTTGGTAAGTTTTCATTTACTCGTTTGTCAAATCGAATTTTGGCTTGTTCTTTTCTATTCTGTGTTCTTTCGCGTGCAATATTGTAGTAGTAAGAAATCCTATTATTGAGGTCACGAACGTATTTTGAGATTAATTGTTTTTCATTGTAGAGAGTATCGGGCGCTCTGGAGGCGGTATGTCCAAATACTAGTTCATATGGAGTAAAACCGTGTGTTTTATTCTTCATGGTATTATAGCACATGACTGCATATGGAAGTACGTTGAAAGGATGTTCATTCGGATTTTCAGCTAAGTTTACTCTAATCATTTCAATAAGTGTCGCATGAAATCTCTCAAGTGAACCGTTCGATTGTGGGTGGTTAACACTAGAAAATGTTAGTTTTATGTCGTATAACGTACAGAGGTCTTTCAATAGTCTGTTGTCAAATTCACGTCCATAGTCGCAGTGAATTCTCAGTGGCGTACCATAATGTTGGAAATATACCAAAAGGGTATTAACTACAGATTTAGCGGATTTGTCTTCTATTGCATAGGCTTGCGTGAATTTTGTGAGTTCGTCTCTGATTGTTAGTGCGTAATTTCTTGTCGGTACTTCAAATAGGTCAATATTGATTCTCTCGAATGGTGATTTTGGGGTTTCGGTAATAACTAATGGGGTACTTAAGTTTTTTCTACAAATTTTAGTCTTCTGACAAATTTCACAGTTCTTGACAAAGTTTTCAACGTCTTTGCTCATTCCTTGCCAAGTGTATTTTACTTTGATTCTTCTTGCAGTTTCATTTATTCCACGATGAAGATTATTTTTGCCTGAATGGAATTGGTCTAATATGATTGGTATTTGATCAGGATCGGGTGTTCTGGTGATATTTTGGCAGATTTTGATTTTGATATCTTTGTCATCAAATATGAAGCAAAACATTTCTAGAATTGGTAGTTCCAAATTGTTTTCTACGACGTATGTTTTTGAGAGGTCCAATTGATTTCTATTTTTGTACAATATATAGAATAATCTTTCTATGACTGCTTCGGGATCGAAGGGGAGAATGATTACAAAATATTTGCGATCTTTGACTGATTTGCTGTTGAAAATATTGATAATATCAGAGTGGAAATCGGCATCCTGTTCAAAAATATCTTCATTGATAGTATGATGAAAACCTTGCAGTTTATTTTGCCAGAAAAAGATGATTAGGTTTTTATTAGATTTATCGAGTAATTGAGAATTTACAAATTCTATCTTTGAATAGTCTATGAGTAATTTTGTTCTGTATAGGTCAACAAAGGTATAAAATTCTTCTTGAACTTTTTCGGGTGTTGCTTCGTTAGTTTGTTCGTCTAGTACGGGATTGTCTGATGTATCGGGGTTGTCTTCGGAATCTGAAATTTCTATAGGGTCTTCAATATGATGGATTTTTGTTTGAAATTTTGCGCATTGATCGAAATGATTGATTTTAATACGAGAGAGGGCGTCTGCATTTTTATTAGTTTTGCCTGGTTTGAAAATTATCTCATAATCATATTCTTCTAGTTTCAAGCGCCATCGAGCTAACCTGCTACCAGGGTCTTTAATTGAAAAGAGCCAGGTCAGGGGGCGATGATCTGTAACCAATTTAAATTTGTGTCCGAAAAGATATGGGCGAAAGTGCTTTACTGCCCATACAATTGCCAAAAGTTCTCTCTCTATCGTAGAGTACTTTGTTTCGGCTGCACACAAGGTTCTTGATGCATAAGCAATCGGAAGATCTTTTCCTATTGGTCCTTGAGATAGGACTGCGCCTATCGCGAATGCACTAGCGTCGGTTGTTAGAAGAAAAGGTTCGTCAAAATTTGGGTATATTAGTATTGGAGATGTAGTGAGTGCTTCTTTAAGTGTTTCGAAAGAGTTTATACAGTCTGCGTTGAAATTGAAAGGGATGTCTTTTTGTAAAAGTCTTGTCAAGGGTTTTGAAGTTTTTGCGAAATTTGGAATGAATCGCCTATAGTAGCCGGAAAGGCCAAGGAAAGATTTTATGTCTTTCGGATTTTTGGGTTGAGGAAAATTTCTTATACACTCGACTTTAGAGGGGTTTGGCTTCACGCCATCTTGGGTGATGAGATGTCCTAAATATGCAACTTCCTTGCGAAGGAACTCACATTTGTCGGGTTGTATTTTTAGGTTTGCTTTCCGTAAACGTTTGAAAACTTCTGTAATCCGGGCGATATGTTCATGAATAGTAGGGGAATAGACGATAATATCGTCCATGTAGACAAGGCAACGTTCATTCTGAATTCCCATTAAGATGTTGTCCATTACGCGTTGAAAGGTGGAAGGGGCGTTCTTCAATCCAAATGGCATACGAACGAATTCATAATGCCCATTTTCCACAGAAAATGCGGTTTTCTGGATATCTTTGGGATCAATCTCAATTTGGTGGAATCCGGAAGCCAAATCGAGGGTGGTGAAATATTGGCACTTGCCTAATTGGTCGAGAAGATCAAAGATGTTCAGAAGTGGATACTTGTCGTCGATAGTCACTTCATTCAGTTTTCGGTAGTCGATGACTACTCGCCACTTCTGTTTACCAGAAGCATCAAGCTTCTTTGGTACGACCCAAACGGGGGAAGACCATGGTGAAACTGAAGGCTGAATGATACCTTGATTGAGCATATTCGATATTTGTGTCTTTACCTCTTCTTTATGTACTTGAGGGTACCGATAAGATTTGGTAAATGTAGGTCTACTGTCTTTCGTGTCGATGGGGTGTTTAATTTCGTTTGTGAACGTCAGGTTGTCACCTTCAAGATAGAAAATGTCTGAGAAATCTAAACAAAGTTCTGTTATGAGATTTTGTTCTTCTTCATTGAGATGATCGAGACGTAGTTGATTTTTAATTTCGAATTGTCGGTCAATTGGTACATCTGTATCTGATACTTGCATAGCCAAGTTATTTACTGAGAAATCCTGAAATGGTTTTAACACAAGATCGGAAAAATCCACTGTTTTTGGAATAGCATTAACGTTCAAAACCGAAGTTAGAAATTCTCCATTTTCGTCAATTTTGACAATTGAATTTGGTATTTTGACTTTTTCGATTTCCTGACCTATCAGTATAGCGTCGGTATTTAAAAAGTTGCATTTCAACTTGAACACTTGTTCGGTTCGAGGTTCGATATTTATTTTATTATGATATTCTCTAGAGGGTGGTGTATCAACTGAAGGTTGAGTTTTTTCGTCGTCGGTTACTTTAAAAAGAGGGACAGTTTTGAAGTCAGTAATCAGTTTTTTATTTTTGAGGTCTACTATGCAATTATAATGTTCTAGAAAATCAGAGCCAAGGAGTCCGTCAAATTCTATATCTAAGTTGTGAATGTAAATTTTATGTGGGTCTTCAGGTTTGAATGGAATTAAAGTTGATTCGTTTATAATTATTTTCTGGTCGGTTATGCCTTGAATGGAAATATTTTCTGGAGAACGTTTTCGGTATTTTTCGCAAGTCTTTGGTTTAAAAATCGAAAGTCCTGCACCAGTATCTATTAGAATTTTGAAGGTATTAGTGATGTCTTTGATATAGTATAAGTTTTTCGAATTAACAGGCAATAGAGGTTTTAAATGAACCGTTGTTCCGGGAAATTCACATTCGGATCGAAACTGTCTAGGTTCATTGTTTGGATTTGGGGTTGAAGTTCGTCCATAGTATTCTGTTGTGGTTTGTTCGGTGGGTCGCCAGGATTCAGCCCTGACTGAAAATCCTGAATATCCGAATTTTGGGGTAGATTGTCATAGTCCGGGTACTGTGTCGAAAATTGATCATATTCAAATTGTCTTTCAGCGGTATGATAATCAAATTGTTGGATTCTGCTATCAGCAGTATGATAGACTTGATCGTAATTTTGAGTTTCACTAGCTGTATTGTGATCATCTTGATAAAAATCATTCTCATAATATTGGTCATATTGTTGGTAATTCAAATGGTGTGTCTGTTGATTATTTGGTCTGTTAAAATTTGGATTCGATTGAATGGTAGGTTGTCTTTGATTGTTGAAGTTCGGGTTAGGTCTTATGATTGATGGTCGGTTTTGTTGAAATTGATTGGGTGGTTGATATTGATTGAATTGAGGAGGTCGCTGTACTGGATTTGGGGTTTGGAATGGTCTTGAAGGCCCAGCTTGATTGAAATTTTGTTGGTTTGGTCTTGGAGGGTATTGTGGTCTATTTTGGGAATTCTGTTTTGCGCGGCATTCATGAATCAAATGTCCGGTACGTCCACAATATGAACATTGTTTTATTTGTTGAGATGAAATCGGTTTTCGAACAGAAACTGCATTCGGATTTCGATAGCTTTGTGAGTTAGGCAATTTTTGATTCTCGAAATAACTCAACTGCATTTCTCGTCTGATACGAGTAATTGCGGTTAACATATCAGTTGAGGTGCCTGCTCGAATTATTTGACCAAGTTTTGGATCTAATCCAGTCAACAGGGTGTTCAAACTCATAGTTTCTATAAGTCTGGACTGCGCGCCTCTTTGGTCTGGTGGCAAAATTTGTTTATTTACAGCGGCGTGCATTTTGGCATTATGCGTTTGCAACCGTTGAACGAATGTCATTGCATTTTCGCCAGGAAGTTGACGAAGTCTTTGGAGATCTTGAATTAATGAAGTCAAGTCTCTGGAATCGCCAAAGTGAGTATCTAAAAGATGTCTAACTTCTTCCCAAGTAAGTGGGTTTCTCGAATTCACTAGCTCTGCAGCACGTCCACGTAATTCATTTTTTATGTGAAGTGTTACTAGTAGTCGTTGTTCGTCGACTGCCATTCTGTAAGCGGTATTACAGGCTTGTAAAAAGGTGGTTAAAAATATTGGATTGCCATCATATTCCGGTATGATGGAAAATATTTCATTGAGTCTGTATGGCTCAATTTCTGCAGGTGCTCGTGGTGGTGCCACGTTTACGTTATCGTCATTCATTGCAATTGGTTTTTGTTGAAATGTGACAAAAAAGGAGAAACAATTGGATAATGGAACAGTTACTTGGTTGTTTCAAATTTGAAATGCGGTACGATTCAATATAGTACTTACAGGATCAGTATCATTGAGTTCGTCGTGTTCTCGTCGATTCTGCCAGGGGCTTCACCAGGTGTTCCTTCCACAGCTCTTCGAGTGATGACTCCCTCAGGTTGGTTCTTTGATTTCGGCAAAGGATTGGGATCCACCGTCACTAGTTAGGTCGTTTCCGTGTTCTAGCAACGTCACGAAATCCTACCGACTGCGCCAATTTGTTATCTCGTGGTTTTCGAAATAGACTTTTTAAAAACAATTTTATTTATTCCGGCATAGATTAAGTTTATACAATGAGCTTTTTTTCAAGACTGAGTTTTTGATACAATATAGAATGAATTTATATTAAAAATAATGCTGATGCCAGCGTCAGCAGATATTATATTCCATTTCTGCGGATGCTGACTTCAAGGTCAAGATCATGTTCTGAGGAATTGTTATCGCTGGTAAGTTGATACTACTGAGAACAATGGGAACTGATTTTAGCATATAACATGTATATCACGAAGTATCGCTGAAAGAATAACTGTACTCCAGGTTACTGATGAGGATATGATATCCGAAATGAGTTTATTCGAGTGAAGTCATATAACCTGTTTTTGAGAGATATAATTCCTATATCACTGATACAAATGATTTTCCAGGAAGTCCAAGCTCATCAAGATATTTATACAAGTATATTTCTCATATGCATCTCAATTTTCATTTCAATACTGAACATATTGGTAAGTTTTATTATTATAACATGATACATCATATTATTTCATCCGATTTGAGAGATGATCTCTATTCTCAATTTCAGAGGATTTTCATTTTTCATGTTCTCTTTTTTGATGTTCAACAGATATAATGTATTGTTCGACGTGGCAAATAGCCAGGAAAGTAGTTGTTTCCTGAATATTCAGAATGATATTATTTGCATACCTTTATATCGAGGAGAATGCAATTGTTGTTTTCTGTTGAATGAACCGAGAAAGAATTGATATTTTCTTCACATAGAGAATGCGAATTCTCAATGTATTTCTTTATATACAGGGTGTCCCTAGACCAGTGGGACAGTTGAATATCTCCTGAACCAATAGGAATTTTCGAAATATTATAATTCCACATCATATCGCATTATGAGTGCTAACTTCAGGAATGACTATATTTTCTACGAGGGGCACAAGAAAGGCTCACAAAATCGAACATCAATTTTTTCAAATGGAACACCCTGTATTTTATTGCATTTTCATAATCTCCTTGAAGAGCTGAATTCAAGGACCCAGCACACTTGGGCTCTAGCGAGAATGATTTCCGAGATATAGGGTGTGGAAAATCGAGATTTTTCATTTTTGGGAATTTTTTGTGTCAAAACTATTCACTATTGGTCAAAACGGCTTACATGTCCATGTCTTAACTTTTGATTTACTATTCACTCGTATTTAATTGAAACAAATACAGGGTGGTGTGGAATTCCGACTGAACCTGTACCCTGTATTTGTTTGATTTAAATACGAGTGGATAGTAAATCAAAAGTTAAGATATGGACATCTGAGCCGTTTTGACCAATAATGAATAGTTTTGACACAAAAAATTCCCAAAAATGAAAAATCTCGATTTTCCACACCCTATATCTCGGAAATCATCCCCGCTGGAGCCCAAGTGTGCTAGGTCGTTGAATTCAGCTCTTCAAGGAGATTATGAAAATGCGATAAAATACAGGGTGTTCCATTTGAAAAAATTGATGTTCGATTTTGTGAGCCTTTCTTGTTCCCCTCGTAGAAAATATAGTCATTCCTGAAGATAGCACTCATGATGCGATATGATGTGGAATTATAATATTTTGAAAGTTCCTATTGGTGCAGAAGATATTTGACTGTCCCACTGGTCTAGGGACACCCTGTATATATCCATTTTTTATGTTCATAACTATATGTGAGAATTTTCCTTTTCAACATTTATTCCTGATTGATCAACTATAATTAACCTCTCAAGGTCCACATTCAGTGAGCAATGAGCAAAATTATGTTTGTGGAGAAACAAGGCTAAAATTATTGTTGAAACTGATCATCAGATTACAATAGTTCATTTTTTCCCTACAACAAAAAAAAACCTAATTGTTCCTGTTTTGTAACTTTAGAACTCACAAAGATCCTCTTTATTTCTCCCCACCCTTTTCTACACATTGATTCTGATACTAATTTGTGTTTTTTTCCATCGCTTGGAGCGCCCGAAAGGGAATCCCTGTTATTGTGTTCTGAAATCACCGTGGGTTCTTGATGGAAATATTTCCTTTGACATAAAATTCATAAGCTTTGCTGTTCCATGGACAAACGAGATGTTGTGAAGAGTATTTCGACATATTTCGAACAAAACGTGACTTCTGCCCCACTTTTGTTACTGGAGAAACTAACTTCTACTCTTGCCGGCGTGATAATAGTATATTAATTATTCAACGAGCGCATAATGATGGCTACTACCCACGAAGATGAAAGTTGCGGTAAGAGCCGAAGGCGAGTGCTGTAATCATCTGAGTGGGTAATAGGCATTATCTACAACTATTCAAATATCAAAGCAACTCTGAGAGTTCAGAAATATATCTTTGAAAATAATGAAGGTTATTATGTTGCATAATCACTAGATCTGATTTGAAATACTCAATAATTTCATCGAAAACTTATCGACAGAAATTTGAATCAACGAAAAGCTCATAATTTATTTCAATACTTTTGATTGTGAAAATATGTAAAAAATGTTGGATCAAACTTTTATTAACAGGAAAAAAAGTCTTGCAATTACACGAAAAAAAAAAACTTCAATAACAGCTACCTAGTGAAATTTGCATACTACCAAGTAAAAATTTGCATACTATATGGGACAAGTACTCGCCTCATCAGCCACAAGAAAAATGATATTTCTGAATCTGATCACTTGTTGTTATTGATGTGATTTCAGGAACACATGTAACCTACTGATATTAAACGCTTTATTAGGGACAGAATATTTGTTTTATTGGCCTAAGTGTACATTTTACTTGCAGTTATACAACGAAATCATTGGATAAGTGGTCAGTTCGATAAGTATAGGTGACTTGTTTCACTTGGCCTCATAGAATACCTCACTTGTGGGTAGTGTACTTTTCACTTGGAGTTATGCAACGACATTATTGGCTAGGTGCTTATTTTAATAATGGCCTCATCTATTATGACTCACTTGTGGGTAGTTCATCATGTCTCACCTTGGATAGCTTTCATCCCACCTTCGTTATCGGGATACACCAGACTCAGTCGAACTTTCTTCCTGTCTTCACTCCTAATTCACTTATTGGCATCATTCAAACAAGGATCATTTGATTCATTTGTAATGTATCATGCCTTATTTTCTTACAATACATTTTTATTTCACAAATGAACAGTTTTATTTAAGAACTCATCACTATGAATAACGTCATTTCTACACAATGATAAACTTTTAAGTAAATAACAGATCGATAAAAAGTAAAACAGCACTATTGGTTGTCTATAACTCTCGGCCGCCCCCAAAAGGGATTCTGAATGGCACCTTCTATACCTCTCGTGGTGATGAGTCATACTTCCTCAGCATAATATAATGAATACAACACCAAAAATTATTTTTCGATTCACCACGTGCACCAAATCCTCAAACTGAACATACTCTCACGAAGTCACGACGAAACTGACGCTAGTGACGCTGATGGATTCTGATCAATTCGGATATACAACACGAGAGGGCTACGATTATTCCCGATTACTGGGCAGGTGAACATGTTGTATTACCGTAGGTATATTGGGTTGTACCGCAGATAAACAATTGTATTGTGCTTGTAACACGAGTTTCTGTAGTTATTATTTCCTTATCAGGAACTTGAAGTTAATAAAGTCTAAAATACACTTCACCAGAGCTGATAAAATGTTTTCCTGTGGCTATACAAAGTGAATTATCTAAGATGAAAACTATTTGCTATAGGTGGATGAAATTATAGCTACAAGTTCATGCGTTCAGAATTATCATTTTACTAGAGGCTGAATAAAATTGTTTCTGGAATAGGTATTATTTTTCTTATCCCGATACAAAACAAGTCAGGAAAACATTTAACTTGGACCATTTTTTTCCGTGTACATATATCAGTCAAATCATCAGGTATATTATATGCCATTTCACTTTCAACTTGTAAAATGAATCATACTATCGAAGATTATTCATTAACTTGCATCCGCTGAATCATTCCCCCACCGCGATCATCAATGAAGTTCCATATGGCACGCACGTAAGTGTGAGCCAATAATCTGCAACTGTCAAGTGTCAAGTCCTATTTTATGATTATGGTTACTCATGATGGTAGTCACTGTTGAGAATGAAAAACAGTGAATCCTCATTTTGAGAACCATGTAAGGTGGGTCTTTTGAATTTGCGTGTATTTCGCAAACAGTAGTATAGTTGTGTGTTTTAGTAGAACTAGTAGAACGAATACCTACCCAGTTGAATTTGACAAGACGATGGGATGTCAGATTATTACGTCATCCTACTGTCACTATTAATCGATTCATCACAATAATGTCTGTCATGAAATGTTGAAACTCGATTTAGCAATGTATGAATTACTCCATAGTTGTAAATGAAGTTATTTTTTCGAAGAACTCAGCTAGGTGTATAACTAAACAACACATCTGCATTTTTGTTATGGTCTAATATTGTCCAGAATTTTCAAGAAAACGCTGATGGCAGGAACACCTTACTTGCTGATTGATAAATTATGATGGAGTTGTTGTTTTCTATCTCCAATAAAAGGTTGAAGGTTGTAGTGACGTCGTTGCCAATAAAACTCCTTTAATGAAATTTGGCAATAGATCTTGTACACTTTTTGATACTCTGTATGTGAAACGAATGCATGAATTGGTTGAAATCTGTTGAATTCATGGTGATGTTCCGGTCTCGAATGTGCCACACTGTATGTTGGTATATGGAGTTTACTCCACCCTGTTTCCCCAAAGGTCTAATAATACCTAGGTACATTCAATTCATGCAAGCTTTAATTAATTATTTTGAATTCAGTGCCAAGTAAAACAGATGAACCTGTCATGATGATTATTCGATATTATACAAGGTGATTCATGAGGAGACTCACTTAGTCAAAAAATGGTGAGTAGGGAAAATTCGGACAATTTGGTGTATATAAATTATCGACCAATTTCTGACCATTCATGACGAAGGTATTATGTGAAATGATGAGTGATATTTCAAAAATGGTTCGTCGTTATCTTCTGAAATTCTGCAGTGACGTTGCGCTCTATTGAAACAATTGAAAATGTCAGTGAGTCGATATTCTAGATAGATATTGAAGTCGTGATTCCATTCTATGAATTGGTATTCGAGTAGGCCATGTTTTGCATTTCATGATATGACCTGGAGTTTGTTAACAATCACTGGTAATCAGAATATTCTTGCACTCAATAAGATGCCACTTTATATTTCGAATACCTAACACGATGAAAATTCGAATGCTGCAAAATACCATGAAATATTTCCAGATCCAAGAATATGTATATCACATTAAAACTTCAACGGACATAAACATTATAGCAATATTGAAGAAAGAGCAAATACATCCTTATCACTTGCAATAGTGTGTCAAAAACATGAAGCTCAGTTCACGAGTGATATAATATTGAAAATAATAATATTAATGATAATGATAATAATAATGAAATTATAATAAGTGATAATAAAAATGATATTAATAAAAAGATTGATATTATATACTGCACCTACCAATAGTAGGAAAGTTAACATAATTAGCCTAATTACATAATTGAGTAACATGATAAAATGAAAATGAGTACATTTTGTAATTCTTGAATTATTTTGAATGAATGAATACTCAATGATGAATGTTAACTATATTGCCACCAGATGAGTACATACAGCACAGATCACTTGAACTTCCTTTCAGTGTGTAGTCTTTATAAGTATCAGTTTATGTATGACTGCGGCGTGTTCTTTGGGGACGAGTGCGCATGCAGCTGAAAAACTCCCAGTGAAATGACGTTATTCCATCGAAATCGAACATTTCCTTTTTGAATTTGAATATTATATAATATCCCTTGAACTCATTGGTTATAAGAACTAAACATCCTGTTTGAAGTACTTCTCCGTCTGAGTTGATGATATTAATATTAGTTAGTTCTACTATTTGTTTTATCTCTACTCTATATTTATATATATACCTATTTGTAATTTTATTATTAATTTTCACGCTAATACTATACGTCCATGTTCAAGGGCAACCTTTTTTTGGACGTTTGCTATTTATTTACCAATGTATCGAGAAATTTTGTATCTGTTTAATTGAATTTTTGTGGTAAATAAATTGATTGATTGAATTGATTGATTGATTGATTGATGTATGAGTAACCTGTCACTATTGATGAGACATTTTTCTATTTATTGTTTATGCTTCTTAATTTCGTATTTGTTCGAGATCTTCTGGAATCTTTTAGATCCTATGAAATCTTTTTTAATCGACTCGGTCGTAACTTGATGGAAATCCATAGCAAATGTGAGAATCTCATAACCGATAAGATTTCGACAAAATTCTTAATGACATGTTGCGCTAACACAGTAGCTTTATCAGGTGAAATGGTGGTACATCGAGAAATTGTATCTGAATAACATCGGAAAAATTAGAGTAGAGATATCTTGTGATATTTTAGCAAATAAAGTTCATATAAACATATGTCCTTACTTGCTTTGTTTTTAAAATACAGAGGATGTTGAAGTTTAAAGTATTAATTGTTTTTGGTTGAACCTTTCCCTGTATAAGCTTTCATGGTGCGAACATTCAGTGGGAGACTGTGAAAGCCCCGAAATTTCAGAATGACTCTAATTGAAGTTATTGAGTTATTTCAATGGAAGTCTTGAGAACACGCCTACATCAAAATTTGGAGTCAAATCAAGATTTTATTGTTTCTTCAAAAATTGAGCTAGATACGAAAATTACACAGGTGAAAAAATTTTTCATTTCACACTGAAAGAAATCGACCAAATCAAGTGCTTTGCTGAAACCATATGTATGTTGTATTCCATGGATTTTATGCTATGAGAGAGAAATAATTGTTTAGTCTGGAACTATGAGCGAACAAGTACAGATACAATCATTTTGCTTAGTCTTTTTTTCTGAACTAGCATAATATCGATTTGTTTTTGGAAAATGCACTTCATAAGACTGGTTTCAAAATGATTTCTCCATTTGGTACGAATAGGCCTTCATCTACCGTGAACAGGTTGACTTTGCTGAAACGCACATAATTTAACTCACTAAGTTGTCTATCTGGAATAGGTGGATTAGTAGTGTACCTACGTTCGCCTCAGCCCAAGATGGCCGCCGCCGGAAGTGACGTCACAACCGTTCCTGTGGTAGAAGGTGTTGGCTGCACGGAAGTGACGTCACAAGATGGCCGCCGGAAGTGACAGATGACAAGTGACAGATGACAAGTGACAGATGAAAAGTGACAGATGACAAGTGACAGGTGACATGGAACACACGGAGTGACAGATGGCATGGAACACAAAGAGTGACAGGTGACAGATGACAAGTGACAGATGAAAAGTGACAGATGACAAGTGACAGATGACAAGTGACAGGTGACATGGAACACAAGTAGTGACAGATGGCATGGAACACAAAGAGTGACAGGTGACAGACGACAAGTGGCAGATGGCATGGAACACAAAGAGTGACAGGTGACAGACGACGAGTGACAGATGACAGACAAGTGACAGATGACAGACAAGTGACAGATGACAGACAAGTGACAGATGACAAGTGACAGATGACATGGAACACAAGGAATGACACGTGGAAGTACTCTGAACTTAGCCCCCTAGACTCTAGTGCTTATGGGCGTGGACATTCTTCTTCTTCTTTTTGAAAGGTGATGGATGACGTCACAATCTAGTGACTGTGCTCACCAGATTTAGGTTGGTATTAGTACAATTGGTAGCACTTTGTTGCAAGGTCACCCGATATGCATGTTGGAGAGGTGTCCGATGAGTCATCCTTATCTCGACTTCATAGAACAATGCCGCCTTTGTTTGCCATATGTTATCTAGCATTCCTCTAGAACAATGCCGCCTTTGTTCTTTCTACGCCACAGCGTTTCTTGGAATTCCGGCTATTGGGAAATTGCGACGCAATATTATACGAGAACAATGCCGCCTTTGTTTGCAGGTGTCCGATTACGTAACAACCTCATCCGATTGCATCATCCTTATCTGTGTGAGAACAATGGGTCCATTGTTCTGACGCAGGTGGCCGATGAGTCATCCAACAGACATGTTCAAACTTGTTGTTGTCACGAGCCATTCAATCATGGATACTGGATGTGTCTCAAAGAACGTTTGCCGAATCTGCCCAATAGCTTATATCAGCTGTGCGCATGCGTAGCTACCTACCACTATTCACTATTATTTTCTCTCCTATTAACGTTCCTGGAGTAAATATAAACCTACCTACTCCTAATTGATGACCTATTTGTTTTTGTTGAGGAGCGCATGCGCTAAGATTATGCGCTATGAAAATAACCACCTGCACACAATTTCCTGTTCATTACCTTGAACGACGACAAAGGAGATGAACGTTGCACCTTATGAGTTAATTTGAGTTACCTACCTATTATATTATTCGAAAATCTATCAGGAGTAACAAAATAAACTTCCTGTGTTAGCAAGAATTCAATAGAAAACCATGTAATATAAAACAGTCAACCGATTTGATACAGATGAGTCAGCATAATAAGGATAAATAGACGACCTATTGCCGTAAGTAGGATTGCGTTATTGTCCCAGGCAAGTACTAAACAATAATGAAACTATCTATTCACATCAAATAGATATTTTTCAGCAAGATGATTCCATTTACTTCAGCAAATAATTTGCATTGACGCCTATTCATTGCAGATATTCTCTGCTGTGATGAAGCAATTTTTTTCAACTATACTAATGGAAAATTCTCTCAGTGCAAATCCTATGAAAATATGAAACTCAGAAAGAAACGGTGGTGTAAAATGACAATCACCATAAATATCGACAATTGAGTATACTTAATGAATAAAAAACCGATTTTTCATGGAAATATTAATACCCTTTATCACGCAAGAACGAAGCAAGTTGGATCACATGTTTATGTGAACTTCATTTTCAAAAATATCACGAGGCCCTTGAATTATTTGGGTGTTATCTAGATACACCTTGTATAAACATACACCCATCTTGATTTCCCCTTTTCACCGTTTGGCTATGTGAATCGCCACATGAATCACCCTATATAGCTAGTAGCGCGCGGATGATATATCAGGAATTTTCCTGACACTCCTGTTTTGTTTTCATAGTCATTCATTTGAGTCAATATAATATATCTTTCCAACAACGCATGGACATAAATTATCAGAATGGGGCAAAAAGATGGAATTGTTGGTAAAAGTGTTCATGGTTATTTCAGAGAATACTGTGAAAGCACCAGTATCCATGGGTTCAGATATTTGGCTGAGAAGAGATCTAGAACAGAAAGGTGAGTTAACTATATGTTGAAGAATCATTGAACAAGTAGTTCCTTATATTTTCCATCCCCTTCATTTTCTAATGTACCTAGATTTCGAATGAGTATATTGGCAAACATTTGAAGATCACAAAGAAAATCCCTCATCAACATTTTTCATCATTCATTCTACTCGATTTATGTATAATATATTCGGATAGCAGTCACCATTACGTTGATATATTCAATGATCAAGAATATGTGAATCAGGAATGAATAAGTCAAGACTTACATAAATGAGTATAAGGGTCCAATTTTTTGAATTCATTGACAGTTGAGACTTTCGAATGAATTCAGTGAAGAAAAAAACAGATTTCGTGAACAAAAAACGCAGCAAAACACAATGTTTTTATAATGTTCAAAATTCTTGTAGTATGACACAAGTGATGAGGTACGTAGTTTTTGAAGGGAATTATCTGAGAATGAAATTTTCAACACTTTTGTTCCATTTTCCAATCAACAAGAGGAAAAAATATTTCATGGTTCAGTGGAAGTCTTCATCTATCGATAATCTTTGTTTTTCAATATATCTTCATGGTACCCTATGGGTCGTTAAATTTTTTTTTTCATATTTTTTACTTCATTCCCTGTACTATTGGGTTAACATCAAAAATATGGGTAATAATTTGTAGGAAATGTTCCAGTGGATAACTTTGCACTCCAGATGATTTTCGATTTTTCCATTTGTTTTCGATATACAGGGTGGTCCGTTTTTTAATACGGAAAATCTAATAGCGTATAGTACTTGTTGAAATAATAAATGAACTTCCTATGAACATATACTTTTGAACGCTTCGTTTTCGAGATATAGGGTGTTTATAGTTTCTTTAAGAAATCGATTATTTATTGATTTCTCAGAAATGCTATGACCGATTGTGATAAAATTCACATCTATTGTGGAAATATCAATGAGCTAACTTTTAGACCTATTGAAGTTCATGAATGAGTTACATATTTTCAGGGGCGTGCATTTCAAAATGAAATTTGTTTGCCCTCTCAGACTCCCTATCTGATAGCTGAAGAAAAATAGAAACCATACGAAATGAATATCTGCATACTCTTCAGTACTAAATCCCATAGGCATATTGACAAACGGCAAAGTTGGAATAACATTACATATTACACTTTTCGATTAAACCACGGAATAACTCCAGTTTGTTATTTCTTTGTCAAAACTTCCAGAGTGACTGAGCAGCCTACTTCTTTAATTGATATCAAGTAGTATTATTCAACTAAAATATGTTATAAATTTTAACAAGCGAGCTTTTTTTATTGAAAATTGAAAATAAATGAAAAATAATTACCCGAAAAATTTGTGTTATAGTTTTTATGAATAATTTTTATTTAATCTGATGAAGCTCAAAAAGTTCAGTATCTGTGAGAAATTTCGTTTATTTCTCTACCGTTTCTAACTTTTGATTAGAAAAATATATTCAGAAGCGTATTCTTGACACCCAATATATCAAAAACGAAGCGTTTGAAAGTATATGTTTATAGGAGGTTTTTTTCTTACTTCAACGAGTACTATACGCTGTTAAATTTTTCGTATTAAAAAACGGACCACCCTGTATATTGCATTGAAAGGATTTCAAATTTTGATGTTTTTATTTTCATTTGTTTTTCCATTTTCCGATGGATGCACGAGAAGATGGTAATGAAATAATTTGTTTCGTCATCAAAGAGGCATACGGTCCATTTTTCAAATTTGGTTTATTGGTTCAGGAGATATGTCGTTTTGTAGCGAACCGTGTGTTTCGGAAAATCTCCTTGAAAAACACATTTGGAATTTTCCGACCCTGCTCAATTTCAATAGGCTTCGTATCTCCCTGATAGAGTTTTTTTTTACAAAAAATTGAATCGATCGGACCATTTTTGCGATTTGTAGAGTGGTTACAAGAAACTTCCGGTGAAAAATCGAAAAAAAAAACGAAAAAACCACCTCAGAGTTTTCCGATCTCCTTCATATTTTGATGACATGATATTGTTTTGAGTACAATATGATGGCGGAATTTCAAGTCGATATGTCAAAGGGTTCCGGAGATATATCGAGTCATGATTACCACAGAGTACAGACAGACAGACAGACCACACGCAAAAACCAAAGTTGCTCAAAATTCGATGGGGGTCATTTTCTCCAAAGTAACTATACCTCTATCTCGCTTACTTTCCGAGATAGCATTTTTGGCAAGACCGTAGTATACTCCACTATATAGGTATAGCGTCGTATGATAACATAGTAATGATTGTAACAACTTCACAAACGATAAGATTTCTACAATTTTTTTTTTCGCTCAACATGTTCCGCTAACACAGTAGCTTCATCAGGTGGAATACTGGTAATTTGATTTTTCTATCAGAGAGCCTAAAAGAAAAATTCATTGGAAGGAATTTGGCTTTTCCTTGATTAAAGAGAGAAGATACCGTGTTACAGCCGATGAAAACATGTAAGAAGAAAGTGTTCTTGATTGCTTCTGTTGGTTTCGAATTGTATGACAAATACACCCTTCCAGTATTTTTTGCTATATCTGGTTGAGGAATTCTTTTATATATCTTCATGTTCTGGTTCCACAAAAAGGGGTATTCTGTAATGTTCAGAGAACATCGTGAGAACCAAGAGAAATGAGGTAGAAATTGGTGTTCTTCTCAAATTTCTGGAGGTTATAGGCCTCGAAAAACACCTTCCTAGGCAATGTGTTCCAGAGCCTCGCTGTTCGTTGGATGAACGAGTCTTTGGAAAGAGATGTTCTGCAGGTCTCCAAAGTGACCACGAAGGATTGCGAAGCCTCATCTCGACGGATTAATCTGGGGGGGACTGCTAAGGGAGACACAATTGTTGATATTTCAGAAGAGCATCGTCCATGGAAATATTCATGAAATAAAGTCAGATCGCCAACTTTTCCACGGTGTTCCAGATAAGTGAGTTAGATTATGAGCGGGACATTACCCATGAGACGGATTGCCTTTTTTTGGACAAAATCTAACAGTTGCAGGATATGTTTGGGAGCTGCTCTTCGAATATGGAAACAGTATTCCAGTACAGGTCGGATCTGTACCTCATAGATCATGAGCAGCTGACTGGAAGTGAGATAGCTCCTGGCTCGAAACAGAAAATCAAGTTTTTGAGATGCACTTTTAGCAAATGATCTTACGTGATTGTTCCAAGAAAGGTTATTGCTGGTAGTAATACCAAGCATCGAAATGGATGTCTTCAAAGGTATGGTTACTCCTGACAAGCTCATGTTGGGCACAGTAAGATCGGCTCTTCTATAGAGAATAAGCATGCTTGTGTTTTGTTTGAATTGAAATCTACCAAGTTATTGGATCCCCATTCGAGAATTATTGCCAAGTCCATATTATTTATGTTGTCAACATTTCTTCCTCGTTCGTTTCTGATTTGCCTGGCTGGCATTGGAGCCCTGGAAAAGGAGGCGATATGTATGGTACTATCCTCGGCGAAGCTGTGTACTGGACATGAAGTTGCTTCCAACAAATCGTTGATATGAAGTAGAAATAATGTCGGTGCTAAAATGGATCCTTGCGGAACACCAACATTTATGATAAGAGAGTCAGATAAAACTCCGTCGACCACTACATGGAGAGACCTGTTTGGGATAAAACTAGCTAGCAGAGAACATAGCTGAGGAGGCGAGCCATAGGATGGGAGCTTGACGCAGAGTCCATGATGCCAGACTCGATCGAATGCCTTGGAGATATCAAATGCCACGGCTAAGGTTTCACACTGTTTTTCAATAGATTGCTGCCATATATGTGAGGCGTAAGCGAGCAGGTCACCAGTTGATCTCTGATGACGAAAGCCATATTGCCTATTGTTGAAAATACCTGAATGTTCCAGGTATTTCTTGAGCATGATGTTGATAGCTTTCTCCATGATCTTTGAAATTATAGATAGCAGTGCGATCGGTCTGTGATTTCCTGTTAGGTTCTTTTTGCCTTTTTTAGGAACTGGTTGTACTATTGCAATTTTTTAGCCGCCAATTCGTAAGAGTAGAGAACATGTGTTAGTTCGGGAGTTTATTCCTGGGAAACAATCAGTGGGATTCCGTCAGAGACACAAGCTTTGTTGGTGTTGAGACCCAATAAAATCTTCCTTATAGTACGTGAGCGGAAGGTGATCTCATTCATACGACTGTCAATTATGTTTGGAATTCGTTCTCCCGAAGAATCCAGAGTGAAATTTCCAGCATATGGATACGCAAAAATGTTGGCATTCTCCTGGGCAGTTGTGGCTAGTGTTCCATCTTCCTTGGTTAGAGGAGGAAACGAGCTGAAAGTGAAGTTCCTTCCTACAGTTTTGGCGAATAAGGAACAAAATGAACGGGATCCGTTAGGACGGGTGGCGGAAATTTGATCGAAAGACAAATGATAGAAAATCATTTCATAGAAGTCTTTTGATCGAAAGTGTTTTTGATAGAAATGCATTTGATCGAATGTTTCATGATAGGAAATACATTTGAAAGAAACATAAATGATAGAAAATACAATTGATAGGAAAAATATTTGATAGAAAATGCACTTGATAGAAACAGCATTTGATAGAAAATTCAACGGGGCTACGCTCATCAAGTTAGGTCAGTACGTTTGTGAAGATATGATCCTTCTTCATATATTTGAGAAGAGGGAGCTAGATGGAAATCGAAGCTTGTTATACGACGCTATACATAGTGGAGTATACTACGGCCGTGCCAAAAATGCTATCTCGGAAACTAAGCGAGATAGAGGTATAGTTGCTTTGGAGAAAATGATCCCCATCGAATTTTGAGCAACTTTGGTTTTTGTGTGTGGTCTGTCTGTCTGTCTGTCTGTCTGTACTCTGTGTTAATCATAAATCGATATATCTCCGGAACCCTTTGACATATCGACTTGAAATTTTGCCATCTTATTGTACTCAAAACAATATTATGTCATTAAAATATGAAGGAAATCGGAAAACTCTAAGGTGGTTTTTCCGGGTTTTTTCGATTTTTCACCGGAAGTTCCTTGTAACCACTCTACAAATCGCAAAAGTGGTCCGATCGATTTCATTTTTTGTGAAAAAAACCTCTATCAGGAAGAGACGAAGCCTATTGAAATTGAGCAGGGTCGGAAAATTCCAAGTGGGTTTTTCAAGGAGATTTTCCGAAAAACACGGTTCGCTTTAAAACGACATATCTCGTGAACAAATAGACTAAATCCAAATTTGAGAAATGCACCGTATGCCTCTTTGATGACGCAACAAATTATCATTCAATCATTTTTTCGTGCATCCATCGGAAACTGGAAAAACAAATGAAAACCCAAACATCAAAATTTGAAATCCTTTTAATTCAATATATATCGAAAACAAATGGAAAAATCGAAAATCATCAGGAGTGCAATGTTATCCACTGGAACATTCCCTACAAATCATTTTCCATAATTTTTTCTGTAAACCCAATAGTACAGGAAATAAAGTGAAAAATATGAAAAAAAAAATTTTAACGACCCATAGGGTACTATGAAGATATATTGAAAAACATAGATTATCGATAGATGAAGCTCATCTACCTCCACTGAGGCATGGAATATTTTTTCATTTTGTTGATTGGAAGATGGAACAAGAGTGTTGAAAATTTTATTCTCAGATAATTCCAAATATCTCGAAAACAACTGAAAATATCTGAAAATGTTATAGAACCAAAATTATTCCTTTTGATAAAATCCACAAAAAATCCTCATAACATTTTTTTCTGAATTAAAAAATTTACAAGTTCCTAGATAATCACTTGCCAATAGAAAACGAAACAAGAAACAAAGAAAGTAAAAAAAAGGACACTCGACTGTCTTGATTTTTTTCCCATTAACTACGTACCTACTCTACTACGTACCTAGCTCTACTGTCTTTATTTTTGCCAATAAACTTGGTACGTGCTAAGTACGTAGTTTGTACGAAAAATCTCCAGTTCTCTGAACTTTCATAGCGTCGTATATACATCATTGGTGCCCAATGATAGTTTCAATATAAAAATATACTCATGATATGGTGCCATGGCCTCTACTTCCATCTTACATGAGCAATGATGAAATATAATCTGCTTTTATAGCGTCGTATAAATTATCTGACCTCTAAATAAACTAATACCTTATGAAAACTACATCTATACTAATCTGATACCTTTCAAAAACTACGTACCCACTTGTTATACTATGGTCATAATATAAATAAACACGAGCACAAATGACATGGACAAGAGTTACACTTGCTCACCACTCGGCTGCCTGGGCCGAATACTATATGAACCAGTCTTCACACACGTCTGTCATAGGCTCTGATCTATGCACATTCCACTGAGCAGTGGCGCATCTAGTTGCTAGATGCTATTAAAGCTCATATGAATTTATTGATACCACAAACTTCTAGTTCCTTCTCCTCAAATATATAAGGAAGGATCATATCTTCACAAACGAACTGACCTAACTTGAGCGTAGCCCAGTTGAATCATCTATCAAATGCTGTTTCTATCAAGTGTATTTTCTATCACATATTTTTTTTATCAATTGTATTTTCTATCATTCATGTTTCTATCAAATGTATTTTCTATCATGAAACATTCGATCAAGTGTATTATCTATTTTTTGATTTTTGATCAGAAGACTTCTATCAAATGTTTTTCTATCATTTGTCTTTCTATCAAATTTCCGCCACTCCCGTTAGGACATTCAACAAGTTTTGATCTTATCTGATCTGAATACGCCTTTTCAGTATTACTTGCTATACCTGGTTGAGGTATAGGAAGATATTGCCCTTAGATGATCCGAATGCTGTAAGCAGGACTAAAAGATCGACGTATTTGCCGACAATGGAAACAGATAATGAGCAGCCTGTTCGAATTTTCTCACCAGCGTCAAAATGAAATGGACTTGATTTATTTTTCATAGGTCGAAATCCTTCTTGTTAAACTTGAACAGTCATTGTCTCGTCGAAAACTACTCACGCAGACGACTGCGTTGAAATTAGCATAGTCATAGAACGAAATTTGAAACATCGACACACCAAAATTGATGGTACTAGGAATATCTATTAGATATTTACGAAACGAGTATCGTAATGACTCATATCACGATATTGGATAGAAAACTTGTCAATCGAGGCCGAAGGCAGAGTTTGATAACCCATACATTATCGTAATATGAGTTCACCATACGAATATAGTACAATATTTGACCTACTATCAAAATGCTAATTATTTAATCAAAAATATTCATGTAAAAACTTCTCAAACGATAAGATTTCTACAAAATTTTTAAGTTTTACATTTGTCATGGATTTCCATCAAGTAACGGCCAAGTCAATGAAAAAAAATTATAATGAATGAGGTTTCATTCTTGTAGCTATGTACGGATGCATTCTTATTTGTTGAATTAATATGTAGGGATATATGTATTATTACTACCTGTCTTGGCTATAATTATTTTTTTTTTATCGCTTGGAGCGCACGAAAGGGAATCCCTATAATGTTCAAAGAACATCGTGCGTTCCTTGGGAGGATAGGGACAGGAGGTAGGTATTGGAATTTTTTTTGAACTTTTGGAGATTATATGTTGTTGGGAATACTTCCACAGGCAATGAATTCCAGAGCCTAGCCGTTCTATGGATGAAGGAGTCTTGATAAAGTGCTGTTCGACATCTTTCGAGGTTGACAACGAAAGGATGTGCTGACTGGGCTTGTCTAGTTCGTCTGATTGGTATTGCTAGTGGAGGGATGATAGCAGAGATTTCCGAAGAACATTTCCCGTGGAAGTATCGATAGAAAAGTGAAGGGTCGCCGACCTTTCTACGATGTTCCAATGATGTCAAAGAGTGAGTGAGTGTGGCGTCACCCACCAGGCGAATGGCTCTTCTCTGGATGGAATCTAAGAGCATCAGTGTATGTTTTGGTGCTGAACCCCATATGTGGGAACAGTATTCTAGAACAGGCCGTATCTGCGCTTTGTAGATCATGAGAAGCTGTTGAGGTGTAAAGTAGCTTTTCGCACGGAACAAGAATCCGAGTTTTTGTGAAGCAGCTTTTGCGATGGATCTGACATGATTATCCCATGAAAGAGTGTTGCTGATGGAAATACCGAGCATAGATATGGTGGGCTTGGTGGGGATGGTGGAGCCAGACATTACAATATCGGGCATACTGAGTTCCGCCTTTCTAGAGAAAATGCAGGCTTGAGTTTTGGTGGCGTTGAATTCAACTAGGTTGTTTGTTTCCCTGGCTGTGATTTCAGCAAGATCTTCATTGACAGCATTGACCTGCCTGCGCCGTGAGTTCTTAGTTTCCTGGGAAGAAATGGGAATTCTAGAAGAGAACGCAGTATGGAGGGTACTATCATCTGCAAAGCTGTGGATGGGGCAAGTTGTTACTCCCAACAGATCATTGATATGAAGCAGGAATAATGTTGGTGCCAAAATTGATCCTTGTGGAACGCCGGAATTGATGCCAAAGGTATCCACCGTCCACCACCACGTGAGCGATCTGCCTGAAAGAAAACTCGATAAGAGATGGCATAGCTGAGGTGGTAAGCCGTATGATGGTAGTTTGTGGAGGAGTCCTTCGTGCCAAACACGGTCGAATGCTTTCGAAATGTCCAACGCGACAGCTAGAGATTCCCCGTGTTTTTCTATTGAAGATTGCCATAAATGGGTGACGTAGGCGAGTAGATCTCCAGTAGATCTTCGATTATAATCAATTCTTGTTTTATTTGCTCTCCAATTATCATTTATTTAAAAAGAGGTTCAATTCCTGAAGATATTGAATTTTTCAATTGTATATTCATGATGAATTGGTTCTCATTCTTTGTTTTTGAGTGAAGATGAGATTTTAAATCATATTTCTTTCACTTCCCGTACTAGTGCGGTGAAGTATCTTAAAACGATACTAAAATCAGTGTCGTAATGTTTCACATTACATATTGGTAGTAGGTGAAAATTTATACTAAATCAAACGTGATAAGATATATATCGTCAATTTGTAGGTTATCTTGGTATAATTCATAGTGGCGTGAAAAAACGTGGATAAATTAAAGGTATGACGATTTTATGGAAATGCTTGGCATATCCGCCGAGTTCCGCCGCTGTAACTCGTCGTTACCAGTGAAACTAACGGCAACATAGTTTTTGCAAAAAATATAGAAAATTCAGTCTTCTTCAATTTTGTTCCTGATATTTTTAGTGAGAGATTCACTGTTGAGGTGGTATTTTGAAAAAACATTTTTTTTAACGTCAATCCAAGATGGCGGATGGTGGCAACCCCCTTGGAAAACTAGAATTTTTCATCAGGGCTTCGAACTGAACAGCATAATCAGAAATCATTTCTACTCCACCGTCTGCAAGACTAATACTTGTTTAGCTCCTGTAGTGACTGCCCAGGCAACCAGATGACGAATGATCACGTCACTGTGACGTCCCTAATTGGTTAATTTTCGTCAGAGACGTCACACACCAATTTATGACGTCACTATGACGTACTTTCTATGACGTGATAATCACCTCATCGTTTCGACGTCGAGTGAACGTCACTTAGATGGGTAAAAGAAGACGTCAGTTTCATGACGTTGCAGAGACGTCCTGTCGACGATATATTATCATGAGAAACAGAAGTATATCTCATGAAAGCAAATCAACATGCAGGTTTTATTGGAATTAATAATATACCCGAAAAGTAGGGGAACACTTTTTTCTAAAAAACTTTGACACACTGTAATTAACACATTAACAAGCTATGTATATATACAAATGATTGTTATGGTATACCTTTATTGAAACCGTTACTCTTATGACGTTGCAGTGCGACGTATCTATGACGTCTAAAAATCACGTCGGTGTGACGACGTACCAATTTGGTGAGCTTCCTCATTCCGAAATTTTTTCAATAATTTGCTATTTAGATTTTTGTTGGGTGACAAAGAATGCATCAATATACATGATTCAACAAAGTGAAGCCAAATTCGCCAACATCATTTTCATTGCTATCAAACTATTCTTTGTTAGCTTACATCTCGCCGACACAAAATACATAATTTTTGATACATATAATAGTAACTGATTGCATTCTGATGGAGATGCGTACTGAAGGATGGCGCTGCTGAATAGGCGATTGAATGAACATGACACAGGACGGGCCCACCAAGCAGACTCAACAATGCATAATCAATATTATATAATGTCATCAGAGGCTAGTGATGTTAATCACACCATGTTACAGGATTTTTTTTTGCCACATTCAATCGTCATTTTGACGTCATTATGACGTCAGTCGGACGTCACAGTTTGGTTAGTGAATGACGTCAATACGACGTGAGTAATATGACGTCATTGGGCTGTGACTTATTCACGTCATTATCACGTCAATGCGACGTCAACTACTGACGTCACCTTGGTCATTCAAGTGACGTAAAAAAGACGTCACTGGAACATCATCTGCTTGCCTGGGTGGACTACAGTAGGATTACGGAAGGTACGCACGATCATTCTCTTACATAATATTACTTCCTTTCGTGCACTTCAGAATATAAAAATATGTATGAGGGTTGGGTAGGTCAGTCTAGGTTCATTGTTCGTGAACTATTTTTTAATTAAAAAAGTGGTTGATATATTTACATTATTCTCCTCAATAGTAGGTTAATAAAATTATGTTTTAACAATGAAGGTAGGCGAATTACTTTATCTGAACATCATTAATGTATAAATGGATTAATGACTGGAATGCGTGAAGTTTGTTGATAATATCTGGAAGTGTACCAACCTAATGTAATTACAGCTCTACGTTAAAAATAAATGAGTTAGAATAAGTCAAAATATTTTGAAATAGAGATATCATACTGCATTGTCAGAAGATTTCCCAAATAACATTATAAGTTTCATTGTTCAAAGCAATAATAAAACCTATCAAAACTACTTCCCTTGAAGCCTTTTAGCTTGAGTTCAAACGTATATGCTTCAAAACGATAGTTCTTATGCCAACATTAAAACTTATTGGCTAGAACTGAATATGGCAGTCGTTTTCCAGAACTAATTATAATACAATTATGTGAAAATGGAGTGAAAATAATAGATAGTTATAAAAGAGATTGAACATGGCGGTATGATATAATTCCCTACTGTATCAAATAGTCCTTTTTGTGAAGATTGAGGCTGTGAAATGGAAACGATGACGACTTTATTGACAAAAACATACCAGATATTCTTCAAAAAAAGCAGCGCCCTAGAAATAATGTGTTTTTACCAGTAAAAATTGGATGTGAATACCAATAACTTTTCAAAAAAGTTGACAAAACTGTATAAATGTTTGCTGAATATGGGTGATTCGTTTGAAAAATGTGGAAAAACAACATTTTCGACGGCAGTATCAATGTACCTATCTTTTTTATTTTCCGCTTGAAATTTTCATTTCCATCAATGGCCGACATCTCTATGTAGTAAATAAGGCGCAAAATAAATTTAAAACCAATTTTCTATCTCTAATGCTTGATTAAAATCTTTGGGTAAAATGATAAGGCATTTTATGACGATTTTCTCCTGTTGAAGTACTTATTGCATTTTCAAATTCATTCTTATGACTATTTGCTCTTGGGTATGACAACAAAGCTTCGGAATTGATAAGATTGATTTCAGAAAGGTTATAAGATAATGCCTTCATAAAACTATGAAGCTTCAAGAATATCCTGGCTAGTGCTCATTGGCAGTGTTGCAAAAGTAGTAGATAACCCTACTTTTGTTATTTACATTGTTCATTTTGTGAATTTTGTGATAATCCACTAGGAAACATGAACATAGACGAACTACACTCAGTGCAGTTTGCCTGATATTGTGTTAAATGCTTCATTCTCTCAAATTCATGCTGAACTCGCCATCTGACATAATTTGTGCAAAACTGTCTCGCTTCCTATTTCCCATTCAGAAGCACGATGATCAGAAGTATTTTTCATTCTGTTCTGACTCGTTGATGGTACTTCATGAACATCAGGTCCTGATGAATTCTTGCTGTTTGGTGGTTTCAGGTGGGATGAATTGAAAGACGCAGTGTTTGGAATTGCTTGGGCTCGAGAATTCTGATTCACTGTTGCTCTCACGACTTGATTTTTTATTCCTAAGTTTCTCTTCATTTTTTCGCTTGCAGTTGCCATTTCTCTCAATTCCACACTATTTATTTTCTTTTGTGTTCATTTCAAACGTGAGTCGTTTGTAGGCAATAAATACGAACACTTATATTATGGGATTTGGGTTTAGCAGGGTTCTATAAATAAAACTTCATGAAGCCTCTTGGTCACATTCGGGACACTAATGAAACTTAAGTCTTTTAAGAGGGTTGTTAAGAGTGAATAGTTTTGATAAGGAAACCGAAGTGACCTGCATGCCAAATTGTTTTATGCGATAGTTCTATCATAGTATCTCAAAGCCTATTAATAGGATTATATGGACATAAAGGCCAATATGCTTCTTCCAGAGGGCATTCATGAAACGGTAGAACAAATTAGACCTATCATTTGCGCTCACATAACCTCTTTGAAGTCTCATCGAAGCTATTAGGCATTTGAAATGATACTTGGGAGGTACTTTCAGGCTAACGTTAAAAAATGAATCATCGTGAGGTAATTGATCGAAGATAAAACAGATCAGCTGGATTCAAACCATGTCGAACAAAGCATTAATAAAACTATGGAATTGACCGGAAGTTATTGACATGGTGTATCATGTTTTTGATTTCCAACTTTCTGAGGTGATTTAACATTAGAAAGTACTTGTGAAATGATGAAATGAAAATACAATTGGGAGAAGTGAAAAATTCGAGCTATACCAAGATATTGAGCTTTAGGTAGCATTATTATGGCAAAACCAACATGTTATGAGCTAAGAAATTTGTCAACGGACCATCAGAGTCGGGCACATAAGGAAAAAGTTTTTATGTTTGGTAAAGAGTCAGAAAAAATTGGCTCTGTTAAGAACAAACATATTTTCAAGTAATGCGACAAATTTTGTATATGTATACTACATAATGATAATGTGAAGGCAGCCACCTCACAGATATCAGAGAACTACGGATCGCGGAAATAGAAAAATTGAAGACAATTTGAAAGCTGGACCAAGTTTTTGACAGTTGAACACGAAACAATGGAAATCGAGTGACAGTACCTAAAATGACACCATATACAACAGTAGTAAGTAACACAAAGAAATGAATAATATTTTCAAGAAGAAAGAACTAGCAAGTATGAAGACAAGGGAGAAGAAGAACAAAAGAAAGAAAGAATATTTCATACCTACTGTCCGTAGGTTAGTCGAGGAACATTCATTTCTCCATATTTTTGAAATATTCTTCTCTTGTTTTTATGAATAAAAGTATGAGTAGAAATCATTGAGGAAAGAAACAGCTGTCCAGCAAATATATATGCTTATCGCGCTGTGACCTATATATTAGTTATTTCCAAAGTTATGGAAATCATCAAAGATATTTGAACAATATGTCTTCTGCCATGAAAAAACCACAGGTTATTCACTAGCCTACGTTACCTACATATGGCTCGCTTCAATAGAAAAAAATATAGAAAATCTCTAGTTGTGTCATTAGATATATCGAAACGATCAGAACTTACGACGAAATCGGGTGAACGCTGTCAATGAAGATCTTGCTGAAATCACAGCCTGAGGAATCCCTAGTTGATTTCAATGCCACCAAATCCCAAGCCTGTATTTTCTCTACAAGGGCGAAGCAGATTATGCCTGATATAACAATGTTTGGTATCACCATTGCCACAACCCTAACAACACAGGGATGTCCTAGGTACGTCCCTTTTTTGTCCCGCGGTACAAGGACATGATTGGGACATCCAGGGGATGTCCTGCAGTGGTTGTCCAGTGGACATCCCGCCCGGTACATCCCTAGGTTATCCTATTCGTTTCCCTGGAGTATCTGATATCCATTCACATCAGAGTCATTGAATTTCATCAAACTATTGGGTTGAATTTTTTTGAAAATGTTTGTTTCTCTTCCGGATAATGGAAATAAAGAATGAAGTCTCAGAACTTCTTAAGAAATTACCATTTTTCGCAGACAGAAATCGTACATGCATAATGCCCCTCATTTTTAAACACCCAAGAATGATAATAATTATACCCAATTCCTAATAAAGTTGTATTCATTCAGGTTTCTGTAGTTAAGTCCTGTTTATAAATCTGTTTAGTACATAAATCTTCAGGAGGCATGATAGCCAATGGAGCAAGGTGCGTGCATGATAAGCCAAAGGTCCCGGGTTCAATTCCTACTCGACCCACAACTTTTTTCTTTTGTCGGAAGGATGTCCCTGGGATATCCTTGGGACGTCCTAGGGATATCCTTTCATCGTACTTGGTACATCCCAGGGACGTACCAGAAGGACATCCTTTGGATGCCTTTTTTTAGCGGCCAGCGGATGTCCCTGGAACATCCCTAGTATGTACATTGTCCCGACAAAGGACATCCCTGGGATGTCCTAGTATAAAATCAGGGAGGTCCATGGGAAGTCCCTAGAATGTACTGGTGTTGTTAAGGAGAGTATACCATATCTATGCATATTCATTTTCATCAGCAATAGGCGAATCTTGCTAAGGAATACGCCCTCTACCGTTTCCTAATATTACTAACGTATGGGCCATTGATTGCTTTGTATACATCACTTTGCATGTATTTTATATGAGATGTAATTGTGTTTAAATCGTCTATAATTTTGTTTGGGAAATTTTATAAACGTTTAAAAACATGAATCACTATTGTTGTGTACCCCATTGTTTATCCCGAATATAGCTTCCATACCTTAGCCTAGTTACTTTAGCAATAAAGTTCAGCAATAATTTTTATTTTTTCCGTTACGCATTCTGCGATAACAATTTTCCAGTAGCTTTATTGAGGATACTCAAGGAAGAAATGTACTAATCGAAACAGATTTTCCGGATATCCAGGGCCGGACAGGGGCCAGCAATATTTTATAACTTTCTTATTAGGGATCCTGCCATTACATATTTCCGTATGTCATTCGGAAAGACAAAACGAATAAATGTACAGTATCAGAATATTTAATCCAGGCGTCCAGGGCCGGACAGGGGCCAGCAATACTTTATAACTTTCTTATTAGGGATCCTGCCACTAACATATTTCAGTATGTTATTCAGAAAGACAAAACGAAGAAATGTACGGTATCAGAATATTTAATCCGGGCGTCCAGGGCCGGACAGGGGCCAGCAATATTTTATAACTTCCTTATTAGGGATCCTGCCACTTACATATTTCAGTATGTTATTCAGAAAGACAAAACGAAGAAATGTACGGTATCAGAATATTTAATCCGGGCGTCCAGGGCCGGACAGGGGCCAGCAATATTTTATAACTTCCTTATTAGGGATCCTGCCACTTACATATTTCAGTATGTTATTCAGAAAGACAAAACGAAGAAATGTACGGTATCAGAATATTTAATCCGGGCGTCCAGGGCCGGACAGGGGCCAGCAATATTTTATAACTTCCTTATTAGGGATCCTGCCACTTACATATTTCAGTATGTTATTCAGAAAGACAAAACGAAGAAATGTACGGTATCAGAATATTTAATCCGGGCGTCCAGGGCCGGACAGGGGCCAGCAATATTTTATAACTTTCTTATTAGGGGTCCTGCCACTTACATATTTCAGTATGTTATTCAGAAAGATGAAACGAAGAAATGTACAGTATCAGAATATTTAATCCGGGCGTCCAAGGCCGGACAAGGGCCAGCAATATTTTATAACTTTCTTATTAGGGATCCTGCCACTTACATATCTCAGTATGTTATTCAGAAAGACAAAACGAAGAAATGTACAGTATCAGAATACTTAATCCGGGCGTCCAGGGCCGGACATCAGGGGCCAGCAATATTTTATAACTTTCTTATTAGGGATCCTGCCACTTACATATTTCAGTATGTTATTCAGAGAGACAAAACGAAGAAATGTACAGTATCAGAATATTTAATCCGGGCGTCCAGGGCCGAACAGGGACCAGCAATACTTAATAACTTTCTTATTAGGGATCCTGCCACTTACATATTTCAGTACCCAGACAGCACTGGATATTCATAGAATATTCTCTAAATATGCTAAAAAGGAGGAGTATATTCCGAATATTCATCGATTATTCCTAGAATATATACATGCCTCTGGAACATCTGAAAGGAATATTCCAAAGTGAATAGTCGGACATGTTCAGGGAATATTCAGGTATGAATCTTCCAGGAATATTCCCAACTGAATATTCTCTGTTGTATATTCATGAAATATACCCAACTGAATATTATATTCTCAACTGAATATTCTGTGGTGTATATTCATGAAATATTCCATGAATATTCCTATGTTTCTCAACACATAAATACCATTTATTATTTCAGAGATGTAAGTATCGAACATCAATTAGATGTAAGGAGATTTTGAAAGAAAAAGTGTTTATGATCCGATTTCGAACAATGCTCTCACAAGAACTTGATATGTATAAAATTATTCAATTCGATTACTGGCTTAGTGGTCAAGGCGTTGCTCTGATAGTCTTGAGGTCACGAGTTCGATCCCTACTTGGGTCACTTTTTTTTATTTCAGAATATGTTTATTGGAATATTCCAGGAACATTCAACATAGAATATTCTTGTGGGTATATTCTATGATTATCTGAGGAATTCCCATTCGCATATTTAGAGAATATTCCACAGATATTCCGGAATATTCCAGATTATTTCTAGAATATTCCAATATTCCGAAAGGAATATGATAGGGAGATTCATGGAATATCTGGTGCTGTCTGGGTATGTCATTCAGAAAGACAAAACGAAAAAATGTACAGTATCAGAATATTTAATCCGGGCGTCCAGGGCCGGACAGGGGCCAGCAATATTTAATAACTTCCTTATTAGGGATCTGCCACTCACATATTTCAGTATGTTATTCAGAAAGACAAAACGAAGAAATGTACAGTATCAGAATATTTAATCCGGGCGTCCAGGGCCGGACAGGGGCCAGCAATATTTTATAACATTCTTATTAGGGATCCTGCCACTTACATATTTTAGTATGTTATTCAGAAAGACAAAACGAATAAATGTACAGTATTTTTTGTTTCATAAATAAGTTCATGAAGAACCCCAATAAAATGAATCCTGAAATGTATACTTTTGTAGGTATGTACATCTTTTCAAAACTCAAGGTGGTAGAGATGGAAGAGACTATCTATATAGGGGCCACACAATGTTCCTGGTAAGGGCAGAGGGGAAACATTGAAGTCAGAGATTTGAAATCAATCAAAATATCATTATCTGGTAACCCTAACAACACAGGGATGTCCTAGGTGCGTCCCTTTTTTGTCCCGCGGTACAAGGAAATGATTGGGACATCCAGGGGATGTCCCGCCAGTAGTTGTCCAGTGGACATCTTACCCGGTACATCCCTAGGTTATCCCATTCGTGTCCCTGGAATATCTGATATCCATTCTTCACATCAGAGAGTCATTCAATATCATCAAAATATTGAGTCGAATTTTTTCGAAAATGTATTTCTTCCGGAAAATAATTGTGATGAAAATAAAGAATATAGTCTCAAAACTTCTCAAGAAATGACCATTTTTCGCAAACAGAGATCGTAAATGCATAATGCCCCTCATTTTCAAACATCCAAGAATGATAATAATTATACCCGAATCCTAACAGTTTTATTCATCCAGGTTTCTGTAGTTGTCCTGTTTATAAATCTGTTCAATACATGAATCTTCAGAAGGCATATTGGCCAATGGAGTAAGGTGCGTGCCTGATAAGCTGAAGGTCCCGGGTTCAATCCCAACTAGACCTACATTTTTTTCTTTTGTCGAAGGGATGTCCCTGGGATATCCTTGGGACGTCCTAGGGATATCCCTTCTTTGTACTCGGTACATCCCAGGGACGTACCAGAAGGGACATCCCTTGGATGTCCTTTTTTTCTGAAAGCGGATGTCCCTGGGACGTCCCTAGTATGTACTTTGTCCCAGAAAAGATATCCCTGTGATGTCCTTATTTGAAATTAGGGACGTCCCTGGGAAGTCCCTAGGATGTACTCGTGTTTTTAGGGAATATATATTTTAGATTTTAATTTGAAAAATGAAAAACAAAGCAATATTTTCTCAGAATCCATCATTATCACACACCCTTTGATATCTTACTGATAGATAAACCAGCAGGAAGGTGGTTCTGATTCAGTCACCAGAGGTTAAATGGAGGGTTGAATTGGGAGATCAAGAAGAAAGATATAATTTGATTACTCACAATTTTGATTTTTTGAACTTTTGAAGTATACATAAATGGTCTCACTATTTTCAAAGAAAATTGAAGGTTATGTTTTTCATTTGATAGTTGATGTTGTTTTATCATCTTCTATTCAGGACATTCCAATTTATCTGATTTGAACATTATTCAGTCTATAATTTTTTGACAATTTTTTTGTTTTAAAGTTAGCAACTGATCATAATGCATAATATTTGGAACAGAGTCTTGAAAATTTTTGAGCAGAGTTTTTTTTGTATGATAGGAGAATTGAAGTGAATACTGAATGATATAGGAGATAATAAACCATCAAGCATTTAATGACTAATCTGTCTCTGTTACATTTTCCCACACAATCAAAAATTGCCAAATAACTTCTTTTTCACACTAGCCCACTTCCAACTCTCATGCACATTTCAATAACCATATATCATCATCAGTAATATCAGTATTGATATTATGGAGTGTAGAGTTTGGATCACCTACTGAGATGATTATACTTAGTTATCAATATGTGCATATGCCTGTGAAGTGAAGAGGTTATTTGTGAAATTCTGATATTCATTTCAGATATTAGTCAAGTAGTTTTATCAATTTTATATTAAAATGGAGTCATATTTGTAGCTGACATTTTTACATATTGTCAAGAAGTACAAATGTCTATGAAATAACTTTCGGTCATTTCTAGATCTTTATTCATAAATTAACTTTTCCAAATTAAAACATCTTGTACAGCGTTTCGATCAGGTCAAAGCGGAGTTCATAGACTCTAGTTCCGGTAAAATTTGCATGAAACCGCTTAGCTTGCGACGCGGGCTAAGCTATACGCCCGGTATCGAGCATTGCCATTGCGGAAAATTGCAATGTTAGCATCGATTCTGAATATAAATAGATTCCGAATCGATAAGCCATTCATTACTGATTTTTGATTATTATTGATCACCCATTTCTGATTACTGATTATTCATTACTGATTACTGATTACTGGTTACTAATTCATTACTATTATAATGCATTTCGATAACACTTTACTTGATTCCGTAATTGAGTTACTTATTCACGAGTGTACCGTCCTCCCGACTTTGATCCTGCTGGTCAACCCCATGTTAGATGTCATAATGTAAGTACTGTTTTCCATGTTCTATCTGATTTGTTTTTTCTGTGTTGAGTTCCGGTTGGTAAATTACTATGGTTTGTCTCTGCTACTTTGCCATGTGGCAAGCATTTATTCACGACTTTCCCATTAAATCAATAAATGTTAACTTTATACGAAAATTATCTTGACTCTTCATTTGGGGATGAATATGGTTGGGTGGTGAAATGATCAAAATCCTCTCATCAAGCCAAGCGAGTAGCCAAGTTACGATCCATAGGAGGGCAACATCTGAGTTGCGACATGTGGTGGACACGCCGTTTGCCAAATAATCTACCAAAACCATCTGAGTTGCGACATATTAGGGATGTAAACTTCATATAACATCTAGAGAATGTTATGTGATATTTATGTCAGTTTGTTATATATGTAACATCTCATTTATAGCAATGAAATTATATAAAATATATATAAAATAGTGACATAATAGTTACGTAATGATCATGTAGTATTTGTGGCGGACATTTCGCCATAACAGTGATGTAAGTCTTACATAACATAGTTACATAACACGTATTGTCAGTTATGTAACACTAATGTCAATTTTACATAATTGTGTTTGCTGGGTATAAAATATTGCTGGCCCCTGTCTGGCCCTGGACGCCCGGATTAAATATTCTGATACTGTACATTTCTTCGTTTTGTCTTTCCGAATGACATACGGAAATATGTAAGTGGCAGGATCCCTAATAAGAAAGTTATAAAATATTGCTGACCCCTGTCCGGCCCTGGACGCCCGGATTAAATATTCTGATACTGTACATTTCTTCGTTTTGTCTTTCTGAATAACATACTGGAATATGTGAGTGGCAGGATCTCTAATAAGGAAGTTATAAAATATTGCTGGCCCCTGTCCGGCCCTACACGCCCGGATTAAATATTCTGATACTGTACATTTCCTCGTTTTGTCTTTCTGAATGACATACTGAAATATGTAAGTGGCAGGATCCCTAATAAGGAAGTTATAAAATATTGCTGGCCCCTGTCCGGCCCTGGACGCCCGGATTGAATATTCTGATACTGTACATTTCTTCGTTTTGTCTCTCTGAATAACATACTGAAATAAGTAAGTGGCAGGATCCCTAATAAGAGAGTTATAAAATATTGCTGGCCCCTGTCCGGCCCTGGACGCCCGGATTGAATATTCTGATACTGTACATTTCTTCGTTTTGTCTCTCTGAATAACATACTGAAATAAGTAAGTGGCAGGATCCCTAATAAGAGAGTTATAAAATATTGCTGGCCCCTGTCCGGCCCTGGACGCCCGGATTGAATATTCTGATACTGTACATTTCTTCGTTTTGTCTTTCTGAATAACATACTGAAATAAGTAAGTGGCAGGATCCCTAATAAGGAAGTTATAAAATATTGCTGGCCCCTGTCCGGCCCTACACGCCCGGATTAAATATTCTGATACTGTGCATTTCCTCGTTTTGTCTTTCTGAATGACATACTGAAATATGTAAGTGGCAGGATCCCTAATAAGGAAGTTATAAAATATTGCTGGCCCCTGTCCGGCCCTACACGCCCGGATTAAATATTCTGATACTGTACATTTCCTCGTTTTGTCTTTCTGAATAACATACTGAAATAAGTAAGTGGCAGGATCCCTAATAAGAAAGTTATAAAATATTGCTGGCCCTTGTCCGGCCCTGGACGAACGGATTGAATATTCTGATACCGTACATTTCTTCGTTTTGTCTTTCTGAATAACATACTGAAATATGTAAGTGGCAGGATCCCTAATAAGGAAGTTATAAAATATTGCTGGCCCCTGTCCGGCCCTGGACGCCCGGATTAAATATTCTGATACCGTACATTTCTTCGTTTTGTCTTTCTGAATAACATACTGAAATATGTAAGTGGCAGGATCCCTAATAAGAAAGTTATAAAATATTGCTGGCCCTTGTCCGGCCCTGGACGAACGGATTGAATATTCTGATACCGTACATTTCTTCGTTTTGTCTTTCTGAATAACATACTGAAATATGTAAGTGGCAGGATCCCTAATAAGGAAGTTATAAAATATTGCTGGCCCCTGTCCGGCCCTGGACGCCCGGATTAAATATTCTGATACCGTACATTTCTTCGTTTTGTCTCTCTGAATAACATACTGAAATAAGTAAGTGGCAGGATCCCTAATAAGAGAGTTATAAAATATTGCTGGCCCCTGTCCGGCCCTGGACGCCCGGATTGAATATTCTGATACCGTACATTTCTTCGTTTTGTCTTTCTGAATAACATACTGAAATAAGTAAGTGGCAGGATCCCTAATAAGAAAGTTATAAAATATTGCTGGCCCTTGTCCGGCCCTGGACGAACGGATTGAATATTCTGATACCGTACATTTCTTCGTTTTGTCTTTCTGAATAACATACTGAAATATGTAAGTGGCAGGATCCCTAATAAGGAAGTTATAAAATATTGCTGGCCCCTGTCCGGCCCTGGACGCCCGGATTAAATATTCTGATACCGTACATTTCTTCGTTTTGTCTTTCTGAATAACATACTGAAATATGTAAGTGGCAGGATCCCTAATAAGGAAGTTATAAAATATTGCTGGCCCCTGTCCGGCCCTGGACGCCCGGATTAAATATTCTGATACCGTACATTTCTTCGTTTTGTCTTTCTGAATAACATACTGAAATATGTAAGTGGCAGGATCCCTAATAAGAAAGTTATAAAATATTGCTGGCCCCTGTCCGGCCCTGGACGCCCGGATTGAATATTCTGATACCGTACATTTCTTCGTTTTGTCTCTCTGAATAACATACTGAAATAAGTAAGTGGCAGGATCCCTAATAAGAGAGTTATAAAATATTGCTGGCCCCTGTCCGGCCCTGGACGCCCGGATTGAATATTCTGATACCGTACATTTTTTCGTTTTGTCTTTCTGAATAACATACTGAAATAAGTAAGTGGCAGGATCCCTAATAAGAAAGTTATAAAATATTGCTGGCCCTTGTCCGGCCCTGGACGAACGGATTGAATATTCTGATACCGTACATTTCTTCGTTTTGTCTTTCTGAATAACATACTGAAATATGTAAGTGGCAGGATCCCTAATAAGGAAGTTATAAAATATTGCTGGCCCCTGTCCGGCCCTGGACGCCCGGATTAAATATTCTGATACCGTACATTTCTTCGTTTTGTCTTTCTGAATAACATACTGAAATAAGTAAGTGGCAGGATCCCTAATAAGGAAGTTATAAAATATTGCTGGCCCCTGTCCGGCCCTGGACGCCCGGATTGAATATTCTGATACCGTACATTTCTTCGTTTTGTCTTTCTGAATAACATACTGAAATAAGTAAGTGGCAGGATCCCTAATAAGAAAGTTATAAAATATTGCTGGCCCTTGTCCGGCCCTGGACGAACGGATTGAATATTCTGATACCGTACATTTCTTCGTTTTGTCTTTCTGAATAACATACTGAAATATGTAAGTGGCAGGATCCCTAATAAGGAAGTTATAAAATATTGCTGGCCCCTGTCCGGCCCTGGACGCCTGGATTAAATATTCTGATACCGTACATTTTTTCGTTTTGTCTTTCTGAATAACATACTGAAATAAGTAAGTGGCAGGATCCCTAATAAGAAAGTTATAAAATATTGCTGGCCCTTGTCCGGCCCTGGACGAACGGATTGAATATTCTGATACCGTACATTTCTTCGTTTTGTCTTTCTGAATAACATACTGAAATATGTAAGTGGCAGGATCCCTAATAAGGAAGTTATAAAATATTGCTGGCCCCTGTCCGGCCCTGGACGCCCGGATTAAATATTCTGATACCGTACATTTCTTCGTTTTGTCTTTCTGAATAACATACTGAAATATGTAAGTGGCAGGATCCCTAATAAGGAAGTTATAAAATATTGCTGGCCCCTGTCCGGCCCTGGACGCCTGGATTAAATATTCTGATACCGTACATTTTTTCGTTTTGTCTTTCTGAATAACATACTGAAATAAGTAAGTGGCAGGATCCCTAATAAGAAAGTTATAAAATATTGCTGGCCCTTGTCCGGCCCTGGACGAACGGATTGAATATTCTGATACCGTACATTTCTTCGTTTTGTCTTTCTGAATAACATACTGAAATATGTAAGTGGCAGGATCCCTAATAAGGAAGTTATAAAATATTGCTGGCCCCTGTCCGGCCCTGGACGCCCGGATTAAATATTCTGATACCGTACATTTCTTCGTTTTGTCTTTCTGAATAACATACTGAAATATGTAAGTGGCAGGATCCCTAATAAGGAAGTTATAAAATATTGCTGGCCCCTGTCCGGCCCTGGACGCCTGGATTAAATATTCTGATACCGTACATTTTTTCGTTTTGTCTTTCTGAATAACATACTGAAATAAGTAAGTGGCAGGATCCCTAATAAGAAAGTTATAAAATATTGCTGGCCCTTGTCCGGCCCTGGACGAACGGATTGAATATTCTGATACCGTACATTTCTTCGTTTTGTCTTTCTGAATAACATACTGAAATATGTAAGTGGCAGGATCCCTAATAAGGAAGTTATAAAATATTGCTGGCCCCTGTCCGGCCCTGGACGCCCGGATTAAATATTCTGATACCGTACATTTCTTCGTTTTGTCTTTCTGAATAACATACTGAAATATGTAAGTGGCAGGATCCCTAATAAGGAAGTTATAAAATATTGCTGGCCCCTGTCCGGCCCTGGACGCCTGGATTAAATATTCTGATACCGTACATTTTTTCGTTTTGTCTTTCTGAATAACATACTGAAATAAGTAAGTGGCAGGATCCCTAATAAGAAAGTTATAAAATATTGCTGGCCCCTGTCCGGCCCTGGACGCCCGGATTGAATATTCTGATACCGTACATTTCTTCGTTTTGTCTTTCTGAATAACATACTGAAATATGTAAGTGGCAGGATCCCTAATAAGGAAGTTATAAAATATTTCTGGCCCCTGTCCGGCCCTGGACGCCCGGATTAAATATTCTGATACTGTACATTTCTACCATTTGTCTTTCTGAATAACATACTAAAATATGTAAGTGGCAGGATCCCTAATAAGAAAGTTATAAAATATTGCTGGCACCTGTCCGGCCCTGGACGCCCGGATTAAATATTCTGATACTGTACATTTTTTCGTTTCGTCTTTCTGAATAACATACTGGAATATGTAAGTGGCAGGATCCCTAATAAGTAAGTTATAAAATATTGCTGGCCCCTGTCCGGCCCTGGACGCCCGGATTAAATATTCTGATACTGTACATTTCTTCGTTTTGTCTTTCTGAATAACATACTGAAATATGTGAGTGGCAGATCCCTAATAAGGAAGTTATAAAAAATTGCTGGCCCCTGTCCGGCCCTGGACGCCCGGATTGAATATTCTGATACTGTACATTTCTTCGTTTTGTCTTTCTGAATAACATACTGAAATATGTGAGTGGCAGGATCCCTTATAAGAAAGTTATAAAGTATTGCTGGCCCCTGTCCGGCCCTGGACGCCCGGATCTAATATTCTGATACTGTTCATTTCTTCGTTTTGTCTTTCTGAATAACATACTGAAATATGTAAGTGGCAGGATCCCTAATAAGAAAGTTATTAAGTCTTGCTGGCCCCTGTCCGGCCCTGGACGCCCGGATTAAATATTCTGATACTGTACATTTCTTCGTTTTGTCTCTCTGAATAACATACTGAAATATGTTAGTGACAGGATCCCTAATAAGAAAGTTATAAAATATTGCTGGCCCCTGTCCGGCCCTGGACGCCCGGATTAAATATTCTGATACTGTACATTTCTTGGTTTTGTCTTTCTGAATAACATACTGAAATATGTGAGTGGCAGATCCCTTATAAGGAAGTTATAAAATATTGCTGGCTCCTGTCCGGCCCTGGACGCCCGGATTAAATATTCTGATACTGTACATTTCTTCGTTTTGTCTTTCTGAATAACATACTGAAATATGTAAGCGGCAGGATCCCTAATAAGAAAGTTATAAAGTATTGCTGGCCCCTGTCCGGCCCTGGACGGCCGGATTAAATATTCTGATACTGTACATTCCTTCGTTTTGTCTCTCTGAATAACATACTGAAATATGTAAGTGGCAGGATCCCTAATGAGAAAGTTATAAAATATTGCTGGCCACTGTCCGGCCCTGGACGCCCGGATTAAATATTCTGATACTGTACATTTCTTAGTTTTGTCTTTCTGAATAACATACTGAAATATGTAAGTGGCAGGATCCCTAATAAGAAAGTTATAAAGTATTGCTGGTCCCTGTCCGGCCCTGGACGGCCGGATTAAATATTCTGATACTGTACATTCCTTCGTTTTGTCTCTCTGAATAACATACTGAAATATGTAAGTGGCAGGATCCCTAATGAGAAAGTTATAAAATATTGCTGGCCCCTGTCCGGCCCTTGACGCCCGGATTAAATATTCTGATACAGTACATTTCTTCGTTTTGTCTTTCTGAATAACATACTGAAATATGTAAGTGGCAGGATCCCTAATAAGGAAGTTATAAAATATTGCTGGCCCCTGTCCGGCCCTGGACGCCCGGATTAAATATTCTGATACTGTACATTTCTTCGTTTTGTCTTTCTGAATAACATACTGAAATATGTAATTGGCAGGATCCCTAATAAGGAAGTTATAAAATATTGCTGGCCCCTGTCCGGCCCTGGACGCCCGGATTAAATATTCTGATACTGTACATTTCTTCGTTTTGTCTTTCTGAATAACATACTGAAATATGTAAGTGGCAGGATCCCTAATAAGAAAGTTATAAAGTATTGCTGGCCCCTGTCCGGCCCTGGACGGCCGGATTAAATATTCTGATACTGTACATTTCTTCGTTTTGTCTTTATGAATAACATTCTGAAATATGTAAGTGGCAGGATCCCTAATAAGGAAGTTATAAAATATTGCTGGCCCCTGTCCGGCCCTGGACGCCCGGATTAAATATTCTGATACCGTACATTTCTTCGTTTTGTCTTTCTGAATAACATACTGAAATATGTAAGTGGCAGGATCCCTAATAAGGAAGTTATAAAATATTGCTGGCCCCTTGTCCGGCCCTGGACGCCTGGATTAAATATTCTGATACTGTACATTTCTTCGTTTTGTCTTTCCGAATGACATACGGAAATATGTAAGGGGCAGGATCCCTAATAAGAAAGTTATAAAATATTGCTGGCCCCTGTCCGGCCCTGGACATCCGGAAAATCTGTTTCGATTAGTACATTTCTTCCTTGAGTATCGTCAATAAAGCTACTGGAAAATTGTTATCGCAGAATGCGTAACGGAAAAAATAAAAATTATTGCTGAACTTTATTGCTAAAGTAACTAGGCTCCATACCTTTCCGAAATCAGAACAACCGTAAGTTGTATTTGTAACTAACTTGGGAAAAGATGAAGTGATCCATAGAAGAAACATGTGAATTCATAACTTGAAGATTAGAAATCAAGTGTCTGAGCATATTATGAGAGATAATTCTTTTCACTCCACTGAAAATACCCATATATTTCCATATAATAGGTATATGTCTATAATGAATATAATACCAACTTCTTAAGGTAATAATTAAAAACAAGCGTATTCTCAACTAATTATATCTTTCATCATAATACTACTCATCATGAACAGTAGAATCTGTAAACAGTAAAGAATTTGGTCCACCAGAACCCTGGGTTCCACCAAAAACATGTAACATTTAATTAATATAATCTTCTTTCATAACATAACATGTTCTTAGCAAACTCAAAATCAAATTCTATCAATGAATTAAAAATGATGTAATTGAAAGATGAATATGTAATTAAAAATGTATTGTTTAGATTAAAAGTAGAGCCATCCCCAATTGTTTCTGCCCATGATAATCATGTAGCTCGTTCAACTATATAAATTCACCATTTCCTCGGACTTCGTATGAGTGATTTCTTTCGAGAGCTCCTATGATAGTCTTTTCACTATGTACCTGTAAAATGATTTTCAACATTAGCTCTTTGTATCAAGAATATGAATAGAGGTATTTATTGATTATTATGTATTGTAAAAAGTGATTAAAAAAGAGGTATATAACTTTACCTACGGAAGAACATTTCATTCCCAAAAGGTAGGTACTGCCTTTCAAAAATATTATGCTATCAGGTGAATATCCCAGCCATCTATTTGAATTGGAAATAACCATCCCATACAGGTTCAATCATGAGAATTCTTGTTCGATAATGATGAGAACTTACAGCTTACATGATGGTACATATATAAATGTCAATTTGAGGTAGGTAGATATCATCTGCTGTTGATATAATCTTCTCCTCAATCGAAATATATTAAACCACTGATGGAAAACACGAAGTTCAAAAATATACGAATAATGAAGCTTAACGTTTGAGATATCAAAACGATATAAACATGAACACCATTAGTGAACAATGTAAACAATCTGCCAATGGCCCATTGAGTAGTATAGGTACCAACATTCGCCGTTCTGGCGCTTCAATCTTGATCTCAAGATCTCAGTCGCCTATACTCTTTCATGAGAAAATTATGTCAGATCCATCGCGACAGCTGCTTCACAAAAACTCGGATTTTTATTTCAAGCGAAAAGATACTTCACTTCTCAACAGCTCCCAAATCACAGAACCGGTTCAGAATACTTTTGCCACATACCTACATTATGGTTCCGCAACCAAACATAAATCGATGCACCTTCAGAACCGAACCGTTCATCTCGTTGGTGATAATACACTCATTGATTCAGTGAAATCATTGGAAAACCGTAGGAGAGTCGGCAATTTTCTACTTCACTATAGATTCTTCTACGGAAAGTGTTGAGAAATCTCTTTCCGTCGTCAACTACGAGATATGTCGAACTCCTCACCAGAACTCGTTCGTCTAAAGAGAAGCAAAGCTTCAGGATTCTTTGCCAAAGGAGGTATTCTCAAGAACTCATAACCTCCAAAAATTCAACTGATATTCCAATACCTTCCTTCTGATGTCCTCCTTGGGTACGAATGATGTGTTTCGAACTCAATTAGGATTCCCTTTCGTGCGATTCAAACTTCAACATAGAAAAAAAAGCAAGTCAATTCAAAATGTCACTGCATTTGAGAGGTATCGTCATGACTCCTTGTTTTGAAAAATGTTTGAAGGAGATGAATATATATCAGAATGATATCAAATTTTCACTCAGCTTTGGACGTTTCGGTAACGCATCGACTCCTGTTATGAATATATAAATGAAAAATATTATTCTTGGCAAACCATCTTGAAACTTCATACAAAATAATATGTCTATCGCGCTTTGTGACGGATTTATTGACATTAAAAGTTAAATCGACTAAAATTATTTTCTTCCATAATGTGAATGATGTTTGAACAATAGTGTTGTCCAGAAATAAGTCAATTCCAAAAAAGTTTGTGATGTGGTGGATTTCGTTATCAAAAATGTTTTGGTAATATAATATGGCATGGGCTCTGTTCCAATGTTTTTGATAGTCTAAGGTCTTACAATTACAAATGTCCCAATGTTTCAGACTTAGGTACGATATCCCAGAGATGTTTCTCTTGGGACATTCATCAGATGTTTTCATTGGATGTTCTAGAAACATCCCATTTGATCTTTTTTTAATAAACAATATCATGGTTCCATATCTGCTAATGATGATTGACATGATTGAACAGTTCAAACAATTGTGACATTTGAAACATTGAAAAGTTGATAAAAAATGGAAATCAAAACTGTATTCGTACATATATACTTATACCTATACCAAAGCCGGCTAATTTCATCGATAAACAAATTGAAATAATTATACTAAATATTCCTCAATGAGATTACCAAAGTACCTGTTTAACTTCATGAACCATGTAATAAACGACAAAATCAAAATATATCTCTTCAGCATATTTATTGCTGGATTTATTTGTTATACCAGCCGATAGATGGCGGTACAACTACGTTGCTAAGAGTTACTAACAGCCGTCGGCCCAGCGCTAACAAATATGAGCCTCAAACAACTGTTATCATCTTCCATTAGTTATTGGACCGCACCGACCTTATATTTTCGGATTCGGATTGTTACTTGATATATCGAAATAGGTCGGCCATTTTCAGGATTTCAGATTGAAAATAATTCATACCTTGTCATCCATTACTGTCATCAAACAAAAAACATCCTATATAAAAGTTTCTTTAAGATGTTCCATATCAAGTACCCTGAATGTCTCTGGTACATCCCGTATCATCCCCCTGATGGGATGTTTATAAGACATCGCAAATGCTGACACCGGTGTTGCCAGCAACATCCCAAGAATGTTCCAAGGAAAATAGGGCTTTTCCAGAGATGTTCCTATCATCTCATATGGATGTTTCTACGACGTCTCACAGATGTTATCGTGTTATTAGGGTATATTGAAATTTCTTTAAGATGTTCCATATCAAGTACCCTGAATGTCTCTGGTACATCCCGTATCATCCCACAAACATTCTGATGGGATTTTTTTTTATCGATTGGAGCGCACGAAAGGAAATCCCTATAATGTTCAAAGAACATCGTGCGTTCCTAGGAAGGATTGGGACAGGAGGTAGGTATTGGAATTTCTTTTGAATTTTTGGAGATTATATGTTGTTGGGAATACTTCCACAGGCAATGAATTCCAGAGCCTAGCCGTTCTATGGATGAAGGAGTCTTGATAAAGTGCTGTTCGACATCTTTCGAGGTTGACGACGAAAGGATGTGCTGACTGGGCTTGTCTAGTTCGTCTGATTGGTATTGCTAGTGGAGGGATGATTGCAGAGATTTCCGAAGAACATTTCCCGTGAAAGTATCGATAGAAAAGTGAAAGGTCGCCGACCTTTCTACGGTGTTCCAATGATGTCAAAGAGTGAGTGAGTGTGGAGTCACCCACCAGGCGAATGGCTCTTCTCTGGATGGAATTCAAAAGCATCAGCGTATGTTTTGGTGCTGAACCCCATATGTGGGAACAGTATTCTAGAACAGGCCGTATCTGCGCTTTGTAGATCATGAGAAGCTGTTGAGGTGTAAAGTAGCTTTTCGCACGGAACAAGAATCCGAGTTTTTGTGAAGCAGCTTTTGCGATAGATCTGACATGATTATCCCATGAAAGAGTGTTGCTGATGGAAATACCGAGCATAGATATGGTGGGCTTGGTGGGGATGGTGGAGCCAGACATTACAATATCGGGCATACTGAGTTCCGCCTTTCTAGAGAAAATGCAGGCTTGAGTTTTGGTGGCGTTGAATTCAACTAGGTTGTTCGTTCCCCAGGCTGTGATTTCAGCAAGATCCTCATTGACAGCATTGACCTGCCTGCGCCGTGAGGTCTTAGTTTCCTGGGAGGAAATGGGAATTCTGGAAGAGAACGCAGTATGGAGGGTACTATCATCTGCAAAGCTGTGGATGGGCCAAGTTGTTACTCCCAACAGATCATTGATATGAAGCAGGAATAATGTTGATGCCAAAATTGATCCTTGTGGAACGCCAGAATTGACGCCAATGGTATCAGACGATACACCGTCCACCACCACGTGAAGCGATCTGCCTGAAAGAAAACTCGATAAGAGATGGCATAGCTGAGGTGGTAAGCCGTATGATGGTAGTTTGTGGAGGAGTCCTTCGTGGCAAACACGGTCGAATGCTTCCGATATGTACAAGGCGACAGCTAGAGATTTCATGTGTTTTTCTAATGAAGCTTGTCATAAATGGGTGACGTAGGCAAGTAGATCTCCAGTAGATCTTCGGTGGCGAAAGCAGTATTGTCTATCATTGATGATTCCTGAGCTCTCCAGATATTTGATGAGCTCAATATTGATGGCTTTCTCCATCACTTTGGAGATTACTGATAACAGGGCAATGGGCCTGTAGTTGTTGGGCAGGTTCTTGTTCCCTTTTTTGGGGATTGCTTGGACTCTAGCTGTCTTCCAGCATGATGGAAAAATACTCGACCTGTACGAGATGGTAAACAACTTGCAGAGAATCGGTGTTAATTCTGGTGCACATTTTTGAGGATGATGGGTGGAATTCCATCAGGACCGTTAGCCTTATTCGTTTTGAGATGTTTATAAGACATCGCAAATGCTGACACTGGTGTTGCTAGCAACATCCCAAGAATATCCCAAGGAAAATAGGGATTTTCCAGAGATGTTCCTATCATCCCATATGGATGTTTCTACGACGTCTTACAGATGTTATTGTGTTATTAGGGCGAGTATGAAGGAAACATAAACATTGAGTGCAGAAACATTCCACCAGTTCCTGCCAATGTAATTCGCTATTCATATCATATTGTAGAATGCTGCTTATAGGTACAGTATTTTATTAATAATTGGAAGAATATGAAGATTCCACCCAAATCACCTGAAGATAAAATGTGTCTCCCGTCTGAGTTCCAGGATCTCTCACTGTTACGATACTGCCAAGAGACGGTCTCTTCAAAAAGATCATTCAACTATTATTCAATAAAAATCAAGTTATCTTTTTCTCTTCAATCTGTAATTGGACGTCACTGAAAATTCGCGAGTATCCCTACAAGAGCCGGCCATGACAATATGAAGGTGATATTATAGCAAAACTAACTGAACAATATAATTATCTTTTTGAACGATATAATCATATACCCTGTAATGATATCAAAATGAAACATTGCCTTAAAATGAAGGTAAAACTGAGTTTGAATGCACTACACTGCAACACAATAGTAAAATGCACCAAAAATATTCATTCAGTTGACGTTAACTAAATAAGATATACGGAAATTGAGCTTCTGGCATGAATATTCAATACTACTTCTGAGTCTAGTGTTTTTGCCGATTCTAAATAAAAACATTTTGAGTGCGGCACGGCCAGGCAGAGACATCTATCCACAACATCGGTACCAGGTGGAGAATAAGGTCGCGTTACAACCGCCCACGGAATAATACGGCATCAAGTCACTTGAGTGGAAACAGCCGCGTTCTTCATTTGCGTTTGGGTGACACAAAACGTAAGTGAAAGGAGCATTTTTTTTTTACGTAGTAGGGGTCCTCATCCAACATTTTGTCACCTTAGAAGCACTAAGTCGCCAGGGTGGAAACTATTCCCAGTATGTCAACGTGGCGTAATAGACTGTAACATCCACTTTTAGTAAATGTAACTTTTTCAACAAGATATTGATAGTACCAAGTATTCAACTGACCTTTTTAGAGTAATTGATTCGACACACTTCACTAAATGTATTTTGAGAATTTGCATTTCCTTTGAAGGATATTTTGAGCTTTTGTTACAGATTTCATTGAGCTGCGAGTCACTGGCATTAGTCTGAGATCATCCTATATATGTAAAAACTTCACAAACGATAAGATTTCCACAATATTTTTGAACACACGACATGTTTCGCTAACACAGTAGCTTCGTCAGGTGATATACTGGTACAATGAACTAAACTAACGTTGGCTTGCTTAACTTTTATATATCTTACTTTCCCGACCTGAAGGATTAGTTACCTGTGGACAGGTACGATAAACCTCCATTTTCGGAAATAAGGCACAATATCTACATTAAATTACGGTACACCGGATTAACTTGAAAGAGTTGATAGCAAATACATATTATTACTTACTAAGAAAACAAATTCAACAGTGGTGAACTATTGAGGTCTAATTGATCATTAAGTAAAATAACAAAATTTGTCAGTTTGTTGATTTCAAATGATTCAAAATGATTGAGTTTCAGTCCTTTATTTTCTACGTGCAGAATTTCGAAATTATCATCAAAACTATGGTTTTCTATCAATATATGGTTGGCGTATGTTGAATTTGTTTTCTTTTTCATAAAGTCCATCTTATGTTCATGAATGCGCTGATTAAACGTACGACCTGTCTGACCGATATATACCTTAGGACAACTAGGATCTACATTAAATTACGGTATACCGGATTAACTTGAAAGAGTTGATAGCGAATACATATTATTACGTTGTTGACTGCAATCTGTTTTATGATATTGAGTTCTTTATTGAAATTTACTTCCGAAAGAGGGACATTCAAAAGCCTGTGTATCATACTATTATATGCTGCAAGTGTTGATAAGGGTGTGTTGGATTATTATGGATAATGATATAATTGTGGGAAGGTTTATGGAAAATTGAAAAATCATGTTCATCATTAATTTTACTTATTGTCAAATCTAAGAAATTGATTGAATTTTCAGTCTCCATTTTCGGAAATAAGGCACAATATCTACATTAAATTACGGTATACCGGATTAACTTGAAAGAGTTGATAGCAAATACATATTATTACTTACTAAGAAAACAAATTCAACAGTGGTGAACTATTGAGGTCTAATTGATCATTAAGTAAAATAACAAAATTTGTCAGTTTGTTGATTTCAAATGATTCAAAATGATTGAGTTTCAGTCCTTTATTTTCTACGTGCAGAATTTCGAAATTATCATCAAAACTATGGTTTTCTATCAATATATGGTTGGCGTATGTTGAATTTGTTTTCTTTTTCATAAAGTCCATCTTATGTTCATGAATGCGCTGATTAAACGTACGACCTGTCTGACCGATATATACCTTAGGACAACTAGGATCTACATTAAATTACGGTATACCGGATTAACTCGAAAGAGTTGATAGCGAATACATATTATTACGTTGTTGACTGCAATCTGTTTTATGATATTGAGTTCTTTATTGAAATTTACTTCCGAAAGAGGGACATTCAAAAGCCTGTGTATCATACTATTATATGCTGCAAGTGTTGATAAGGGTGTGTTGGATTATTATGGATAATGATATAATTGTGGGAAGGTTTATGGAAAATTGAAAAATCATGTTCATCATTAATTTTACTTATTGTCAAATCTAAGAAATTGATTGAATTTTCAGTCTCTATTTCTATTGTGAATTCAATGTTTGGATGAATAGTATTTATATATCGATGGAAAGTGTATACTCTCTCAAGTTAATCTGATATACCATAATTAAATGTAGATATTGTGCCTAATTTCCGAAAATGGAGGTTTATCGTACCTGTCACAGGTAACTAATCCTTCAGGTCGGGAAAGTAAGATATATAAAAGTTGAGCAAGCCAACGTTATTTTAGTTCATTGTACCAGTATATCACCTGACGAGGCTACTGTGTTAGCAAAACATGGCGTGTGTTTTAAAATTTTGTGGAAATCTTATCGTTTGTGAAGTTTTTACATTCGCCATGGATTTCCATCAAGTAACGGCGAAGTCAATTCAAAAAAATTCAAAACTTCCTATATATTCCTCACATAATTTGAATTGAATTCCATTATGTTGTGTTGATTCAATGAAAGTTTATTATTTCAGTTTATTTTGAGAAATTCATCTGAAATATCAAACCAGTTGTTAGGGTTCAAAATTGTAATTTTAACTCTTTTTTTTCTTGTTCCATTGTCTCATGTAGTATCAACCAGTAGTTCAGCGTTCAACCTTCTACAAGCAGGATCGCGACAGTAACATATCTAAGGTCTGAGCAGTATGCTGTCAGCGCCATCTTATTGATCTGCATTGATTGATTATTCATTTGAACCTGGTATCGGTTATTGCAACGGTTGAATCGATGCTGGTTATTTGGTTACTATAATTTTCAGACTTTTATGACATGGACATTGAAAATTTCGATTGTCAACTAGGAAAGAGAGAGAAAAATTGAAAATATTCCCTTTCTGCATCAGGGCACCATGTAATGAGCTCGTATGTGGCTGTCTGCTGAACACATTTTTGATCATCCACAATTTTTCATAAAAAACATCTAATTAGGGGTGGATATTCAATTATTGTGAACATTCTTGGTTTATTGAAGAGATTATTCTCATGGAATTTGGTCCATATTCAAAGAAATCAATTTGTGAAATTTCATCATCTCAAGGTTACGTTATTACAACACGTTTTCTATTTTTCCTATGTTATAGTTTTTCCAGACGCTTGCTTTTACTGCTGCTTCTGCTTTTACTTTCACTTCCCTTCACTTTTATTTGCACTATTTTGGAAGAAGTTATGTAACTATTTTGCTGAATGCTACTTATGGACTCGAAAGAGTCAGCATTTCTGATGATTTCATGAAACAATCTTCATGGAAAGATCGTCCTGACTATAAGAGCCGATTTACTGTTCCTGTTAACACTGTAAATTTATTGATGTAAATTTCAAGAAGATATAGATGATTTCCAACTTGATATAATAAATTCAATGTACTGGCTGGACTTAGCATACATATAGGTCACCTGATATCTCACCAGACTCGTATGTCGATGGAATCTGGAACCTGATGGAGCCAAAAATGATGATGTAATTCACCATGATGTAATTTGGAAGCTGAAAATATCTATGAGCTCTGGTCTATCAACATTTTCTGGTATACATATACACAGTCTTGCTGACATAGGGTATTTTCTGCATATCATGAAGTATTCATCCAACGAGCAGCGAGGCCAAGGAAGGTGTTTTCCGAGGCATATAACCTCCAGAAATTTAAGAAGAACACCAATTCCTACCTAATTTCCCTTGGTTCTCACAATTTTCTCTGAACATTACAGGATATTCCTCTTCGTGGGAACCAGAACATAAAAAAAACTGATCGTTCGAAACACACCCATTATCAAATCTTTCATATCCAAAATCAAGTTCAATTTGGAATCTGGTGAAATTGAAGAATAATAATTATTCAATATTCCTATATCTGAGGAAAACCTGTACTATCGTGTGTGACCGAGTTCAGCAGATCTCCGAACTTCCGATCCTCGTCAGCTCACCTAGTATGCTTTCTATGGAAAATGGTGAGAAATTGTCGAGATAATTCCCGCATATGTGTTGTAAAGTTAGAATGAATAGACTCAGATATTAGGTTTTTATTAACAAGAAATAGACAGACATTGACAATGAATGAATGAAGGTAACGCGATCAGCACTTATCAATACGGGGTGACCAAAAGATGAGAAGTGGAGTCCAAACTAATAATATCACATTCTCCCAATTCTTTTGAATGTGTTACATATCTGTCAAAATGTCAATCTCTAACGAGAGTTCACAAAAATATCAGAACGAAAAATAAACAATAACGGAGGTGTCTAAATGAATCAAATCAGTTGGTTTCATAGTCTCTGAGATAAAAGGGGGGGTTCCTCACGCGTTGGGGTCTTGAAGCTGAAATTGAGCTGCAAGCTAGGGTTTCAATATTCTCAAATTGGGGCTCTAGGTCATGGGAGTTGATTTGAATCGTTTCATCTTCATGTGCAGGTCCATTGAGTTCTTGGTCTCCAGCAAGCAAATCAAGGCCCTGGTCACGGGTGTTGGGTGTATCAATGCTGCCGGGCGTTCTACTCTCATCATTGTTGACTGTAATTCCACTGGGTGCTAGTTGTCGCAGGGAAACAGTAGATTCCGTACCATCTTTTCTTCGGATGAGGGCATACTGAGGATTGGCTTCCAACAATTCGACTTCTTCGACCAGATCTTCGTATTTGCTGCGCCTCACGTTACGTTTAGCGAGTACAGGACCCGGGGACAACCATGACGGTAGAGTGGTACCATTGGCAGTTCGTCGCTGATGAACAAAAAATCTCTCATGTGGCGTGCAGTTCGTTGCCGTGCACAATAAAGACCGAATGGCATGAAGGGATTCTTGGAGATCTTCCCAATCTTCAGTTTTCAAACCCTGTGTTTTCAATGCCAAATTTATGGTCTTCCACAACGTACCATTCAGGCGTTCAACCTGCCCATTGCCCTGTGGATTATACGGTGTTGTTCTGCTTGTGGCAACCCCATTTGCATGCAGGAAAGACTTCACTTTGTTTGACATGAAGGAGGCCCCTCGATCTGAGTGTACGAAAGCTGATGTTCCAAATAAGGTTACCACAGTGGAAGCAGATACATCATGGCATGGATACGCAAAGGGGAATCGAGAGAACTCATCTATGATTGTAAGAATGTAGTAATTACGGGTTTTGGATGGGATTGGTCCTTTGAAGTCGATATTTAACCTCTCAAATGGTGCAGTGGCTTTCATTAGAGTACCAGATCTTTTCACAAATCTAGGTTTCACCTCAGCACAAATCGAACAGGCGGCAGTGATTTTCCTGACATCCTCAAGAGAATACGGGAGATTCTTGTTCTTAAGCCAATGATACATGCGCGTTATGCCAGGGTGGCATAGTGACTGATGAAGTTGATGCAGCTTAGTAACGCTAGTTGCATTACAAATTCGAGAGAGAGTGTCGGCTTTTGTATTTTCAACGCCTGGGGACAATATCGTACACAAATGGTGCCAACTCCAAACGCCATCTCGTAATTTTTTTATTCTTAATTTTACTAGCATGTTTTCGGTTGAAGATGGAAGATAATGCTTCCTGATCAGTTATCAGTTGAAAAAGCTTCCCAAGAAGGAAAGATCTCCAGTGCCTCACAGACTCCACGATGGCTGCAGCTTCCTTTTCGATAGATTGGTGTCCATTGACTTCAGATTTGTTCAATGAGCGAGAAAAGAACGCCACTGGTCGTCCATCTTGCCTTAAAGTGCCTGCCAAGACATATTTTGGTGCATTTGTCTCCACCACAAGAGGGCGGGATTCATCCACCGTGGTGACCACTGCGTTGGCAATCTCTTGTTTAAGGTGGTTAGATGCAGAAGAAGCTTTGGTATCCAGGGGAAATGTTTTGGAGTCAATCAGGTCCCGTATCTTGTCTGAAAATCGTGGGATCCACTTGGAATAATGGGCAAAAATTCCAAGTGCCCGTTTTAACGATCCTGCATCATGGGGGAGTGGCATGTCCAACAATTGTCATTCACATAGCAGACTGGATTTGGCATCAAGAAAAGATACAGAGTGGACAAAGAAGGATCTATGCATATGTTCGACATTAACACCCTTTATCTCAAAAGTGGGGAAGTATGCGAGATACGTTCATATGAAGTTCAATTCTTGAAATGGGTCGAATAATCGGCCCCTTGAATATTATCCTATCATTAAGGGACACCATATATTCACGATGCAGTGCACAATCAGCATTAGTTTCCAATATGAGTGCATAACATGTGACAGTTTTGTATCGCTTCTTTGAGTATCCGATAAATTCCTGAGTAGGTGGCCCAACATTAGGAGAATTATCAACATTATTACTTGGTTCTTGTCTACGGAAATGATCAAAAACTTCGCGATTATTTGTCAAAACCGCATTATTGATCATTCGTTGAAGATCTTCTGGATGTGGCATTGTAGGCGGCGGAATATTCATATTTGCAGCAGCTGCATTCTGAGGGCGATAATAAAATGGAAAACTCCTACCTTGACCATTAGAAGAAGGTGTTTCAAGTTGCCTGTGACGGCATAGGGGTAAGAGGGTCGCTTGGTGGGTCAGAGTGAGAAAACGGCTGACCCATTGTTCTTAGGATGGCTCCCGTGTTCCATCAGTTGTCTGAGTAGGTGTCTTCCGGAGGCATCGATGGTTTGAATTATTTAGGGGTTGTGTTCATAGAGAGATCCCGTAGTTTCTTAATCATCATCCTTGGCGGAGGGAGAGAACTTGATGGAATTTTGTATTCGAAACGAATAAGGCTAACGGTCCTGATGGAATTCCACCCATTATCCTCAAAAAATATGCACCAGAATTAACACCGATTCTCTGCAAGTTGTTAACCATCTCGTACAGGTCGGGTATTTTTCCATCATGCTGGAAGACAGCTAGAGTCCAACCAATCCCCGAAAGAGGGAACAAGAACCTGCCCAACAACTACAGGCCCATTGCCCTGTTATCGGTAATCTCCAAAGTGATGGAGAAAGCCATCAATATTGAGCTTATCAAATATCTGAAGAGCTCAGGAATCATCAATGATAGACAATACGGCTTTCGCCACCGAAGATCTACTGGAGATCTACTTGCCTACGTCACCCATTTATGGCAATCTTCAATAGAAAAACACGGGGAATCTCTAGCTGTCACGTTGGACATATCGAAAGCATTCGACCGTGTATGGCACGAAGGACTCCTCCACAAACTACCATCATACGGCTTACCACCTCAGCTATGCCATCTCTTATCGAGTTTTCTTTCAGGCAGATCGCTTCACGTGGTGGTGGACGGTGTATCGTCTGATACCATTGGCATCAATTCCGGCGTTCCACAAGGATCAATTTTGGCACCAACATTATTCCTGCTTCATATCAATGATCTGTTGGGAGTAACAACTTGCCCCATCCACAGCTTTGCAGATGATAGTACCCTCCATACTGCGTTCTCTTCCAGAATTCCCATTTCTTCCCAGGAAACTAGGAACTCACGGCGCAGGCAGGTCAATGCTGTAAATGAAGATCTTGCTGAAATCACAGCCTGGGGACCAAACAACCTAGTCGAATTCAATGCCACCAAAACTCAAGCCTGCATTTTCTCTAGAGAGGCGGAACTCAGTATGCCCGATATTGTAATGTCTGGCTCCACCATCCCCACCAAGCCCACCGTATCTATGCTCGGTATTTCCATCAGCAACACTCTTCCATGGGATAATCATGTCAGATCCATCGCAAAAGCTGCTTCTCAAAAACTCGGTTTCTTGTTCCGTGCGAAAAGCTACTTTACACCTCAACAGCTTCTCATGATCTACAAAGCGCAGATACGGCCTGTTCTAGAATACTGTTCTCACATATGGGGTTCAGCACCTAAACATACGCTGATGCTCTTAGATTCCATCCAGAGAAGAGCCATTCGCCTGGTGGGTGACGCCACACTCCCTCACTCTTTGACATCATTAGAACACCGTAGAAAGGTCGGCGACCTTTCACTTTTCTATCGATACTTCCACGGGAAATGTTCTCCGGAAATCTCTGCTATCATCCCTTCACTAGCAATACCAATCAGACGAACTAGACAAGCCCAGTCAGCACATCCTTTCGTTGTCAACCTCGAAAGATGTCGAACAGCACTTTATCAAGACTCCTTCATCCATAGAACAGCAAGGCTCTGGAATTCATTGCCTGTGGAAGTATTCCCAACAACATATAATCTCCAAAAGTTCAAAAAAAATTCCAATACCTACCTCCTGTCCCTATCCTCCCTAGGAACGCACGATGTTCTCTGAACATTATAGGGATTCCCTCTCGTGCGCTCCAAGCGATAAAAAAAAATCCTGCTGGTGTTTGGCTTGTGGAAGGAGTCATTCCGAAAAAGTATTTCCTTCTTTGAAAAACTATTGCCCCACGTTGGGCGCCAGACGTTACGAAACTGCCAAGGGACGGTCCCTTTAAAAATGCAGGGTGGTTCTTTCAATGATTTTCCAATAAAAATCTAACCATCCTTCCATCTTCATTCTTCAATTGGACGTTACTGAAAATACGTGAGTGTCGCTTCAAGAGCCGGCAATGACGATAAAGGCGATATTGTAGCAAAACTAACTAAACAATATGATTATCATTATAATCAACATAATTATATACCCTAGAATAATATCAAAATGCAACTTCACCTAAAAATACAGGTATAACTGAAGTTGAATGCACTACACTGCAACACAAGACTAAAATGCACCAAAAATATTTAGTCAGTTGACGTTAACTGAGATATACGGAAAATGAGCCTCTGGCATGAATATTCTATACTACTTCTGGGTCTAGTGATTTTGCGGATTCTGAATGAGAACATCTTGATTGCGGCATGGCCAGGCAAATACATCCTGCGCATTCATCCACAACATCGATACCAGATGGAGAAGGTTTCGTTGTATTACTCAAAAATTTGATTTCAGTTCGAACCAAGTATTTGGAAAATATTTGACGTATCATTGACTCATTTGGCGATGAGTGTAGATAATATACAACGACATTATATACGACTTGGAATTGAAAGACCAAATCATCGAAAGAACTGATAGTGTGAAAAATATCTACGAATAACCTCAGATAACGAATTATCTTTCGAACAACACATCGAACAAATAACACAGAGTCACTTGAAAACATGAGATCCATATTCAGAGTCAATAAAAAATTCAACTGTTGGAAATTTATTACTCTCCTGTTCAATACTATTGAAAAAGCTATTATAGAATGGGCGTGTATACCTTGGTAGAACTTTCAACTCAAACCATGTTTATAATGATCCTTCTATACATAAATGATGATTGACGACATAATTCGATCGAAAAATTAACTAGAATGTTTTATTTTAGGACATTAATAATAGTACTTTATGAAAACGGACCCTCTTATGACGTAGAAACCTCATCCCGCCATAGTTAAAAGAAAATACCAAAAGCCCGACGGAGACTGAGGCAACTGATATATTAATTCTCTCAACTGTGATCTCGAGCTAATTCTCTCTGTTAGAAATCATGTATCATTCATCTCTGTCTGGAATAGTCTTGTTTCAGTATTAGGGTTTTGACGTCACATCATCGCCTCGTTTTCAGAGGTCCGAAAAATCGGAGAATTTCAATAATTGTATATGAAACGTAGGAAGCTCATAGCAAGAAACGGTTTGCGGTGGTGAGCTAGTTTGGGTAAGTTCTATCGAATTATGAAATGAAATTTTTTTGTGATACAAGCCCATTGAGCTATTTTTTACCTCGAACGAGACAAAAGAGCGTTCTCTCCTTTTCCATCTTACTCTTCAATGCTACCAACGTGGCCGCATTGAAATATAAAGAGGTCCGATGAATCTTTCCCTGTACAACATCTAGTTTCTGCCACTGAACTATTTTTGAATTCAATAGTGTCGAACTAACGATATCAACAAGGAATGTAGAGATAATTATGATATAATCTGTAATTCCAATTCAGAAATTTGAAAGGTTATCAGTCAATGACATTCATGACATATACATATCACATCATTATAATCTGAACTAACTGAAATATCTCACTAGAACTGAACTGAATCAGTTATCAGGTGTTCTTTCGAATGAACTTGATTACCCAAATAACACCTATGAACTTGAGAACTGACAGCTGACTATCAAAATTTAATGCCTTCCCGGCATCGAGGTGTCTAAGCGTGTCTAAGCAACAAATTTCAATGCACCATTGATGGGAGCGTTCATCAGCCACCAACGTATATGCGTATTCCATTGTATAACTATCCTACCCATCTCGATGATTTTGAGAATAGTTTTCTTCTCCTTCGTGAAACCTAGGGTGATTTTGGTTGGATTGATACTGACCGAGTCCCACCGATTGACACCATTCTATTGTGAGATGATCAATGTCTTCAATAGATGTTTAGAAATGGAAGGAACTTTTCTCTGGTAGTTTTTTCTTCAATAAATACCCACCTCCAAAATATGTGCCCGTTAAAGGAACCTTCCTCTGGAAACTCATGAACCGTGCAACATAGAGAATCTAACTCGTATTCATCAAACTGCCATAAACGAACACTCTATTGACTGCGGTACAATAGTAGAGTTTAAACGGGATCCTATCGTGCTATCCCGTGGGCACTTTGTTGCTAAAATGTAAAACCCATTTTTTATCATTCCTAAGACCTTTGCAATGCAAAATCACTTGGTCGTCAAAAAATCGTAGTTGGAGGGGAGTGGGGGGAGCCTTTAAAAAAAACAATTTTTTTTTTCATCGGTTTTCAGATCTAAGATTTGAGATAATTCATTCCTCAAATTTGCATACCCATCCGGATATCAGAAATATTTTTTTTTAATTTATAGCTGCTGCTGTTCGTTAAATCCATTTCTAGAGACTACAAAAAAATACTAACTGTACCTGATACTCACTAAGTAAGTTCTGAATATTGATAACTTTATTAATTATTTTTTTTGAAGTTATTATTCGCTTTTAATAATATGATTTATAGACAAGAACTTTATAACTCATCAATAGTAATCTAAGTGGAATCCGCGCTACCAGAACAATGCATTCGAATTTACAACAAAACAGTGAATTCACGGTAAAATCGACCGTACCAACATCGCCATCAGTAGAGTGGATTTTCGGTTGAAATAGGCATAGCTGATGTTTGGTCTTTAACGTTTATAGAAAGCCTTTTTCTACTAGACCCAATACTTTTCGAGGTAGAGCGAGTTAAATGATTTTGAAAATATGGGTGTTCAGGGCAAGCGGTTTTGTGTGAAGGCGCACCATATACAACAATGCTGCGACGTATTTTCATAAATTAAAAAAAAATATTTCTGATATCCGGATAGGTATGCAAATTTGAGGAATGGATTATCTCAAATCTTAGATCTGAAAACCGATGAAAAAAAAAATTGGCTTTTTTTTTAAAAAGGCTCCCCCCACTTCCCCCCAACTACGATTTTTGGACGACCAAGTGATTTTGCATTGCAAAGGTCTGAGGAATGATAAACAATCTATTCTAGAAGCCTTTTGCCAGTCTATTTACTCTACTACAAGTGTTTAAGTATCAGATACAACTTTCTGATATCTATAACAAATAATCTCATCACATATTGTTGCCCAGAAATGCGTTGAAGATTATTGTTCAAAAGTTGGGTGTCCTGTAACTCCGAAACCGACTAAGACATTGGAAAATTGCTGAAAAACTATTTCCTTCCCTTGTTTATTCTGAATGGAGAGTACTGAGTGCAATTCTTTCGTATGAGCACTCTGACATGAATTATACTGGATTTCATATAGCCATGCCATTCGCAGTGACCATATTGGATTAAACACATTTTCGAGGAAAACATCTGGTACAACATCAATGTCTACCGTATCTTGAAGGGGTTCCAGGTAGTAATTTCTTTCGTCCACAAATAATCCCACGGAATACCTTATGCTCCAGAACAAAACAAAGTAAGCAGAATATGTGCCGAGGCATCTGAGTTTGCAGCTTAAGATAGTGTTGAGAGCTGCAATCATGCTAAGTGGAAAACATATGCTTTCTGCACATATTGTACACATTTTCCCTATGATCGAGTTCTGTTTTCAGATTCCATCAAGAAGTAGGTACCTACTTCACGATAAGTACAAGAAATATTACTGATTCTTGAAATAATTACAAAATGACATGTATAGTTCTAACTTCTTCTAAAAAAACATAGTTATTTACTTTCTAGAGTGAATTTCAATTCCAGTATCGCAGTAACAACAATTCTCTAATAGGTATCTGATGAACTACCTTGATTGTCACTAGTTTCTTTCATTGAGAGTACAACATGATTATTTTAAAATATTCAAATGACGCATTCCTAAGAAAATGTGAAGAAAAAAAATCTATATAAACTTTTGTCTGGAAACGATTCGTTACGGAGTTTTATAGGGTATTGAAATTAATTTGTGTCATGTCAATCAAAACACAAATTAGTTAGTGTGATGTCTGAAACCTAGAGGCCAAACACCATGGGCATGCTGGCTTCCGCAATATAAGCTTATTTTCATAATGCTTCAAACGGTACACACAATAGATATATGACTATTTATTACAAGACAGAGAATTAGTTGTTTCTGTCAGCAGGAATGATTGATTGAACAAATCAATCAACTTCCTGCGCTTGTTAAAAAAATATTGTACCCAACTCATGCGGAAAGTGTTTTTCCCGCACTCGACTGCTCGCCCAATCTCCGCTTCGCGTCGTTTGGGTCAACGGCATTCACGTGCGGGAAAGTATCACTTTCCGCACTTGTTAGGAAAATCATCATTTCTTTCCGGCTCCATGTGGCCGAATTATGGAAATATATCATCCAGCAATCTCCACCATGTTTCTGATTGTTCATTGATTTTTTACAATGTTGAATTTCATTTCAGGGTCCTATGGTTATTACTCATATCGATATCAGTAGGAAGCTGCGGCTACCTTATTAGCGAAATTTACAGAAAATTCGACAAAAGTCCTGTCATAGTGAGCTTCGCCACTACTGAGACTCCAATTTATACCATACCATTTCCTGCAGTGACCATATGCCCAATGACCAAAGCCAGGAAATCAATTTTCAATTTCACCGATGTCATCTATAAGTTGGAGAGGAATGAATCCTTATCTCCAGAAGAGTGAGTTTTCTTGAAATTTTGTTGCAAAAAAAAACAATTGCATACCATGGTATTATATTGTATGCATGATGGATGCATGCATACACTGCGACCTGAAAGATCTACTGTGCCACTATTGTTTGCTAAACTCAATGGGATTGTTCTTAGGGCTTCGCAAGACCAAGATCTCGAGACATTAATGTAGTTTTGGCCTTGGTATTGGTCTTGAAAGTTTAAGTCTCGGATCAAAGGGCGTCTAGGAATTTGAATTATTTAATTCAAATATCCATCATTGTATATGCATATGATAGGTATTCCGTATTTCTCAGTCTTTACAATTGCCAATTAATGCTTATGAAGTAAGCGAAATGAATTTATCTCATTACCATAAGAATGTGATTTTTAAAAAACCTGAAATGAACATTGAATGAGACCCAAACAGCAGATAGGCCAGAAAAAAGGTTCAAAGGGGTCGGAACTGACAACAACGCATTATCAAAATATTTCAAAAAATTTCATATCCAAACCAGATAACTTTTGTATAGAAATCGTTTCTATCCTCAATAGGAAGAGATATGGGCCACGTGACCTCACAACATACACCTATTTGTTGTTAACTTTGAAACTGCAATACTGAATTTGAATAATGCATTTCGGATTTGTAGTGAACGTGAATCAAAAACCTACCATATGATAAATGAATAACTGAAATAAAATGGAATCACATTTTCCATAGGATTTTTCTTTATATTGAGTAGATTTGAGCTCATTATTCTTCTTTCAAGACCAAGACTATTGGGAGAGAGTCTTGGTCTTGGTCTTGGGCCCAAAAGTCATGCCTTGGTCATGGTCTCCAAAGTCACGCCTTGGTCTTGGTCTTGAAAAGATTCAGTAGGTCTTGGTCTTGTATTACGATGAAGACTGGACTCTTGGTCTCGCGAAGCCCTCGTTTTTCTTCGTAGTTATTGCAATTTCTCATCTCCTTCATTACTCAGGAACTTCAGGATATGAGGTATTTTCAGGTAAGGTAGCTCCTCCTTTTGAATTACAACAACAACAACAACAATTTTAGGTAAATACCTACAGGGTGATCCACGGTGGATGGCCTATTAGAAGTATCAGGAGAACGAAGAGACAGAACATTCTGAAGATTGGGATGCTTTGATAATTGAACATTCTCTATCCGTCTTGAAGAGTTTCATCGATACAGTGTTGCCACTTCTACCAGAAACAACTAGCACTTCTGTTATTTCAAATAGAACACCCTCTATTTCATTCCATTTTTAGATTCTTCCTGAAGAGCTGATTTCATCAATGCATCACACTTGGGGTCTAGCAGGAATGATAACAGTGCTATAGGGTGTTTAAAATCGATATTTTTCAATTTTAGGATTTTTTGTGTCGAAACTATTCATTATCGATCAAAACGGCTAACATGTCCCTATCTTAACTTTCGTTTCACTATCTACTGGAAATCAATTGGAAAATATACAGGGTGCTTCAAGATTCGGAATTCTGAATATGACATATTATGCTCTTTGAAGCGATCGTCATTAATACCACCTATCTATAGTCGCGTTTCTCTTTGATTCTCTGGTGTAGGCATTGTGTAGGTACGACTGAAACGGCATAGAATGATGGATGACATTGATGTGATGACAACCGGGTAATAACCACATGCAATCAAAATGACATAATCAACAATAAAAAACATCAAAAAGTGATGTAAATTTTTTTTATCTTTGAATTGAATCCATGGATTGATGATACATATTGGACAACAATTTTGGTATAACTATACGTACGGACTAATCGATAATCGGTCCTTATATCAATTGGTGTAATTGGATATCATCAAATTCTGATTGTACCTATATATTAATGGAGAATATTGTGGTGAATCATGCAGTGAAAACCATAAGAAATAGGGAAATGGAAAGTGCATTGAAACTCATATATTTTTTTGTTGAAGATAATACCTAGCGACATTTTTCATGAAATTATGGATTCGTGAATCTAGGATGATGAATTTTCAATACTGACCTTTTTCAGAAAATTCTTATACCAAGATTCAAAACAAAGACAGTTCAGAGCCATTTCAGGATGATTCCTGAATGTTTTCATGAGTTATATGCAAATTTTTTCTCTTTCGTTAGCTCATCTATTCGATCAGTAGAAGTCTACAATTTTTTTCCAAGTTTTTGATGACAACAAAATTAATATAATCACCTGACGAAGCTACTGTGTTAGCGAAACATGTTGTGTGTCTAAGAATTTTGTGGAAATCATATCGTTTGTGAAGTGTTTACATTAAGGATTTTCCCAGATATATAGATTAGATTAGATTTGGAATGGGGCCTTCGGGCTATCTGCCTCCACACTTCGACCTTTTCAGATCTATTGTGCCTGCCCTCAAAATGGATTAGAGTTCTTCGGCTAGCCCCGCCTTCTCTATGAGACTCCATAGGCTAGCTTTCAGATCTCCTGTGTATCTCTGGGCTCCTGGTTTTTCCTCACCCAGCGAAAGGAACCTTAGTCTTGACAAGCCCTCACAGTGGCAAAGTATGTGTACTGCTGTTTCTTCCTCTTCTTGACAGAACCTGCACAGCAGTTTTTCAGTCAGACCTATCGTACTCATGTGTTTGTTGAGCATACAATGCCCTGTGAGAAGTCTAGTTGAACTTCGTTTCTGGCTTAGTAGATATTCTGTGAATGTTGGCGATGGTTTTTTAATAAACTCTTTTGCCTGTCTCATTCCTGGCGAGTTGTTCCACCATTCTTGAGATTTAGTTTGCATCCATGATTTGATACTAGTCTTTTGTATAGCTTTCACAATACCACAGAAGGGTTCTGGGCCATTAAGAGCTCTGTTTGCTCCTGCTCGGGCAAGTGAGTCTGCCTCTTCATTGCCCTCGTACCCTGTATGTGCTATATTTTGGAATCATGCCATCCGTTGGCATCCCCATGATGGGGTCGCTTTCCAACTCTTTATATAGCTTCCTATAGTCTTTACCGTGCGCGTTGCTCATGGGTGCTTGACCCCTTGACAATCTACTCACGACTACTCTGGCTTCGCCTTGAATATATATTTGTAGTGGTGGTAGGTTCAAGAGGACCTCTAAAGCGGCTGTTGGTGTGGTTTTCATTGCACCAGTGGCACTCAGGCACGCTTGCCTTTGAATAGCACTGAGCCTTCGAATCACTCCAGCCTGTTGTGTCTTTGGCCACCAAACTACTGACCCATCTGCTATCATAGGCCTGATGACGCTGGCATAGAGCCATGTGGTCATTTTTGGTTGCAGTCCCTAATTTTTTCCGCACATTCGTCTGCACAGATTGAAGGCTACTGTACTTTTTTGAACAATTTTTTGTAGGTGTTGATTCCATGTTAACTTATGGTCAAAGATAACTCCTAAGTAGTTTGCCTCTAGGGCGAACGGAATTTCTACCCCGTTGAGTGCTGGTGACTTTAGTCCTTCCAGTACTCTCTTTTTCGTGAGATTCACTATAGTGGTTTTATGAGGGTTCACGGTGAGTTCCTCCTCTTTACACCAATTGTCAATTATGTTTAGAGCGGTTTGTGTGAGCTCCGAGACCGCACTTGCGAATCTACCTCTAGCAATAACCGCCAGATATATAACTATAATCTCTTTCTAAATTTTACGATACAGTACATCTGGTGATCCCGCAAGTTATGGCCCAACAATGGGTTTTTGAGCTATTTTCCTAGAGAAATTGTTTGCTACTTTATTGTCTCCTACCCCGGAATGTCCTGGAAACCAAAGAACGGTGACTGTAATTTTTGGTTAGCTCTTTCAGCTTCCACCGGCGTTTTTAAACCATTTCAAAGCTAATGTAAAAACTTCACAAACGATATTATTCCCACAAAATTCTCAAACACACGACATGCTTCGCTGACACAGTAGCTACGTCAGGTGATATACTGGTACGATCACCTGACGAAGCTACTGTTTTAGCGAAACATGTCGTGTGTTTCGGAATATTGTGGAAATCTTCTCGTTTGTGAAATTTTCACATCTGTCATGGATTTCCATCAAGTAACGGCCGAGTCAATTCGAACATTTTGGTGCCGATGAACATAGAGCTCAGCGCTTCAATGGCTGCTAAAATAGCAGACATGATTTATTTATTTATTTATTTATTTATATATTTGGGATACAACAGGCAGAAGCCCAGGACAGCATCCACTTAACAGTTATTTAAAAAGTCAATCGGCATAACAAATGATTTCAACTTAGAGCATTTTACATAGTAATGACTCAATGGGACTCAATTGTGGTAATATTAAAGTTGATTCACTTACACATAAGTTTACAGCTACAATTAACATAAGTAAGTTAACAGTCCACATAAATAAATGTCTAGTTCACATGAATAATTCACATAAATAATTACTTAATTACTTAATGTATCTACCGACATCCATGGGATACAGATTTTTATAATAAATTGGAATTGGGATTATTTAAATTCAAAAGAAGGCGTTTAATACATTTTTTGAATGTAGTGAACGATGTATTGAATATGTCATATTCATGAAAGTATTCATTGAAAGATTTAGTCATTCTGCAGATTGGTGAGTTATTAGCAGAGTTCGTGTTTTTTAACGGAATATCAAACACATTGTGATTTCTCAGTGATCTTGAAGGTACATTCATGTTTATTCTGTTCAAAATAGCAGGACTATCAATTTTTTCGTTTAATATTTCATGCAAATTGAGCACATCGTTCATTATTCTTCGGTTTTCTAAAGATAATATTTTGTAATCATCACAAATAGAAGCGACGGGGGTGTGTGTTTTGTATGACAAATATCTCAGGAATTTATTCTGAACATTTTCGAGTCTCTCAACATAAACATTGTACTGAGGGTTCCAGATAGAAGAGGCAAAGTTGAGTTTGCTGAAAACATAAGCATAATAAAGTACTAATATCGCCTGAGGGTTAGATATAAATTTAGTTTGTCTCATGATAAATCCTAACATCTTGAGAGAATTGTTTATTACATCATTTATATGACGGTCAAATAAGAGTTTACTGTCATATGTGACTCCTAAATCTCTGACTTGGCTACATCGTTTCAGTCCAACTCCATTCAGAATATAATGACCAACAGATACGTTCTTGTTTCTCGTGAACGTTATACAGTGACATTTGTCAGGGTTGACAAATAAATTATTCTCACTACAGTAGGTTTCAAATCTATGCAGATCCCTTTGTATTTTGTCGCAATCGGATGTGTTCCTCACTTCTAGGAAAATTTTGAAGTCATCAGCATAAGCTAGATATTTGCAGTTCTTGAAGCAATCGGATATGTTATTGATGTAGATTAAAAACATGAGGGGCCCCAGGTGTGATCCTTGTGGTACCCCTGATGTTATGTTTGTGACATCGGAAGTGCAGCCGTGGAGTGAAACATACTGGGTTCTCCCGGATAGATATGACATAATCCAAGTTAAAAGAACACCATCCACACCCACCCCAGCAAGCCTATCGACCAAGATACCGTGGTCTATTTTGTCGAATGCCTTGCTGAAATCGGTGTAGATGGCGTCTACTTGGATTTTATTGTCCATAGCATTCAATATATATTCTGAATAACATGTAAGATTGGATTCAATGGATCTATTTTTGAAAAAACCATGCTGCTCTGGCATTATCTGACGCAACACTAACTGGTGAAGTGATTTGTGAACAAACGTTTCAAACAATTTGGCAAAGATGCACCTCTTACTAATGGGTCTATAATTGTTTATCAAGTTTTTTTGCCCGGATTTGTAGATTGGAATAATACAAGCTGACTTCCAGTAATCTGATATTGATGTCATAGCTTCTTTCTTGGTAATTTGAGGTACATAGTTTGTGGTGATATATATATATATATATATATATATATATATATATCCAGTGGTATCCTAGCTTGTTCTGAGATCTCGAGGATTTTTAAGGATTTATAAATTCAATCTATGTGTAGGTTCTCCTTTCTCAAATTTTCATGATACTGTATAGCTGCTGATCCCGCAGAAAAGTTATGACCCAAGAATGGGTTTTCGAGCTCTATTCCTAGAGAGTTTGTTTGCTACTCTATTTTTTATTACCCCAGAATGTCCCGGAACCCATAAAACGGTGACTGTGATTTTTGGTAAGCTCTTAAAGCTCACACCAGGATTCCCAAACCATTTCAGAGCTGATAACCATAGACATCAGTACTTTGATGGCCGCTTGAATATCGGACAAAATATTGATATGTGATATGTCATAGCTTCTTCCTTGGGAATTTGCGTTAGATAGTTTGTGGTAGTATGTATACAGAAGTATCTTAGCTTGTTCTGAGATCTTGAGGCTTTCTCCACATAAATATTAATTCAATCTCTGTGCAGGTTCTCCTTTCTCAAATTTTTCGGATACAGTAGGTACAGATGCCGAGCTCAGCGCCCTGATGGCTGCTCAAATATCGCACATGGTATTGATGTCACAGCTCCTTTCTTGGGAACTTGCGTTAGATATTTTGCGGTAATATGTATCCAGTAGTATCCTAGCTTGTTCTGAGATCTTGATGAATTTTCTAGATATTCAATCATAATCTCTCTGTGCAGGTTCTCCTTTTTCTAATTTCTCTGATACAGTACAGCTGCTGATCCCGCAGGAAATTCATGGCCCACCTATAGGTGTTTGAGCCCTTTCCTAAAGGGTTTGTTTGCTACTTCATTTCCCTCTACTCCGGAATGTTTCGGAACTCATAGAACGGTGACTGTATATTTTGGTCAGCTTTCAAAGCTTCCACCGGCATTCTCAAACCATTTTAGAGCTGATAACGATACAGCTCAACGCTTTGATAACTCTTCAAATATCGGATATGATATCGATATGTCATAGCTTCTTCCTTGAGAATTTGAGTCAGATAGTTTGTGGTTATATGTATCCAGTAGTATCCTATAGCTTGTTCTCAGATCTTGACGATTCTTCTAGATATTCAATCATAATCTCTGTGCAGGTTCTCCTTTTTCTAATTTCTCTGATACAGTATAGCTGCTGATCCCGCATGAAAATTCATGGCTCATCTATATGTATTTGAGCTCTTTCCTAGAGGGTTTGTTTGCTACTTCATTATCCTCTACTCCGGTATGTCCCGGAACCCATAAAACGGTGACTGTAAATTTTGGTCAGCTTCCAAAGCTTCAACCAGAATTTTCAAAACATTTCAGATCTTATATCCATAGCGCTCAGCGCTTCAATAGCTGCTTAAATATCAGGCATGATATTGATATGTCAAAGCTTCTTCCTTGAGCATTTGCGTTAGATAGTTTGTGGTAATATGTATCTGAGACCTCGTGCATTTCTCCAGATATATGATTATAATGTCTGTTCAGGTTCTCCTTCTTCTGATTTTTCTGATACAGTACATCTGCTGATCTCGCAGAGAAGTTATGACCCAATAATGGGTTTTTGAGCTCTTTACCTAGAGAGTTTGCTACTCTATTTTCTCCTATCCCGGAGTGTCCCTGAACCCATAGAACAGTGACAGTAATTTTTAGTTAGCTCTTTTTCATCGGCATTCCCAAACCATCTCAGAGATGATGAACATTCAGCTCTGCACGTTGATGACTGTTTGAATATCGAACATGATATTGTTATGTCATAGCTTCTTCCTTGGGAATTTGTGTTAGATAGTTTGTGGTAATAGGTATCCAGTATCGTTCTGAGATCTTGAAGATTTTTACAGATATATGAATTTGATCTCTGTACAAGTTTTCTATTTGAAAATGTTTCTGATACAGTACAGCTGCTGATTCCGCAAAAAAAGTTATGACCCAACAATGGATTCTTGAGCTCTTTGTCTAGAGAGTTTGTTTGCTACTTTATTTTCTCCTACCCAAAAATGTCTCGAAACCCATAGAATGGTGACTGTGATTTTGGATAGCTCTTTCAGCTTCCACTAGCATTCCTAAACCATTCTAGAGCTGATAGGTAACCATAGAGCTCAGCGCTCTAATCACTGATTGAATATTGGACATGATAATGATATATGTTCTAGCCTTTTTCCGAGCCTTTTTCTTGATAATTTCTGACGGCTCTCAAAGAAGACTCGTAGACTCATATTCCTGTTTCATCTTTCATAGGATAAATAACACCTGGAATGGTCTGCAGAAGTCTTGGTAGAGAAATGAATTTCCAGTTCTCTTAATTGAATTTCTGGAATTGAACCACTTCCCATTTATTTTTCAGAGCTCTTCATGGACAGTACATGTCAGAGGTGTGTGAATACGGGCAAAGTTTATTTCCTGCCAATTTGACCTTCTCAGATGACTTCTTTCATGAGTTGGATAAGGTAAGGATTTCCTGATTATAAGGTACTAGTATACATGTTCTTCGTTATTGCTCATACCATCCTGGATGATTTTCATAGCACTATTTTTGATTGGCACTATTTAGTTAGTGATAATTCGAATTTCCATGCTCTGTGCCAACAACAGTTCACAGGACAACAATTTTTTGATGAATTATCACAGAAATTAATGAATAATCGGAGTTATCTCACTTTCAAGTAGCAAAATATCGAGAATGCTCATTGGAAGAGACTCAATTTTGAGAAAAAAAGTTCCAATAAACATTGCAGATAAACAAAAATACGAGATATTCTGGTCACATACACTGGGAGAAATTATCCGTTGTAAATACCTAAATTTCATTACACCATACCAAGCGTTGTGGTTGAATAGGCGCCAGTCACTATATTCATCAAATATAACCACTACAAAATAGTATGATTGAGGCAATATGACATACTGAAGCACTACGAATGAGTGAATAATACTATTCAGCTCAGATAATAAATTCAGACTCTACTTATTTAATTTATATTTACCACTACAAACTAGAGATTTCTCCTCATAGATTCGTTCATTTTTGTCACAGAATCCCAATATGTATGATAATTAGGTAGGTAGTAGAGATAGTTATCTGAGTGGATGAATGAAGTTGGGAATGAGAGAAAAATCGAATTATTGTGTAAATTTGATTTTTGTGTGCAACAAAAATTGAGATTTTTTTTTCTCCGTGCAACGTCTACCTGCCATTTCACTTTCATGGAACGAATAGGTATTTTCCTTACTTTTGAACACCGGTAACAACTCTTCGAGTTCGAGATCAGGTACAGTTCACACTTCACAGTACTACAGTTTGTAGGTAAGTAGGTACTTAAACTATACACATGCACAGCACATGAAAACTTCATGGGCCAATGAAATTCATTTCATTCATGATTCACGAGACGAACGCAACGAACTATGAACTATGAACTGATGAAACGACCACGCCAACGCCATTGCATGCATTGAAAAAAACGAACGTGGACGATCGGCTTCGTGATTTCGGCATATCATTCTCTGATGTGGTAGATTTGTACATCACAAAAAGTGAACCTATTATTATCACCGTACGCACTAATACGTAGTGGTAAATAGAAATATCAGGGAAGTAACATTCAACACAATCCTAATAACTACTATAAGAGATATTTATCAATTACTGGATATGGAACATGTTATATCATGTAGTGGTGAATAATAATTTCAACTATTAATATTCGGAGGTGGTATGTCTAAGTACTGATCACTCAAATAAGTGATATCACGAATATGTGTTGTGTTTCATGGAACTAATTCGAAACCACCATTACATTTAGTCATAAAAATTTTCATTCATTTTCTCAGTGTGTTAAATATCTGTAAGCAATAAATACGGTAGTAGTTCTTTCAGCTGATTTAAGTACTATTGGAATCGTTAGGACAATATTATCAATGTTTTATATAATGTGTTGAATGAATATGATTGGAGAAATTTCGAATTTCATCATTAGATATGGGAGAATGTTCCGTTTGTTTAGGGAATCTCGATGCATATATATATACAGAAAAATCAAAATTTCCTGTTGAACGCAACTTCTCGTGAATCTGATCATTACACACATAAAAAGGATTCCTCGTTCCCAGAAAATATATTTTTTCAACAAGAATTACTCTGGATGAGAATATATTATTTTTTATTTCTCAATAACTATTCTTGAAAACAGAGATTTGCTTTTCTCAAATCAATATTTCCATTTATCCGACTTTATTGCTTCATTCAAGAAAACAGACCTCATTTGAGATTTTTTTTTGTAAAAAAATATTGATTCTTGTATCAAATACCACTATCATCTGGATTCAATAATCATCATCTACTGATTTCTTCATTCGAATTTTCCATATTTTTGTTGTGGAACAATATTGATTCTGGTTTCAAACATCACCATAATCTTGATAGATTATTCAAAATTTTATTCATCGTTCATCTCACCGATAGCGATCACTTGCACAGCTATGAAATCTCAGGTAGGGTATGTCATTTATTTTCATTCAATCAATTTGACATCTTTGGTTCCACCAATATGTTTGTTACACCAAGTAGCTCCATTTCTTAGTCAGAAATAATTGTATTATTGAAGCAAAGAATCCATATTGTCAAAGTATAGTAATAACAATTTCGTACACTTGGCTCAAATTAATTGTTTTTGGATATTATGGATACATTCAAGTTGAAAATTTTTATTACATTACATAGAATATTCGAATTCTTCATTTGGGATTCCCTAATCTTCTCAAATATTATTCAGAAATCTCTGCTGTCATTCCTTCACTAGCAATACCAGTCAGACGAACTAGACAAGCCCAGTCAGCACATCCTTTCATTGTCAACCTCGAAAGATGTCGAACAGCACTTTATCAAAACTCCTTCATCCATAGAACGGCCAGGCTCTGGAACTCATTGCCTGAGGAAGTATTCCCATCAACAACATAATATAATCTCCAGTTCAAAAAAAAATCCAATACCTACCTCCTGTCCCTATCCTCCCTAGGAACGCACGATGATCTTTGAACATTATAGGGGTTTCCTTCCGTGCGCTCCAAGCGATAAAAAAAACTCATGAAAATATTAATTTATTCTGAAAGTATTTTTTTGCGAATATGAATTTTTCGTGATAACAAAATATTCATTCGAGCATACCGGATGTCCCAGTATAATAATAATAACAATAATAATAAAAATAATAATAATAATATTTATTTCCTTTGGTAGTGATATACATTTGTACATAATAATAACAGTAGGTTATATGAGTGTAGAGAAATAAATATAGTTAACCCATAAAAGGTTGCCCTGTTCCAATAGATTATCTTAGCCATATCGAAAGATGAAAATACGAAAATTAAATGATCTTCTACAATTCTAATGATTTGACATTATTATTGAAGTCCAAATCAACAATACAGAAATATCGTTCAATTTGAAATTTCAATTGCCGTTTTCTCCTTCAAATCAAATTCAAAATACGAATTGTGATTCATCGTTGGTAATCTTGAGTAGGAATCGAAAATTGCAAAAAATATACAGGGTGCTATTTGAAATGAAAAAGCTAGAGTCACTTCCGGTTAAACCGGAAGCTTCCTTGAACGAATTAGAGAACATGAAATTATCGAATTCTCATTTTTCGAAATGACTGGGATAATTCATTGGAACAGGTATACTGGGACACCCGGTATATAAACAAACCATTTACTTGAAGTACAACAAATTTTGTTGGTTAAAAAAATTCTTCCTTTGTGTGTACTTCAACTTTTTCAGTTACTGCGGAAAAACGTTGTTTCTCTCTCAGCATAACCGCTCTGTATATCTCGAGAACTGACCAATTAGTATTGTTAGGTCCCTATTCCATTTTTTTCTCATACGAAGAAAACTATCACTTGTGTGAAGTTGTTGGCTTAATTTCGCTTCACACGGTACAGCGGGTCACAAATTACTTGATTTTGTCAGTTTTTTCTATTTCCAGAACAAACAATTGATACGAGATATATTTTTTTTTGCAGATGTATCTTATTCTTTATTAAAAAGTGTCTGTAGAAAGTTTTTTCTGTTTAGAAAAATATTCGAAAATAAAAATGTCATGACATATATTTGAAGTCGCTCAAATGTCATTTTTCGCCTATATCTCGAAAACGGTTAGAGATATAGAAATGCGGTTTTCATCAATCGACGTTTCACAAAAATTGAACTGGTACTGGTGGAAGACGTTTCCACGTCAGCAACTAGTCCCCAATGGGACCTTTTTGCAAACCCCAAGTGTTTTCAATGACTGATGTGTTTCGCTCAAGAGAGCTGCCTAACATCCTTTTCAGGCACCGCCCATCAGCTCTCTTTTCAGAGTTTTTCAGCTGTGTTTTGTAGGCTGGTAATGTACTCACTACCATATGCGCAGTGGCAGGCCTGCTAACTATCATCGTTAACCCCCGAGACCGAGCTCTCACGCTCAGCTGGTAGTTTTCCACACCCACCTACATACACCGTCCTACTTCTTCTCTGATGCTCACAACCACATCATCATATCTTTCTGGGTGTTCTGTGTAGGCTTTGTTACTAACTCTATGCGCCACTTTAGGAGCAGCACTGTTAATTGGAACGCAACAGCGAATCGTGCAGGACTATCCCCAGCCGATGCTCCGAAACTTCACAATATTTAACTCGTAAATAAAATATTGAAAAAAGTTCCTTGCCCGTGCTGGAAATCGAACCCACGACCTTGCGGTCGTGAGACGGACGCTCTTCCACTGCGCCAATCCCGGCTGACGTTTCACAAAAATTGAACTCTAAACCCTCAGGACAGTGTTGCTGTAGCTGTTCTGGTGAAAGGAAAAACGGCCAAAATCAAGCAGTTTGGGACACCCTGTACATATATGGATTAAATGACTACTTGATACTCTGAATTTTCAGTTGAGAATTCCGCTCCATAAAATGATGTACCAGTGCAAATTTATGAGACAAGAAGTGAACTGTTCTGAACTATTCATCCCAATCATTCTAGATGAAAGCGTTTGTTATACCTTCAATATGCTGGGCAGAGATGACATTTTCAACCCAAATGTGTGAGTATGGACAAACATCACCTACCTATCATTTTAATAACATTCATGACAAAGTTTGAAGAAGAATATACAGGGTGATTCAAGTTCTGAGGCACAAACCGAAATGTGTGATAGATCTCATCATTTTGATCAAAAAAATCTTTATGAACATGAGTCCGATCTCCTCTTGTAGCTCCGCTACTGATGGTCGGAACTTAATTATTTTTATATTCATTGAAATATCTCACTCACTATTGGGAATATTAATTTGAATTTAATTGAGGTTGTTACTTCTCAGAAGATCGTAATTTTAAGCATTTTGAATATTTTCAAAACCTACAGGGTAAGACATTTTTGGAGCTACAGGCTTCTTTATCCCACCCAAAATTTGTATTAGTACACCTCTGACATAATCTAGTTACTGGATTAGGGGAATTGTCCAGTTTGAACTTCCTTTTGATAAACGAACCGTTTACGAAATAAATAAGCTTATCCGTTCTGAAACATGTTTAATTTGTCTACATACAGGGTGTAAATTTGAAAACATCCAATGCGAATATCTCGCGATAGAAAAAAGTTAGAAAAACGCCGTTTGGCAAAAATGCTAAAGAGTTAAGGGGAACTAGAACCACCATATTTTGGTCAAGGGATAAGTCACCCCGTCGGCGCGACACACCCCAACTTTGAAATGTCAAATGGCACTACCTTTCTTGTGATGCCTCAAATGAACAGTCTCAGTCAGTAGTATTCACCTGTACAAGACTTTTTTTCCACCCACTACAGGGTGTACGAAAAATATAAAGTCGAATAAAATAAAATGAATTGTGTTAAAAGGATATTTTATTTGATCAGATGTTCAAAATGCATTCCATTCTGTTGTGAGCAATAGTATATTCGATGTTCAAATGCCATTCTAACATTTTGGAACACATCTCTTGAAATATATCGGCATTCTGCATTTTATTTTATTCGACTTTATGTTTTCCGTTCACCCTGTAGTGGGTGGAAAATAAGTCTTGTACAGGTGAATACTATACTGACTGAGACCGTTCGTTTGAGGAATCACAAAAGAGGTAGTGCCATTTGACATTTCAAAGATGGAGTGTGTCTCGCAGACGGGGTGACTCATCCCTTTACTGAAGTATGGTGGTTCTAGTTCCTCCTAACTCTGTAGCATTTGTGCCAAACGGCGTTTTTCTAACTGTTTTATTTAGCGAGATATTCGCATTGAAAGTTTTCAAATTTAGACCCTCGAAATAATGTTTCTCGTACACCCTGTAGTGGGTGGAAAAAAAGTCTTGTACAGGTGAATACTACTGACTGAGACCGTTCATTTGAGGTATCACAAAAGAGGTAGTGCCATTTGACATTTCAAAGTTAGGGTGTGTTGCGCTGACAGGGTGACTCATCCTTTTACTGAAATATGGTGGTTCTAGTTCCCCTTAACTCTTTAGCATTTTTGCCAAGCGGCGTTTTTTTAACTTTTTTATTTTGCGAGATATTCGCATTCTAAGTTTTCAAATTTACACCCTGTATATAAAGTGCTCAAAGAAACATGTTGGTTCCTCTAGGACCAGATCTTGCATAACTGATGAGGACATCCAGTTGAGTCGATGGTCCGTAGAAGGTTCCCAATAGATCCTGAAATAATTTCCCAAGGATGTCCAATGGACTTACGTGATGAACATCGACGAAGAGTATTTATAGCCTACGAGCAATCATTCGTCGGCGAGGTGTAAGTCCTCGCAGGGACAACATATCGAAAGTACCGACTGGGACGTCCGTAGGACGTTATTTCTGGGACATTGAAAGAGTACAGTTCATGTACCAATTGGGAAATCCGACGGATATCCCTAAGGGACATTTGAAGGATGTCCCAAAGGGATATTTCGACTGTTATACGATCCTGGAAATAGTAAGGGCGTCTGTGCAGAGCTATTTGAAGTAATGTACCATCAGGGACAATTCATGGTTTTCAAGAAAGGACATTATATAAGTTCTGAAGTCATGTCAGAACATGTACTACTCGGTACATCCGATGGATGTACCTAAGGGAACATTTAAAATCATATTCCATCAGGGACATGCCAAGGACGTCCTTGCATGGACATTCTACAATATGTACCACGTGGGACGTCTAACAGATGCTTTTTCTAGGACATTTGAAATGATGATGTACCAGCTGTGACATTCCGTGGACGTCCTTGCTCGTACTTTGCCTGAGATGTACGGGATGGGACGTCGCAAGGACACTTATTTTTAGTCCGGGACATTCGGACGTTGTGTGCTATTAGGGAAGTGTGCTGCAATCAACTATCAATGAAGGCTCTGAAAATACAATTAAATACAGATTGTTTCATGTGGAATATCAAATGTTGCTACATCACTGAAAATATTTCAGATCAATATAGACCAAGAACAACTACTTAAGTAATCGAATTTTCAGAATGATACTTTGTCCCGTTCTACGTGAATGTCTAAAGTTGCCATCACCAGCGTGACCTACCCTTAATATTATCTACTATTTCAGTGCATTTTCATCTGCTTTGTACTGAAAATCTGAATTTTGAAGTCATAATGAACCTCTCTGGTTTTAGCGTCACTTTCAAAAACTATCACAAGAATGCATACAAATCCCAATGGACTGTCGACGGAGGATATGAGACAAATGAGGGAACGGAGACCTATCCTGTCAGAGCCTATTTGGCAGGAGCAGATAATGCTTTGGATATAACATTTCATCAAAACGACAGTGATTTAGACTACTTATGTTTGGACGATATTCAAGGTTATAGCGTGAGTATACTCATATATTTCCAATGAACTCAATATAAATACCTGGAAGGGATCCTCTGTGAAGGACGAGTGAGGCAAAAATATTGTTCAGGCAACCCGTAGTGCTTACGGATATCTATCTTTTTCTACCTTATGTTGGCTAATGGAAAGCGCTCGCATTATTTGAAATATGTCCTTGTTTTTTGCTCTTATTCAAGAGTGAACGTTATTAAATATAAATATATATTCAGGAGGAAGGATATTGTTGCAATCAATTATTATTTGAAAATGATTATTGTTTTTTTTTATTGACTCAAAAGTGAAATTTCATTTTTATTCTTACAGGATTAGGAAGGTGAATAAATACAAAATTGAAATTATATATTCTCATTCAAGTGTCACAATATATTGTACAGGGTGAGCGAAACTAAATGTCTCAACACTATCAGAGAAAATAGAAAAACGATAGAAAAAAATTAAAAGGCCTAATTTTTAAGAGTACCAATTTTTCCATAAACATTTCGCTATAAGAAGGTGAAATAAAGGTGAATAAGAATTGAATGAAAGTATACCTAATGTTAAAACGAATTTTCTCATTACAGATGAATATCTGCGTCGTCCAGAATGTACACATTCATTTTTTTTTTTCTGGAGAAGGAGAAGCTCCAAAGGCAAATCTGAAAAGACAATATTAGATGTAGCTCTTGAGTTTAAAAATTTGAACGTGTTGTTTTAATCTTCAAAATTCTTTTTAATACCTCATCAAGATTGCCATTCTCATTTTCACTTTTTGTTTCAGTATTTTCACTTTTCTTTGCAACAGAATAGGCGTTCTCGAATGAAACATTATGTGGGTTTAATTATCAAGGAACTTCGAGATTTACATGGGAGCTGGAATTTGTAAGCAAATCAATGTCCATATGAAAAGCATTATCCTCAGAATCCAAGTTATGAAAATCCACAGACACATCCACAGACAAATGACAAATACTGAAAATAAATTACTATAGTATTTCTAAGAATCTGAACAATTTTCAACTCACCCATGAAGGACAATTCCTGTTTGTCTTGCTTGTTCTGCATCCAAAGGCAACACAATATGAGGAATCATTGCTTTTTAATTCGAAATCGCAAATCTTCTCAACAATAATCAATTCTCACCAACCAATTCAGTTCTTTTGAAGAAACAAAATGCGCCGAGTTTAGCGATATATCACATAACAATAAGAAACAATGAAGTTCTGTCTGCCTGTATAGATGGAAAAACATATTCACCAATCCACCATTAAACCACACGAGTGTGAAAGAGACAGGTTACCGTAACAAGAGCTATCTTTGTTGCAGCTGCCCCTGACACACCCAGTGCTGATGTAAAAACTTCACAAACGATGCTATTCGAGAAACCGGCATTCTCCCTCCCAGGTGTTTATATTGAGTTCATTGTATATTTCAGGAGTGGATAATTGTACTGGTTAATGCATAAATCAGAAACAGATTGAATCATTAAAATGCCTCATGATGTAACTCTGCTATTTTTCATCCGAATTGGCCAATAATTATCACCCAGAAAACATGAAATAACTGGCGATTCAAAGGCCCGATCATTCTAGCCATGGCGTACTGCTGATACTTTTTGCTTGAAATATTGTATTATGGAACAAGTGTTATGAACGGCCTTTGAGTGACAAATATTTTTGAGCACGAGCGCAGCGGAGCGAGTCTCAGTCTTAGTCTTGAAACTCCTGACATTGAATAAAACACAAGATAAAACATAATAGGAGGAAAGTATGATAGTATAGATCATTCCCAACATTTTCGAGCAACCAGCACAAATATTTCTTATACTCCGAAACAAATTATCATGTGAATGTTGAAGACTTGGCGACAATGTGCTGAATGCTGGGAACTGACAATACACCGACCACAATGCACTATCCAGAAAACATATTCTAGATATTAGAAAACTGTTGCGACACACACGGTTTGTTAACAAATTTGTTTTCTATAACAACTTTGAAACCGCATCTGCGCTAATTGCTAACGAAAGTCGTTGACTGACGGTAGGCTATCGCTTTACACTCTAAATAGGTACCTACTATAAATTATGTGCCAGTGATAGTCCACTGTGATGACATTGCTTGAAAAGTGATGGCCCACTTATGAAAATCAAATCAAATCGAAATATGCTTTATTGAAATAAATAATCTTTATTATTCCCAAGAAACATTTATGTTTATAGCAAGGAAAATTATGAAAGAGCAACTGAAAAAAAAAATAGATAATCAGATAATCATTTTCAAATCATATACATATTACATAAAATGTTGTTTCTTCTAGAGACTGTTGAATATAAGTTCTTGAATTGATCTAGAATGATATAAGAGAATCAAAGACATAAGTATTTTTTCAGTTCTTCTTTGAATTTCTCAACACTTATTTCTTTCTTGAGTCTGCCGGTAATTTGTTATAGAGAATTGTTCCATTGCATAAAATAGATCTTTTACCCTCATCTGATTATATTTTGATGAGAGTTAACATATCTTTTTGTCTGGTTATGTATTCGTGTTTATGACTATTGACTTCAAAATTCAGAATTGAATGTTTATGATTATATTTGACGGAATGGATGGAACTTAATATTTTGAATTTGTATAAATGGAGTTGATATCTAACAATTGCCTAGGTTTATAAAGATTTTTTGTTGGTTCCAAGTGATCTAGTTTGTATATACATTTTATAACTTTGAAGGATTTTGATTGGCTTCATAATTGATAATCTAGCTGTTCCCCAAATTGAAATCAAGTATCGTAATAATTTTGAATGAACCAAGGAAAAATATATACATTTCAAGTATGAAGTGATTTGGTGTCTGATCCTGTAGAGTACTCCGATTACTGGAGATATTTTCTTTCTGATAGATTCAATATGTTTGGACCATGACAAAATGTTCATCATGGAATATCCCAAGGAATTTGATGACTGTGGAATATTTGATGAATTCATTATTGAATTTGATATCAAATTCCAGTTCACTTGAGACGCGTCGTTTAGAGATATACATGAATGCTGATTTGCTGTAATTTATACTCAATTTATTAAAGGACAACCATGAAGATAAAATAATCAAGTCACTTTCAATTGCATTTCTGATTTGTTGGATTGAGTCTGTAATCCTTGTAGACAAAGCTAAGTATGTTGTCAAAATAAAATAATAATGATTCAATGTAAATTATACAACAAATATTAACATAAACAAATTTTTTCACAAACATGTGCACACATAAGGATCCGTTGTTTATAAAATTCCTCAACATTATAGAACGCATAAGGAACTAACAAGTTTTTCAATTCCTTTCTTAATTTTTCCATATCAGAAGTACATTTGACTATAGTTGGAAGATGACATTTTCAGGCCATTATACAGGGTGGTCCGTTTTTTAATACGGAAAATTCAACAGCGTATAGTACTCGTTGAAATAATAAATAAACTTCCTATGAACATATACTTTTAAACGCTTCGTTTTCGAGATATAGGGTGTTCAAGTTTCTTTGAAAAATCGATTATTTATTGATTTCTCAGAAATGCTATAACCGATTGTGATGAAATTCACAACTATTGTGGAAATATCAATGAGCTAACTTTTAGACCTATAACAGTCCATGAATGAGTTACATATTTTCAGGGGCGTGCATTTCAAAATACAATTTTTTTGCCCTCTTAGATTTCTTATCTAATAGCTGAGGAAAAATGAAAACCAAACGAAATGAATATCTGCATACTCTTCGGTACTGAATCCCATAGGCATATTGACAAACAGCAAAATTGGAATAAAATTATTACACTTTTTGATAAAAACACGGAATAACTCCAATTTGTTATTTCTATGTCAGAACTTTCACACTGAGAGAAAACTTGAGTTATCATAATTGGAAATCTGATAACCGTTATTACGATATCTGCAATAAATAGGGGAGAGATGTGTTCATTTGCTACCATAGATGAAGTGAATTTTCAGGTGACTTGTAGTTATGGCAGCATATTCAATTTGCAAACTTGTATAAAAACACCGCTGCTGAATAACTACTACTTGTTCTAGTTTCTATGATAACACAGAATGTCGAATAGGAATTATTCCCATAAAATGTTGCAGTAACTCTCCACTCTACCAGTGGTTATTAGACTATCGACATAAAACAGCATGTTTTTATTACTGGCACAACCATCTTGAGGTAACGCAGTAATACGTCTCATTTTATTATAGTTATCTGATATCTGCATGAAACCTGACATTTTGACATGCTATTGTAATATAGCTCATTTTCAACAGTTATCCCAATATTTTTCTACTCTAGTATATTCATCAAACAGTGGTAATAAGGTTATCCAATCAACATTATTCGATGGTATGCATTATGAAACCGTGCTTTGAATTACTGCAATGAAAATAAATATCCTATCCACACTATCACTTTTCATGATCCAAAGTGATTGTTTTCAAAAAAACAAAAAAATACGTTTAGTCTCTGAATTGAAATATTTGCCTATCTGTGGAAGTTTTTAGACATTACTCATTGATTTTCTCGGAGAAATATCATCTATATGCATTACTGACGAATTTATCAAAAAATGAGAAGTTGAATACTTATATTTACCCTTCCTTTGGAGTTATTATGAGAATTGTCAATAAAACTTCCCTCACAGAAACCCAGATATTTTGATTCAGAATCTCATGGATCATTTTGTTTTTGAAATAAACCAATTTTAGGCCGTGAAAAGTGGGTATAGAGAATACTTTTTCACTGCAGTAATGCAATGCACGGTGTATTTCACAACTCGGTTCACAGCCAGCACTAAAACGAAACTTTGCTACATCACAGACATCCACCTACAAGACACGGCTCTATATATCGATTCGGACGATCGAAACCATATCGAAACCATTGAACAATAATTGAACACGGGCACCCATGACCGAGAACAGCAGTGAAATGAACGCGATCTGTATAGCTTTGTCAGCCCCAAAACTAATGAAAAACTAGAGCGAAATAATGAGCCGCATTACGATTGTCGAATGATTGTCTAATAACCGTCATACATGTGAATTGCTATAGTTATTCGTCAACGTACAATGCTAGAATCCCAAGCAGCTATGATTATTGGGACAAACATTATATAAATTCTCCAATAAGTATAATTCACAAAACGAGCTATGTCAATAAAAAATCTGAATAGACTAGAATTCATGAAATTCCCATAATGTCATAACACACCTGCGTTATGATGGTAGCAAATGTCCATTCAAGGGTATTACAAACGGTTTAAAAAATCCATTTTTATAATTACAGAATGGGGAGAATACTGTTGTAATAATAAAATGATCAGGAATAGGAGATTTCTTTATAATGGTTATTAAAATCAGAGCTGGTAGATATTTTTAATATCCAGTTTCTCTCAGTGCAGAGTGACTGAGCATAGCCTACTTCTTTAATTGATATCAAGTAGTATTCTTCAACTAAAAAATGTTGAAAAATCTAACAAGCGAGCTTTTTTCATTGAAACTTGAAAAATGAATGAAAAATAATTACCCGAAAAATATGTGTTATTATTACCTTCGTCATCCCAGATTCAGCCGCCACTGAATAGTTTTCATGAATAATTTTTATTTGATCTAATAAAGCTCTGAAAGTTCAGTATCTATGAAAAATTTCGTTAATTTATCTAACGTTTCTAACTTTTAATTAAAAAAATATATTCAGAAGCGTATCTTTGACATCCAATATATCAAAAACGATGAGTTCAAAAGTATATTTTCATAGGAAGTTTTTTATTATTTCAACGAGTACTATACGGTGTTGAATTTTCCGTATTAAAAAACGGACAACCCTGTATATCATGGAATCTTTTATAAGTGAACTGCAAGGCCGGGGAAGCTTTACCATGTCGGCCTGGCGTGTGTTGTAAAATGATTCCACGACTACGTAATAACTGTTGACTCTCTGTGCTCCCTGAATAAACTAGAGTCTAGCCATAGCACCAGTGCGAGAATATTGCGCCTGGTGCGCAGGTCGCTGGGCGCGAGAAATTGCAGCGAAACAAAAATAAATAAGTCATTGTGAAATGATAATGCGCGTCGCTCGCTGCTCAATGTCGCTGCTAGCTGGGCGCGAGAAATTGCAGCGAAACAAAAATAAATAAGTCATTGTTGTGAAATGATACATTAGACAACTGCTTTCCTAGTTGATACCATGTTACAGGGTGATCCCTAGAATCGTGACACACCTCAAATCAATTTATTCAAATTGAATTAACACTGTACCGTTCATAATTATTACATATATATATCCCCAGATAGCACGAATATTCTCAGAATATTCTTACAAGCTGCGAAAATGTCATCTTCTAGAATAATATTCTGAAGAATATGCATAGAAAGTTCTCAGTATGTTGCGAATATTTATGGAATGTTCCATGCGAATATTCTGATAGTATTACATGAAAGTACATTCCTAGAAGCTCCTGGGATATAATATTCCAGAATGTTCATTAAATAATATTTTCAGAATATTGTGAACATTCATGGAATACTTTGCGAATATACTGATGATATTCTGAAAATATGTTCCAATGAGCTTCTGAAATGGAATATTCTAGAATGACAATGTTCAAATATACTTATTTCAGAATATTCTAACATAATGTCCTTAAAATGATCATAAAATATTTTCATCCTGCAACGAATATTCTATGAACATTCAATTTGACATAGATACACAAGAATATTCTTTTCGAGTATTCTGAGAATATACAGAATCGTATCAAATTATGAAATTGATGTTATTATTCATGTATTGATATACAAAGTGTTCCCCTTACCAAACCCATTATTATAATGGTTGTATGCCACTAAGTGTTGAGATCGATTGCATTTTTAAAGTGTGAAACGCTAGACTTGGAGGTCAAACGATAAATGAGTACATATTCTGGAAACAGTTCGAATGGCAACCAACAAATCTCCTTTCCGTGATACATGATTCGCCGCCAATTAAGGGTATTGGGTATTCTTTTACCAATGATGATCTTTATTGTTTCGCTCCAATATTTGTCCCGCGCAGCACGGCCGCAACCCTTCTCGCCTCGCTTCTCGCGCTCGGCGAACGAGCGAGCAAGCAACGAAATTTTCTGTTTCTCGCGCCCAGCGACCTGCGCACCAGGCGCAATATTCTCGCACTGGTGCTATGGCTAGACTCTAGTCCTGAATAACTCCATAGAAGAGGTTTTTGGATTGACTTCGTGCGCTCCAAGCGAAAAAAAAAAAATATACAGTGTGACCCACTTCAAATGGAACCACCCCTGTATCTCATGTAATCGTTAGGTAAGGATCCTGAAATTTGCTGGAGCGAGAGATATACCAAAAATGCACTCTATGACCAAGTGGGGTCATCTTCAGTGATATACACTGCTCGCCAACAGCCATGGAACCACCCCAATTTCCGGAAAATGATATTAGGAGTCAAAATAGGTTGAAAATCACTTCGGATTCGGAATCAAGACGCACCCTTCACTAACTATCCATAGTTTTCCTAGGAAATTTGCAGTTCAGAAAAATTAAATTTTGTCCCATTTCTCATGGAAGCACCCCCCGTATCTCACGTAATTATTGAGGTAGGATTCTGAAATTTGCAGGAGGGAGGGAAAGTCCAAAGATAAAGTCAATTACGTAAGATACGGGGGTGTTTCCGTGAAAAGTGCGACAAAATTTAATTTTTCAGAACTGAAAATTTTTCAGGAAAAATATGAATAGTTAGTGTATTGGGCGTCCTGATTCCGAATCTGAAATGATGTTCAACCTATTTTGACTCCTAATATCATTTTCCGGAAATTGGGGTAGTTCCATGGCTGTTGGCGAGCAGTGTATATCACTGAAGATGACCCCACTTGGTCATAGAGTGCATTTTTGGTATATATCTCTCACTCCCAGCAATTTTCAGGATCCTTACCTAACGATTACATGAGATACAGGGGTGGTTCCATTTGAAGTGGGTCACACGGTATATATACCTATCTCAAGGCCCGTTTTTGTGAGATGAAAGTTGACTGTGAAATAAGGTTATTACAAGTTTCTCAAAATGCAATTCCATACCTCAAATGGAATTCAATCAGAGCGTTATATATAGGCCGTCATAGCAGCAGAATAACCCAACTCGTTTGATATCACTCTGATTGCATAGCATCCTGATACAAGTTTATTGCATATAGGTATGAAACATGCAGATCAGATTTCAATTTTCTGTCCACAAAAAGACCAAGGAACTTTGTGCTCAATTCATTTTCGATAGTTTTATGATCCAGAGATATAAGAGGCAACTCACATCGAAATGTTATCAGGTCAGTTTTCTGGATATTGAAGAAAAGTCGGTCTGATTGGCTCCATTAATGAATGATTTCGACGTCTTTGATTATTTTGATTTGTAGTGCGTCCACAGATCTACCACTCCATAATATGGTGTAATGTGAGTAATGTTTTTTCCATTATGTTATTATTCCAGATATTACTTCACCAACCATACAAGATACCTTTAGTGAAAAAACAATATTTTCAAGTTCCTTTCGACACAGCCGTAGTAGCAGTTATTCAACCAGAGTTGATGACAACGTCAGCGGATGTAAAGAAGTACAGCGCCTCCAAGAGGAAGTGCTATTTCACCACAGAGAGAAAATTGAAATACTTCAAATACTATTCACCATCCAACTGCAAATTCGAGTGTTTGATAAACCATACATTAGAGAGTTGTAAATGTGTTAAATTTCACATGCCAAGTAAGTAAAACAATGAGTGAAAACCCCAATGAATAGAACGATAATAAAGGTGGAATCTCTAGCTGTTGAGTTGGACATATCGAAAGCATTCGACCTTGTCTGGCACGAAGGACTCCTCCACCCAGACAGCACTGGATATTCCTAGAATATTCTCTACATATGCTAAAAGAGAAGAATATATTCCGAATATCCTTAGAATATTCTTAGAATATATACGTGCCTCTGGAACATTAAAGGAAAATTCAAATGTGAATATTCTAGTAATATTCCGAAATGAATATACGACGAATATTCCAGAAGGAATATTCTAAAGTGAATATTCCTATAATATTCCAGTCGGATAGTGCTGGGAATATTCAGGTTTGAATATTCTAGGAATATTCCCAACTGAATATTCTGTTCCTGTATATTCATGGAATATTCCAATAATATTCCCATGTGTTTCAATGAAATTGTAAAGTATGGAAATTAACCAATCACTATTTTATAGATGTGAGTCACTGATATTTAAATCTGTGGTAGGTAGAAGTCCATCGTATTTCAAATTGAAGTGGTTATATTACCAGGGATCAAAAACACAAAGTCGTCTCCACAATTTTGACAGGTAGTGATCGAAGTACTCTAAGATCATCGTACATGTTAAGAGCCCATTATGGAACTGGAAGTATTCATGATCCGCTTCTGAACAACGCAATTCAATGAATTGTTATGTACAGAATTATTCAACTCGATTACTGGCCTAGTGGTTAAGGCGTTGATCTAACAGTCTGAAAGTCCCGAGTTCGAGCCCATCTTGGGTCAGCTTTTTTTAATTATGAATATGTATTAAGGAATATTCCCGGAATATTCATTTATTTATATTCCTGTATTATTCCTGGAATATTCTGAATATTATCTGAATATTCCTAGAATATTATAGGTACATTCTGAATATATATGGAATATTCCTTGTGTAATATTCTGGGAATATATGAAATTTTCCCCACCAGCACATTCAGGGAATATTCCATAAATGATATGTATATTCCTGGCATGTTCATGAATATTCGCAATATCCAAAAAGAATATTCTATGAATATTCATGGAATATCTGGTGCTGTCTGGGCACAAACTACCATCATACGGCTTACCACCTCAGCTATGCCATCTCTTATCGAGTTTTCTTTCAGGCAGATCGCTTCACGTAGTGGTGAACGGTGTATCGTCTGATACCATTGGCATCAATTTCGGCGTTCTACAAGGATCAATTTTAGAACCAACATTATTCCTTCTTTATATCAATGATCTGTTGGGAGTAACAACTTGCCCCATCCACAGCTTTGCAGATGATAGTACCCTTCATACTGCGTTCTCTTCCAGAATTTCCATTTCTTCCCAGGAAACTAAGAACTCACGGCGCAGGCAGGTCAATGCTGTCAATGAAGACCTTGCTGAAATTACAGCCTGGCCAACCAACAACCTAGTTCAATTCAAGCCTGTATTTTCTCTAGAAAGGCGGAACTCAGTATGCCCGATATTGTAATGTCTGGCAACACAATTCCCACAAAGCCCACCATATCTATGTTCGGTATTTCCATCAACAACACTCTTTGGGATTATCATGTCAGATCCATCGCAAAAGCTGCTTCACAAAAACTCGGATTCTTGTTCCGTGCGAAAAGCTAACTTTACACCTCAACAGCTTCTCATGATCTACAAAGCGCAGATACGGCCTGTTCTAGAATACTGTTCCCACATATGGGGTTCAGCACAAAAACATACGCTGATGCTCTTAGATTCCATCCAGAGAAGAGCCATTCGCCTGGTGGGTGACGCCACAATCACTCACTCTTTGACATCATTGGAATACTGTAGAAAGGTCGATACGACCTCTTACTTTTCTATCGATACTTCCACGGGAAATGTTCTTCGGAAATCTCTGCTATCATCCCTTCACTTGCAATACCAGTCAGACGAACTAGACAGGCCCAGTCAGCACGTCCTTTCGTTGTCAACCTCGAAAGATGTCGGACAGCACTTTATCAAAACTCCTTCATCCATAGAACGGCTAGGCTCTGGAATTCATTGCCTGAGGAATTGTTCCCAACAACATAATATAATCTCCAGAAGTTCAAAAAAAATTCCAATACCTACCTCCTGTCCCTATTCTCCCTAGGAACGCACGATGTTCTTTGAACATTATAGGGATTTCCTTTCTTGCGCTCCAAGCGATAAATAAAATTATGCAGACCGCTTTTTTACTAATCTGTTGCTTTCATTAACTGTCATCAAAGTTTGTTTTCATTTAAGGACTATGATACCTTTATGCACCACCTTTTTTCAAATTTTAAACTCTTCTTCTTGATCAAAACAGAGTCCTCAGCGTACTTAGCCCGATGAAATATTTGTGTTATTACATTCAGCGATAACATAGTTACAATAAGAATCATTCATTCATATTGTTTTCTGAGTCCAATTCGAACATACGACTACAATTTCCAGAAATTTCAACCAAATTTTGGAAAAAAAAGAGGAAGAAATTGTCTGTCAGACTTATGACAGAATCGCGCCTGCGCAAGTCACAGTTCAATTTGTATTTGTCGTTAAGAGATAAAAGTTGGTCATTTTTTAGCGATGAGTTAATGAGAGATAAAATTCAATTCAGGTGCATATATGAATGAACGGGAGTACCAATTTTTAATACAGACGTATGCACCATGATAAGGTATAATATTTATTTTTGTTTTTTTATGAAAACATCAATAAATTATATTGACGTAATGGGTCGGGTTATTAATTTCATAGGGATCCACGTGCCCTTAAATTGCCAAAGGTGACAATATCAAACATGTGAAAATCAATCTCAATTTGATGGGGTATCGAAGTTAACCGTGAACTGTGAAACTGTGAAATGATCATGTCTGAATCTTGTGTCATTTTATTGTCTAAATTATCAATTTCTCACCATTTTTATTTCCATAACTGAATACTTGGATTTGGCTGATGATGGACTTATATAAGCCCGAAACATGTACGTCAAATAAATGTTGTGGAGAAGACTTGGGGTTTCTTCATCTATGGAATATATATGACTCGATCCACTTTTCTTCCAAAGATCAAAATATATGGATATATTGAAGAAATTTCGAGGTTCTACTCTTATATTTGGACGTTTCAGAAACGAATATATGCTTCCGTTCCCAAATGAAAATTCAAAAATATCTTTCTTTGAAAGCATTGTCCTTAAAGTTTGGCACATTTCAGTGACATATTGATGTTGACATATGAATGAATGATGTTAGTATACAAATGAGTTACAGGATACTTTCATCAATTGATCTTGAGCCTAACATCACTCACTTTTATACCATCATCAGTATGTCACTGAGATGTGTCAAAAATTTGAAAGCACAACAACTGTCAAAGGAAAATAGTTTTTCCTACGAACACCTATGAAAACAGCACGAAACACATTGATTTGTTATTGAGAAAGTGACTCGTTTCACTATGACAACATATAACAGTTAGAGAGTTCGAAAGTAAAACTCACATGGGTGGAAATTATCGGAAATCGCACAGTAACAGGGTCTATAGATTATGATGTACCAATTAATGAATGATTATTATGCTGAATTATGGTAAGTTAAGTTATGGTCAAGTTGATGGAAAGTTAGTGTCGATTTAACATGAGCTATTGTCGTTAATGTTGACGTAATGTCAAGTTGATGAAAAGTTGAAATCAAGTTAATTCCAATTGAAAGTTGAATTGATGTCAATGTATTGGCAATTTAGTGATCAATGTGAAGTTAATGTCAATTTGATATTGAGTTGATGTTAATTTGATTTCAAGGTAATGTCAAGTTAATTTTGAAATTGAATTTTAAGATAATGTTGATTGAATGTTGAGATAATGTTGAATAATTATTGAGTTAATGTTAAGATGATGTTGAGTCAATACTAGGTTAATTTTAAGTTAATGTTGAGTTGATGTTGATGTTAAGTTAATTTCAAGTTAATGTTAGGAAACTGTTGAATTTATGTCAAGTTGATGTTAAGTGGATGTTGAGTGGATGTTACGTTGATGTTAAGTTGATGTTGAGTTAATGTTGAGTTAATGTTGAGTTAATGTTGAGTTCATATTGAGTTAATGTTGAGTTAACGTTAAACTAATGATGTCATTTAAATATTGGAGTAAAATTGAATAATGATGATAATGATATCACCTTCAGGTGATCGAATATTATTAGAAACATAATCCTTACTCTGGTCTTATAAACACTCATGACATATTATATAAATATTTGTGGTCGTAGGAGAAATAGTGTACAAAACTCGTTGGAAAGTGCATTTCCTGCGCTCGTTTCGTTTCCGCACTCGCCGCTCTGCGGCTCGTGCTCAACGTCCACTCGCGCGAAATACATGTCACTTTCCACAAAAGTTATGTAATATACTATTGAATTTTCATATTGAGAACGGGAGCAGAATGGTTGCTGAAATAATAATAAGTAGGTATGTGTTGTGTTGATTGATTGTTAATCTCGTGTAAGTCGCGTTCACGAGTTGAAGCAATTTTTCAGTCGAAACTATCGATAGTTTGGTTATTTAAATGATTGTATGTCTGTGATAGTAACGAAAAGTTATACCTATTTTATATTTCAGGAGAACCAAACACGCCCATTTGTGGAAATGGTAATCATCAATGTCTGAGCTTTCAACAATGTGAGTACTAACAATATCATTATTAATTATATGTCGAGGTACAGAAAATATTCGTTCTCCGAGCAACAGGTATAGTGGCTTTTTCCTGTCGCTTAACAGGCAGAAGAGGTGTACTTTTACTGCATAGGCAGAAAAAGTTTGTTGCTATGCAACGTTTCAAGAAACTCTAATGAAATTAGTAATCAGAATTGACACAGACATTGGGTGAACACAAAATGATAAAGTTTTCGGTAAAAAAATTACACAAGATTGGTTTTATCTCATTTGAAGAAAAAATGCTATGTTTCACACGGCAGCAAATGTAGATTGACTGCCTTGGCTGAATTCCTAGACTCGCTACGCTCGGCTATAAACTATCAGCCGCGGCAGTCAATCTACTACTTTTCTGCCTAGTGAAACAAATAACTACTTTTCCCAAGTGGCATTGAAAGTGGCTTCATAATGACACTAGATAGGCAGAAAATAAACAGGACACAAAAGTAGCATATAGTACAAATAACACAAATAAAAAAGACAAAACATCTAAAACCGAAAAATCAGGATTATAAAAACTCAACTGTGTATCTTGTCCTCAGGTATATATCAGTCGAACAGGTCGTACGTTTAAACAGCGCATTCATGAAAATAAGATGATTTTTTTTTTAAAGGAAAACAAATTCAATGCAAAAAAAGAAAACAGACTCAACATACGCCTACCATATATTAGAAGAAAACCATAGATTTGATAATAATCTCGAAATTCTACACGTAGAAAATAAAGGAATGAAACTCAATCAACTTGAATCATTAGAAATCAACAAATTGAAAAACACATTTTGACGACCAACTAGACCTCAATAGTTCACCACTGTTGAATTTGTATTCTTAATAGGTGATAATATGTATTTGCTATCAACCCTTTCAAGTTGAACCAATACACCGTATTTTGATGTAGATATTGTGCCTTATCTTTGAAAATGGAGGTTCATCGAACCTGTCCACAGGTATCTAATCCTTCAGGTTGGGAAAGTAAGGTATAAAAACCTGATGAAGCTACTGTGTTAGCGAAGCATATCATGTGTTTGAGCGTTTAGTGCAAATCTTATCGTTTGTGGAGTGTTCACATTTCAGCTGTCATTGCTTGAAATTTCACATTCCATGAGCGATGAGATTTTTTTGGAATGATAACACTATGGAGTCATTGCATGTGATAGAGTCCGACCACGTTAACTTTGGGACAGCATGTGACGCAACGCATATGCATATTCAATGCATACGCGACCACGTGCTGTCCCAAAGTTATCGTGGTCGGACTCTATCAGATACGGAAATAAAATTGATGACATACAAAATACCCCATTTATGTATCGAACACAGTAAAACAAGAGCAATTTTGTGTTTTAGCTATAGAAAAATATAATTTGATTTTGAATGAGATACCCACGCATTTATTTTATTTTTTCCAGTGCATTTGAAAGTTTTACAACTGAGGAAAAACATCGGCAGCGATCGAAACGATTTCTTTTGTCAGTGCAAACCGTTATGCACCGAACTGACTTACAATATGGAACAATCTCAGTCAGCGTGGGAGTATAAAGAACAGTTCCGAGCTAAAGGAATGACAGAATACGATCTAGATGGGTAAGCATTTCGGTTATCATCAAGCTGCACACAAATTCATCAAATTTCGATTCCATATTTTCTAACTGTTCGTCAAATTACACAATATTAATAATCTAACGGTAAGATGTTCAATGAATTATTCGCGAGACCAAGACCAAGACTGATCAGTCTCGAAAAATAAATGTAGTCTTGGTCTTGGTATCGGTTTAAGACCAAGAAAAGACTGCCTCAGTCTTGGTCATGGATCAAAATGCGTCTAGAAATTTCAAACCAAATATTTACTGTATTAAATTCGTTTCTATATCCAATAAGAAGAGGTATGGACCACTCTGACCTTACAACATACACCTATTTGTTGTAAACTTTAAAACTGCAATACTGGATTTGAACAATGTATTCCGGATTTGGAGTGAACAAAAATTAAAATCCTACCATATGACATATATATAATCGATATAAAATGCCATCACATTCTCAGAATTTTTTCAATATTGAGTAGATATTGAAGTTCAATATTTTTCTTTCAAGACCAAGACTCTTGGGAGAGTCTTGGTCTTGGTCTCGAAAGTCAAGTCTTGGTCTATGGAAAGATTTATTAAGTATTGACTTTGGTCTCTCATAAGCTCGGGGGTATACAAACTCGCCAAGCTTCCATCTTATAGCTTGCCCAGCTATGTTCTCTGCTAGCTAGTTTTCTCTCGAAAAGGTATCTCCATATAGTGGTCGATGGAGTTTCATCTGACTCGTTTATAAATGCTGGTGTTCCGCAAGAATCAATTCTAGCACCAACACTATTTCTACTCCATATCAACGATTTGTTGGAAGCAAGTTCATGTACAGTACACAGCTCCGCGGATGATAGTACCCTCCATATCGCCTCCTCTTCCAATACCAACCAGGCAAATCAGAAACGAACGAGGAAGAAATGTTGACAACATGAATATGGACTTGGCAACGATTCTCAAATGGGGATCCAATAACTTGGTAGATTTCATGCAAACAAAACACAAGTATGCCTTCTCTCTAGAAGAGCCGATCTCACTGTGCCTAACATAAGCTTGTCAGGAGTAACCATATCATTGAAGACATCCATTTCGATGCTGGGTATTACTATCAGCAATAACCTTTCTTGAGATAATCACGTGGGATCAATTGCTAAAATAGTATCCCATAAACTTGAATTCTCTGTTTCGGGCCAGGAGCTATTTCACTTCCAGTCAGCTGCTTATGATCTATAAGGCACAGATTCGACCTATCCTGGAATACTGTTCCCATATTTGGAGTACAGCATCCAAACATACCCTGAAACTGTTAGATTCTGTCCAAAAAAGGGCAATTCGTCTCGTGCGTGATGCCCCGCTCACAAACTCACTCACTTTTCTGGAACACCGTAGAAAAGTTGGCGATCTGGATCTATTCTATAAATATTTTCATGGACGATGCTCTTCTGAGATATCAACAATTGTACCTCCCTTGGCAGTCCCCGAGAGATTAACCCGTCGAGTTGAGGCTTCGCACTCCTTCGTGGTCACTTTGGAGACCTGCAGAACATCTCTTTCCAAATACTTGTTCATTAAACGAACAGCAAGGCTCTGGAACACATTGCCAAGGGAGGGGTTTTCCGAGGCATACATCCTCCAGGAATTTAAGAAGAACACCAATTCCTACCTAATTTCCCTTGGTTCTCGCGATGTTCTCGAAACATTACAGGATATCCCTTTCCGTGGGAACCAGAACATAAAGAAAAACTCAACTGTGGATCTTATTGTCCGGAGGTATTTATCGGTCAGACAGATCGTACGTTCAATCAACGCATTCATAAACATAAAATGAATTTTTTGAAATCGAAAACAAATTTAACATACGCCAACCATATATTAGAAGAAAACCATAGTAATTTTTACATTTTACTTAACGATCAATTATACCTCAATGGTTCACCACTGTCGAATTTGTTTTCTCAGTAGACAATAATATGTATTTGCTATCAACCCTTTCGAGTTAACCCGGTACACCGAATTTTGATGTAGATATTGTGCCTGATTTCCGGAAATGAAGGTTTATCGAACCTGTCCACAGGTAACTTATCCTTCAAGTTGGGAGAGTAGAATATGAAAAAGTTAGGCAAGCCAAGGTTGGTTTAGTTCATTGTACCAGTATATCACCTGACGAAGCTACTGTGTTAGCAGAACATGTGTGTTTAAGAATTTTGTGAAAATCTTATCGTTTGTGAAGTGTTCACACCTCTAATGTGTGGTTTGGACAGAACAGCCTGTATGAATCATCCTTATGATTTGGATGTTTCCTATTCAGTCCGGGATATACAAGGTGTCCCAGAACAACTCATTATGAATTCCATATATATGGTGATTCATTCTGCGACCAGTGTCGTAATTAAGGGGAGGCGCCCAGCTAGCACACACACGTCAATTTCACGTCATATATGCGTCACCAATCACGTCGAAATGACCGAATTATCGACGTTAAAGAGACGTAAATGTGACGTCAATATGTCACAGCGAAACGACGTCAGCTAACGACGTCCTCTACACGTCGAATAGTTACCAAGTACGTCCAGGTTTTGACATCACCAAGAAACTGTGAAGCTCCAAATCACTTTCTCATGATCCTAATCCTTGTTGGTTGGCAAAACAGTTCAAATGATCTAGTTACAATAGTTGTGGATATTTTTTATTTGTATACATAATTATACTTAGGTATTCTTCATCTGAACGAAACTAATAAGCATAAAATCCACTATATTCCATAGTATATAGACAAAAACGGAGATGTCAAGTTTCAAAGGAATCTCAACCTAATAAACCTCAAATTATTCTTGTACCTACGATTTAAGGTATTTATAGATTACCTTCTTCAAATAACGACCTCACTACATCGAACACCTTCCAAGTTTCATTTGTAGATAGAATTATTGACCTGTTGAAAAAGTCTTGCTGTTTGAAAGGCGGCCACTACCGTACTACACTTCGCAGCCTTACGAGGCGTCATGGCGTCAACTACTTCTACTGAACGAGAGCAATGCCTTTCCTCGGAATATTGTATTCCCACAAACATTCCTATTGCCTGGAATTGATAAAATAACCAGCGACCTACAATATATTTTGCTGAACCCCACTTTTCCATAGTATCCTTGTTTTTCATGACCCAAAATCACGAATCCACCATCACAACATTCGATGAACTGGATCACGCATGCGCATGATTACGACAAACTGTGCTACGATCGACGATGTCCGATAGGGGTAGCGGTGGCATTGTGCGAAACGAAGACACACGAAGCCACGGAGCACGGATTGACCAATCATAAGCATCTGTATGTCTTGACGTGGCGCGCCAATATAAAACATGAAGGCACCTGGTATAACCGTATTCGTATGCATATAATAAATTCTTGAATCTTCCGTAACTGTTACCAAGTTATCTCTTTCAGGGTGTTTTTTATTAATATTTGTTCAACATATTTCACCACTTAGTTTTATCCATGTCGGGTATACGTGAATCCTCTTTACTAAGGTAGGTACCAATTTTATTTTGATAAACGTTCAATCATGAGTCCTGGATATGCAGTTCATGGAGTAATTTTTTCGAAATAAAACAAAATGATTGGTGCAGATGTTACGTCTAAATGACGTCAAATGACGTCTATCAGATACGTTTTTGGAACACGTCAATATGACGTCAATTATTGGTCGAATCTTGACGACGACCAATTGCCACCTATTATCCACGTCGATTCGACGAGAATTGACGTCACCCTGCTGCTGGCTGGGGGTCCAAGTGGTCTGGACTCTACCCCCCAGAGCTGTCTGAAATACCGAAACAATCTGGTAAACAATTCTGATAATAGAAGAATAGACATAACTATAGGAAATATAACGACAATTTAGTTTGTAGTTTGTTGAAACCTTCGAACGAATAGCGGAGGTTAGACCCTATAATGTAAGTAAATATAAATATTCTTTCTGCCTGTCCTGCGATGCGATGAGAATGTAAGATGGTGGAAGTATTACATATGTAGCGAGCGATAAGTATATGAAATATTGCGTAATTGCCTGCAGAGGGTGCAAGGTAATTCAATTTTTCAGTAATTGAATTAGTAGAATTTTTAATTCTCGGTATTTTGATTTTTTTGTTCTTATTTCGATGTTTCTACATGTTGATAGGTGAATTATTTGATTCAGTTCTCTATTTCCTTTATTTTGTTATTGTTAAGTTCAGTATTGACTTTTTTTTTCGAAATATCCGATATTGGACCTAGACCCCCATGCAGGAATGAATCTTAATTACGCTACTGTCTGGGACACCTTGTAGATTAGGTTTTTTGAACAAGTGTAGAGCTTAGATCTAGATTGACTCACCTTGTAGACTCGCAATTGAACAATAACAGTCTTGAGGCCGTCTTGATCAATAACAGGTGATGAAAAACGGTAAAGGAATATTGGATAATGTAAGAGTGCATGAATAAGGTATGCGTATTATCTCTTGCATACGATAGGGCGTGGTACCTATTAAAAATAATAGTCGACTCATATTATAGGTAGTTAATTCAATGAAATATTCACTTTTCTTCGACTGCAGATAATATTGCATTCGAATTTAGCTTTGTCATTGTGTTCTATTATTCGTATAAAACTTTGAGAGTAATAATAATTATAGCTCCACATTTATAATGATTAATACATTTCTATATCATTGGGATTCTTGAATGATTGTGAATATACTTATGACTTTGAGTTTTGAATTGATCAAATGTATGGAAACATCAATATATTCATCTCATCTATAACTAGTCGATATTTCAGAATTCTTATGTATAGGGTAAATCGAAAATGTGATGGTTCGCAAAATTATATCGTCAATGTTGTGAAATATTTAGTTTTTTTTGTGACGGAAGAAAAGTTTGGCATTTCATCTCTGTTGGCAGGTTATTGAATGTCACTTTTCATAATTTACTCTTTTCCCGTGGAAAAAAAGTGAGTAATTTTTTCCCGGATATATATACACTGTTGATTGGTTTTGTTGTGCTATAGTTCCGAAAAATGAGTCAATAATACCGTCTCCGAGAAAGAACTGTCCTTTTATCCATTCGACTTCGCCGCTACGTATATTACTAAACAACCACAAAATTCGCAAATTTTTGAATTCAAATCACAGAATTAGACTGACAGAAGTGACATCAGATATTTGATTACTTCAAAACAATGTTAAAGATGCCTACAACGCAGGTGTCCCTACTGTTAAAAACTTAAAATTTCACGTCGATAATTTTCACATTTTAAAATAATGTGATATCTTCTCAATATTGATTCGTCTATCCTTCTGTCACAGAAAAAAATAGTGTATTATACACGGGAAAAATATTAGATTTTAGCTCACGGTTTTTTGTCTCACAAATACAACCTGGATGAAAAATCTACAACTTTTTTCCCTTGTATAATAAATAACTATTTTCCGGTGTTATTATCAACTTTCGCATTCAAATCAGAACACATTATGTCGCTGTACTAGAACAATACTAAGAGTACTAGGACAACTTGAAAAATGGTCAATTCAAGATTGGTATACAGGGTCCTGCACCTGCATCTCACCTACCGTCTTCTATGGCTCACTTATCCGTTGAGTCAGGATTTTGATATTTTGCAGACTTCAATTGTCTCATAGGGCGCATACCAGAAAAATGATTTCGATTATACAGGGTGTCCAAAAAAAGTGTGACGTCATAAAGATATAATTTTCTGAATGGCATCCCATATGCCTGGTGAACAGAATGAGGTATACATATCAATCAATTTGGCAACAGCCAAATAATCTCTGTCGTCAACTCACTCTCCGTGCGGACCAGGGTTGCCAGTTAGATTACTTCTTCATCAGTGAATTCCTTGTCAATTCAGAATATTTCGATTGATCAGTTTGGGATCTATTTCATGCTATACGAATTCCAAGAAAAAATAATTAAATAAGCCTATGACGTGTAAACATTTTGTGCTTTTAGTTAACAGAAAAGTGTCCTAATTCCAACAAAATAGAAACAAACGAATAAAACAAACAGAACAAACATAATCGATTCAAAACTACTCACAAATATCAAGAAATACAGTTACATAGCTAGGTACTTATAAAATTATAAAATCGCATTTTTTCGTTCAAATTTGAATAATCATAACTTCCGGTTTCCTCAACCGATTCTTAATTATTTTCCAGTTTCTGAAAGCTTGTTTCATTGACTGTCGAACCTATGGATATGACTATTTCCTCTTCTCCGGATGATATTCTACAGGATGATAATCAAAGCTGTGCATTTTTCCAAAAATTTCAAACGCCTTCCGTTTGGGTGCAAAATTTTTCTTTTTTTTTGGGGTCGAGAACATATTACTTCATTTGTTTTCTCGATACTGAAATAAAATTTTCAGAATTGTCACACGCGTTACTGAAATATGAATGTTTTATTAAGATAATGCATAATTTGATGCTCTAATTTCTATTGGCTTCATGTTTCTGTCAATCTGGTTCGATCTGTGGTCAAAAATCTTGAAATGATACATGATCAACCCATTTTTATATACAGGGTGATCCTCAAACCACAATTATGACATCAAGTTATAAAAAAAATCTTGTTTCGAAGCAGGAGAGTTTTCTGGCGATCAGAGAGTGTACAGGGTGATTCACCATAAATGTCCCCCCCTCTAGCTCAGTTATTTTCGAACCGATTTCAAAATTTAAAATATAATCTTGAATGATTTTCGATAAAGTTTTTTTCCGCTACATCAAAAAATACAGGGGGCTCGGAACAAACGATCTACAGGGTACTATTTAATTTTTTTATATGGAACACCCTATTTTTCATTGTATTTTTAGATTCTCCCTGAAGAGATGATTTGGTCGATGTATCACACTTGGGGTCAAGCGGGAATGATTACAGAGATATAGGGTGTTCAAAATCGATATTTTTCAACTTTAGGATTTTTTTGAGACGAAACTATTCATCATCGGTAAAAACGGCTTTCATGTCCATATCTTAACTTCTGATTCACTATCTACTGACATTTAATAATTGGAACAGATACAGGGTGATCAGAATTCTGAATCTTGAACCACCCTGTCAATGTTCCAATTAAATGTCAGTAGACAGTAAATCAAAAGTTGGGATGGAAACATAAAAGCCGTTTCGACCAATAATGAATAGTTTCGAGACAAACAAATCCTAACTTGAAAAATCTCGAATTTGAACACCCTATATCTCTGTTATCATTCCCGCTAGACCCTAAGTGTGATACATTGATGAAATAAGCTCTTCAGGAAGAATCTAAGAATACGATGGAATACAGGGTGTTCCATTTGAAGAAATCAAGTGGTACTCTGTAGATCATTTTTTCCGAGCACCCTGTATTTTCTGATGCAACGAGAAAGAAAATTCTGAAAAATCATTTTAGATTATCTTTCAAATTTTTGAATCGGTTCAAACATAAGTGAGCTAGAGGGGGGACATTTATGGTGAATCACCCTGTACGAGAGGTTGTCATCACCAAGTCAAGTTGCTACAGAATCTGTTTCAAGATCAAACCACTGGAATTGATAGAGAAACCGGAGTTTCAGAGCATCGTTCTCACTTTGTGATAGATTTATAGAAGATAATTTCAAGGCAAATAAGAAATATACAGAATATGATGGAATTCAATATTGAAAATACGTGTTTTTTCTGAGTCAGGATACTCTTTATTACATATCCATGTGACTCACGTCTGCCATCCTTTTGAATTGCGACATTCATTCAATATAAGTCCTTTGTGAAGACTTTCACCGCAAATGAAATCACATCCTGAGACTCGTTGATCTACTGCAATTGTGATGAATTCTGTCACTTGCATGATATGTCTCGGCAGCAACTTTTTCTATTCAGACGACATCCTGTATATTTCTTCAGTCTATCTCATTGGCCTTGAAATAATCTTCTGAAAATCTATCGCAACGTGAGAACAACGCTCTGAGAATCTGGTTTTTTCAACAATTCCAGTGGTTTGATCTTGCAATAGTTTCTGTAGCAACTTGACATGGTGATGACAACCTCTCCTACATGCTTTGATCGCCAGAAAACTCCTCAATCGGTTTGCTGCTTCGAAATTTTCTTGCTCGTCAAAACACGATTTTCTATTATTACTTGATGTCATAATAGGCTGTTGGCCCGCGACACAGGGATTATCGATGTTCTAAGTCGGTATGCCATTCAAGGGGCTCACTCACTTAGTCCAAGTTAACAGGAAGGAGTGCCTCGGAGAGTCGCAACCCAGTCCTTGCCCCGGCCCTGACCTCACCTTTCGGTTGAAAAAAAGTTCAAAATTTTGTTTAAGAAGAAGCTCGGCAATGAAGTTCAATGATCTTATTTCACGAAAATTGGGGCGCTTTCTGGTTTGCATACGCCTAGGTCAGTCCCCAAGGGCGGCATACGAACCGGAAGTGGCAATTTTTCAGTGTTATAGTCGATGATCGAAGAATGTATGCCCTTTGGCAAAACAATGAATTCTGACCCATTAATCAGTTTCCCGACATTTGCATACGATTCCGGAGAGGGGAGCTCGACTTATTCGAACATCAATTGACTAGACATCTTTCAAATAATCGATGATTTAAGTTCGTATGCAAATCTCCAGACCGATAAACTAGGATATTCTTTATAACTGTATGCTATTTGCATACGAATTCAATGTGAGCATACGTTGTAATAATCGGGCAAACCCGCGCGTGCCTCGGTCCGGCGCGGCGCCCCGCACTTCAGGCCAGAGGTGCACCGAAAGCGAACTAGATAATCGGGAAGTCTCATAATCTCACTCCACATGAAACCGGGTCGAAGAAAAACTTCCTGGGAGTGATGGGGATATTGGAAGACGCAAATTGCAGATATATTTGTATTAATTCATCAGAAATTTACAGCTCAACAAAATTACATGTGTGAGAGGTTCAGTACCAAGAAATTGTTTTGGGTGATTTTAATTTGGAAAACGGGGCTTTGAAAAGATGATGAAAAGAAATGACAACAAGATACTCGCAGGATGATCAAGAGAATTCGTACAGGGATTATTGCTCATGATCGAAACAATAAATCGAATTGAAATTTTGCCCTGGGGCTTATGAAACTGCTTATCATAATACTGGCGTCTGAAAAATATATAAAGAATGTACATTCAATTTGTTGAATGTTTTGGGTATAGTATGGGGTCTGTATCCTGAACTTTAATCTACATCTTTGTTTTTCACATAAAAAAAAATTATTTGAAAATGAAATTATATTAAATGAAAACAACATTATGTTTCAAAAGAAAAATTATACGTCGTCCTCTCTATCATTATCTTCAGAGTCATCTTTGCTCTCGCTGTCTGAAGATGATTCTCCAGAGTTGTCATCAGTACCTGTTAGTTGAAAAATCTTGGCATGCTCGAAAGATATACCTGATACCTACTTTCTCCGTTGAAGTCTCAGAGATTATGATATCACCAACCTCTGCTGGAAGAGCTTCACCAAGGTACCAATTGAAATCGTACCCAAAAAAGTATCAAGGGCCCAGCCCCCTTCATTATTTTTTATGTAACTGACAATGACATAACTTCATCAAACCCAGTATAGTTGACTGGCGTTTAGCGATAAGATTCACACGCTGCACTTAAATACAGGGTTAATGGTAATCCGATTCATACCACTGGTAGGGATGGCAGTAGGAAGTGAATAAATCTGTAATATACATTATACAAAAGTAAATGGTTTTTCAGATATTTAAATATCGGATCTCCGATAAAGAGGAAGAACATTATTGAATGTCTAAATCATTACGTGCTACACTCTACCCGGCTGACGCAGCAAATCATTGTTCAAATATGAAAATTGTTTCAACAAAAAAGAAGGAAATACTTCAAACCCGGGATTCATATTTCTGGCACAATTTGACAATTTGGCGCATGATCGCTATATATAAGAGTGCTGCGTGTAAATGATATCGCTAGATGCTGTAGAGTTGTATATGTCATGATAATCTCAACTCGATAGTGAAATAAAATATAGTGTCCAGTAAAAAAAATCAACCACTATCCCATATAGTTCATTTGTTATGAACAGCCTGTGAATTTCTTGATAAAAATGGAAAATCTCTTAGGAAAATCATTTTAATTGGTTTTTGAAATTTTAAAATCGGTTCAGAAACAACTAAGTTACAATGGGAGATATTTATGGTGAAACACCCTGTACGGAATGTGCAAATTGTATGCAAACTATCATCTCATATATACTGTGTGGTCCACTAACCATTTGCAAAATTTGAACATTTCTTCGATTATCGATTATTTGAAGAATATCCAGTCAAATGATGTTCGAATAAATCGAGCTCCCCTCTCCGGAATCGTCTGCAAATGTCGGGAAACTGATTAATGGGTCAGAATTCATTGTTTCGCCAAGGGGCATACATTCTTCGATCATCGACTATAACACTGAAAAATTCCCACTTCCGGTTCGTATGCCGCCCTTGGGGAGTGACCTAGGCGTATGCAAACCGGCAAGAGCCCCAATTTTCGTGAGATAAGATCATTGCACTTCATTGCCGAGCATCTTCTTAAACAAAATTTTGAACGTTTTTCCAACCGAAAGGTGAGGACAGGGCCGGGGCAAGGACTGAGTTGCGACTCTCCGAGGCACTTCTTATTGTTAACTCGGACTGAGTGACTGGGTCCCTTAAATGGCATACCGACTTAGAACATCGATAAACCCTGTGTCGCGGGCCAACAGTCTATAATTGTCGTTTGAGGACCACCATGTATATAAAGATAGGTTGATCATGCATCATTCCAAGATTTTCGACCACCGTTCGAACTAGATTGACAGAAACACGAAGCCAATAGAAATTAGAGCTTTAAATTATGCATTATTTTAATTAAACATTCATATTTCAGTAACGCGTGTGACAATTCCAAAAATGTTTTCACAATATCGGGAAACTATATCGAGGAATATGGTTTTGACCCAAAATAAAAATAGGATTTTGTTCTCTCAAACGGAAGGCGTTTTGGAATTTTTGGAAAAATGCACAGCTTTGGTTATCATCCTGTAGAATCTCATCCGGAAATGATAAAATAGTCATATCCATAGGTTCGATAGTCAATGAAACGAGCTTTCAGAAAATGAAAAATGATTGAAAATCGGTTCAGGAAATCGAAAGTTATGATGATTCAAATTTGATAAAAAACATGCGATTTTACGTTTCATGTGTTGAGCGGTTTATATAAAAAACAGGAACAACAAAATACAACATATCGACTTTTTCGTTTCCTGAATACATTTCCCGTCTCTATTGATAATATGCAATTTTAATCAACACACAAATGAAGAAGAAAAATTATTGATGCAATCGATTAACTGTCAAACACATAGAACATTTTGTGTAGGTATACCGCCTACTAAGTGAAATAATTATGAAAAAATGGACTGATAGCCCTGTGAATCATCGTATAAGAGGAACAATTTTAGTTTTATCATTCCAAATGGAAAGATCATGTGATAGGTACATGGCGAAAATAAAAGACAGGATAGTTTCTGTACGAGTAGCTGAATTCGAAAAAATATGTTCCTATCTTAGATTCCTCAATATCATGAGTTATTTTCGAAGGTTTTCATCTTGACTCAAACAAGCTATTGACAACCTGCAGACATTGATCAGAATATCAAAACATTTTGAATAAAATCGGTTTACTAATGATCTTCAAATTTCAAAGCCTACCAAGTGTCTATATATCATCGTATTCATGTCACAGCCAACTTATTCTTTTTGAATAACAAGCAATTCAACAGCAAATTAAGGAATGAATGCCACTTTGTGATACATGGTTGGATAGAGACTTTCAAAACAAAAAAGATAGACTGAAGAAATGTACAGGGTGACATTTGAAAACAAAAAAAGTTGGGGTCACTTCCGGTCAAACAGATGGTTGAAAAAAATTGTCGTTAAGTTCGTAAAGTGCGCTACCATTTATTATGTACGCCCTGTGAATTTCAACATTTTATCTTTTCAAATAAAAAACTACAGGCTGCTACATGTCTCCTGTGTCACCCGGTATAGCGAAACTAAAAAGAAGAAGAAAATAAAATAATAATAGTGTCTTGATGAATATTGAACTGAGAAAATTTATTATTGAAATGATGTATATACAGGCTGATTTTAAAATGAGTGCATATATTCAAGACATATATATGAGAGAGTCTAACAAAAATTACTAAAATATTTGATTTTTCCTAAGTCTTTACATTAACGAGAAATTTCATTTTGAAAATTGAACATAAAATGCTTCGAAATTCGAGTACGCCACTGGGAAGCAAGTGAAATCTGCGGAATCCTAGGGAATCCACAATTCGTCATTCACTGAAGTCAAAACAAGACAGTGATGCCAGATTGTTTCAGAGACGAATATCCTGATAAGAATTTGTCACAGAATGAACATGAATTGAAATAGGTTATAGAAACTAATAGAGGTGAATGTAATATGTACAGGAGCCTTATTTTTCAAAGTTCACTGTGAGAACTGTGGGGTGATTATCTCCATGGATCACGAGAGACGGAGAGAAACATGAGGGGAATGAACGTCCCCCTTCCTTCAATTCGAAAAAAAGGCCCCAGCGGGTAGATACAGAATTAGCAGACAATAAATAGGTACACAACATACACAAAGTTGAAAATCGACTCACCTAGTAGATTTTCTCATACCTGCTCGAACAGCAAAACTCCCGAGAGCAAACAAATACTAATATCGAGTCCATTCCATCCAATTCTTTTATTTTTTATTTTACGTTTACAATTATTTTACAAACCAGCCCACATAAACAAAACTATTATCATATGATCTGTCAACATCATTTCTCAAAACAGCAGTATCTGACTATCTGTGACCATAGATTTCCTCTTTGCTGTGACCTTTGACAGTACTAACTAGGATTGTTCGCGTTCTATTACTATTTCACGAAGATTGTTACGATATTACGATTTGTCATGATTCTATCACTATTTGCTATTAGCACCAAAATATGTTCCAATACTAAAAAATCTATTTCTGTTCTCAGCGGATAATTATGTTCCGTTCTATGTTCTATATTTATGTCAAAACTGTGATTAGTGCGATAGGGTTTGACAAGAATGACATTCCGAATGTCAAATGTCAGATTTTTCGAGTCTATTACCTTTTGATACAAATCTGATACCTTTTTCCAAGGAAATCTATTACGAAAAAATCAGACCCAGGAACAACACTGACTAGTAAATGTAAAGTTTTGTTTCTGACAATTTGCTTGGAAAGTGACGATGCATTTCTCAAACATTGAGCTGAATGATATGGTTCTTATGTCGGGTCGTTATTGTGCGGGGCCCATCCCATGAGACTCCTCGAATGACACGAAATTGTAGCGATGCAAGGAGGTGGAAGGAAGGGTCTAACGGATTTTTCAGTAAAAGAACTTCCAAGGGGAGGTGTTAAGATATACGCTTTTCTAGCTTATGTGTACAAATCTTGGGTGAGTCCATTTTAAAGTTTTTGTATTATCTTTCTGAAATTCAAGACCAGGGTTAACTTCTTCCCCATGTACATTTTCTCGATTATACATTTTATTTAATATCTCCTAATTGTCATGTAGAGTGGCAACGTCGCTTCGTTCATCACGGTCGACTGCGGATCGCAAACGATAGTTGTGACAGAAGTAGAAATCTGGGCGGGAAAAGGGTATTTTGCCCCAAATCTATTTTGATCCTAATAATATTTTTAATAGTGCTATTCGGTAGTATACCTCAAGCTTTCTTAGTGTTTAAAATATATGCACTTATTTTAAAATCAGCCTGTATAGCAAAACAACGTTCGCGAGGTCTGCTAGTTCAATATAAAATGATGAGATATTTCCGAGAAATCAGTTATGTCCTTCTTTTTGAAAGATGAATTGTTCGATAGGTGTGTCTTCTTGGTGAAACTGGCTAGTTCTTTTCATGATATTATCCGATTTTTTGATCCTTGATTTTTTTTTCAGATTACGGTTCGCGAAGTTGTCGATTTTCTTCAAACAAGAATCCTTCTTGACCTCTCAGAGAAACGAACTCTACGGCCCTACAGACTTTTTGGCTAACTTTGGCGGACTTCTGGGACTCTTCACCGGATTTTCCTTGTTGTCTGCCGCTGAAATCATTTATTTTCTGACAATCAGGTTATGTACCAATTTCAGAAAGTACAGAGTGTGGACAGGATCTTCGACTGACACGAAATAGTCGAATCAAAATTTAACTATCATCATGAATCGTTCACCCTCTTTCTCCTAGTAATGTGATTTGAAATCATCATCAAATCAAAAATATTAGAACACTTCCGAATTCTGATTTATAACTCGGGCTTCTATAATGGCGACCATAATATCTCAGAATTTTACATCTAATATTCCGACTAATGTTCCGGGTTTTCAAAATTTCAAACGTAGTCGTGTTGGCAATATTAATGAATATGCAGAATATTCTGGAGGATAATTTTTCTTCTCTCATTTCCACATTCTGTATCTTGAAATAGTTATTTGTTTCACTAGGCAGCTATGAAGTAGTAGATTACTGCCGCGGCTTATACACTGACCGGCAAAATAATCGATCCACTCAAAATATAGATAAAATTTGATCAACGATAACTTCGGTAATTCATGTCTGATTCGTTAAATTTTGTTTTCATTCCGTAGGTAAATTCATAATGAATCACACAAAATCTTAAGATTTTTAGAAATGAGGTATATCTTCAGATTATACAGAGTGGCAAAAAAAGTGCATTTTTACTTCAATTTCAAAACAATCTCTGGAGTGGTTATGCTGGTACATCCTGTAATTTTTCATTTGATCATCGAGCTACGTTAATTACGTACGTTTTCTTTTCTTATTTGTTACGATAACTGCTTTTTTATGAAAGTTACAAGGGTTTCAAAAAAACATTACATTCACACATTTTGGCGATAATAAACATTTCAAATCAGGCAATGATGAACATAACCGACATGACAAGCCCAGTCAGCACATCCTTTTGTTGTCAACCTCGAAAGATGTCGAACAGCACTTTATCAAGACTCCTTCATCCATAGAACGGCTAGGCTCTGGAATTCATTGCCTGATGTGGAAGTATTCCCAACAACATATAATCTCCAAAAGTTCAAAAAAAATTCCAATAACTTCCTCCTGTCCCTATCCTCCCTAGGAACGAACGATCTTCTTTGAACATTATAGGGAATCCCTTTCGTGCGATCCAAGCGATAAAAAAAACGAAAGAAACCTGTGAATTATTTGAAAAATGCTAATGAACTCAGTACGACGTGTTTTCCCCCCGTACACGAATTATTGATGCAATTCGTCTTGGCATGCCCATCATCAGATTTTAAATATACACCTGATCGATTTGCTGCTATGCTTCAATCAACACTTCACTAAGTTGCTGTGAATTTGCAGGAGCTGGTAAACGAGATCGTACTTTTCTCCCGAGAGCATCCCGAACATGTTCAATTGGGTTCAAACCGGGGCTTCGAGGAGGCCAATGCATTACTGGGAGTTCAACATCGGCTAAATACTCATTCATAATCCTTGAAATAAGCGGTCAGGCATTGTCATGCATAAGCATGAAATCGTCACCGATGAAAGGCGCAAATGGAACAACATATGGTTCTAAAATGTCTCTTATATACCTTTCAGCTGTCATGGATCCCCTTTCCACTATGACTAAGTCAGTCTTAGCTTCAAAACTCACGCCACCCCACACCATTATCGAACCGCCTCCGTAACTCACTCTTGGCGAAAAATGGTTCTGAAGAAAACGTTCTCCAGTTCTTCTGTAAATTCTTTCACGTCCATTCGGTGATCTGAGACAATACCTAGACTCGTCGGTGAATAGGATATAGCTCCATTGTTCATTACCCCAGTATTCGTGTTCCGGCCCTAGCATATCTGAATCAATTAACTCGATGATTCCTCAATAACTCTGGACCAGTTGCAGGTCTTTTTGCTCGGGGTCCAATATCGAGAAGCCTCCTTCTTATTGTTCTATCGCTGACTTGAACTCGCCTCACCTCCTCTAATTCGTTTTTCAATTGGACAGAAGTAAGTCTTTTGTCCCTCAAAACTTTGAGCGTTATGAAGTAGTTATCTCGATCATTCGTAGATTTTTTCCGACCACTATTACCTCTTCTTGTGAATACACCAAATTCAAGAAACCGTTTCACAGCTCTTTGCACCCTCTGGTTCTTGAAACTCCCAAAGCTCTGGCCATATAATATTGTGATCTACCATCCTGCACCAAAGCAATAGCTCTCGCAGAGTCGGTTGCAGAAAGATCCATATCTTATTCAACCATTCGATGACTAAGACAAGCATACAAATTGTCAACTGACAGGATCGTCACAGCCAGCTATGCACAAAATGTCTTGGGGAACCTTGTTATTACCATAGAAAAAAATGTTGAAATGTAACGTTCTTCTGAAACCCTTGTAACTTCCACAAAAATGCAGTTATCCTAACAAATAAGAAAAGAAAATGTTCGTAATAAACGTAGCTTGATGATTGCCTGAAATATTACAGGATGTACCAGCTAAGCCACTCCAGAGATTGTTTAAAAATTGAAGTAAAAATTCACTTTTTTTTGTCACTCTGTATAATTTGAAGATATGCCTCATTTCTCAAAATCCAAACATTGTGTGTGATTCTTTATGAATTTACCTACGGAATGAAAAAAAATTGAACGAATCAGACATGAATCAACGAAGTTATCGTTGATCAGATTATATTAATATTTTGAGTGGATCGATCATTTTGCCGGTGAGTGCAGTTTATTCAGCCAAGGCATCAGTCAATCTACATTTGCTGCCGTGTGAAAGAACATTTTTTTTCTCCTAATGTTATGATAGCAATTATGTGTTATTTTTTTGTTGAAAATTGCACACCAAACATTTTCGACCAATTGCAAACCTGATGTATTTTGTATCGTTACCATAGCAACTAAACGAATTTCTGGAAATGTCTTCCTTCTCGTTGGAAAAAGGTTCATGAAATTACACTAGAAATGTTTTGATGTTCATAAGTGAAATATGACATCAACACTTGACTTCAGATTATGTTCAATTGATTTTATGGGTTGAAAAGTTCCTTGTGAGAGAATATACAGGGTGGGGCATTAGTACGTTGGAGCTCGATTGCTCGATATCTATGATAGTTAGAAACCTGATTCAAAGACGAATTTGAATGAGACAACAAGGTCCATAACTAGAAGTTATTGCTGCATACACAGGGCGTACCAAAAATAATCTAGAGGGGTGGGATCATTTTTTTTAATAGAATGCCCTGTATATTCGCATTTTTTTTTTAAGAATCCCTTTGACCTTCATCCACTCCTATGATATCGTCGATTATATCTCGTTCATATCGAAGTTATGAATTTTTTGGTCGAAATAATGTCATCTGCAGATGCCTACCGAGAATATCACTGTTGTCACAATTATGAAATTTAAGAAAAAATAATCTCAATATCATTTATTAAAAAGATGAGTGACATTTCTGAAAATGTTCGGAACTTTTCGAAGTGATTTTTCACGAGTTTTTCAAATGGAACACTACATATATTTTTTGACCATTTGATGTAAAATCGAAACACTAACATATATCTATCTGAACATCTATATCGATATTAATAACCATTTTCGAATTATTGAACTTTGAAAATTATAGGTTGGCGATTGTGATCGATTCAGATTCTTATTTGTCATTGAAACATCAAGAGTCCAATTATTAATTTAGTGAACCAATTTTTTCAAAGAAAGAATCGATACCAGAATCGAAGTAAACAGAAAAAGTTCAAATGCTAGTTATTCACAAAGAAAAAAGGGACAAAATTTGCATTTCTCGAGTATCCCATAAATTCAGGGTACCTACATTGAAAGCAAAACCAGAATAATTGAGAAATGAAATTGTGTCCGTCTCTACTTTTTGAATATTTAGCATAATTATGACCTTTTCATGTCTGCTTTGGTTCTGACATCGATTTTTTCAATACAAAATTGGTTTACTAAATTGTTGATTGAACTTTTGATGTTTCAATAACAGATTAGAATCGATGAAAATGGCCAACCTAAAATTTTCAAAGTTCAAAAATTCAAAAATGGTTGCGAATATCGATATGGATGTTCGAGAAAATATGTTCCTGTTTCGATTTCACATCAAATGGTGAAATGATATATGGGGTGTTACATTTGAAAAACTCGAAAAATATCACTTCGGAAAGTTCCAAATAAAAAATCATTTTCAGCCACCCTGTATCATTTGAGAGCCTGAAACATTTTCAGAAATGTCACTCATCTTTTCAATAAATTTCGAGATTATTTTTTTTTTTGAGTTTATAATTGTGACAACAGTGATATTTTCGGTAGGCATCTGCAGATGACATTATTAAAATTCATAACTTTGATACGAAAGAGATATAGTCAACGATATTATAGGAGTGGATGAAGATCACAGGGATGCTTGAAAAAATATGCAAATATACTGGGTATTCCAATCAAACGAATTGATCCCGACCCTCTAAATCATTTTCGGGCGTCCTGTATATGCAACAATAATTTCTAGTTATGGACCTTGCTATCTCATTCACATTCGTTTTTGAATCAGGTTTCTAGCTATCATAGAACTCGAGCAATCGAGCTCCGACGCACTAATGCCCCACCCTGTATTCCTATCAAGAGCAGCTAAATTAATTTGTGAGTAACTGAAATATTGAGCTACTATCGACTTATTTTTCATTTTTCCATTCAACTAATGTCGTTTGATCATATGTGAGCAAATTTCAACCATACTGAATATAGTTCTTCGAGTTTCTCGTGAGGAGATGGAGATATATTTCTAACAACTTTGGCTGAATGAATTTGTGAAAAACTGAGGAATTCAGCTATCATTGACTTATTTTGTGTAACTAAAGAGAGTGATTTGTGTTTTATTGAACATAACAATGTTATTGATATGAATTATATTAATACTATACTCACTGTCGATTTCATTGTAACAAATTATATTTCCACCAACTTTAGCGGGATGAAGTTAGTCAAGAATATTAGTTTGAACTACCATCAACCTACGCATTGATATTATGCGTAACTGAAGTCGGTATTTTGTATTATATTCAGCAAATCTTATCACATATTTTCCAATTTCAGTGTGAGATTTTCTTACCAAATACCACTTAAGCTTCATTCGAAAATAGAAAATTCTGTCTCGAACAAGAATATTTAAAATATTATTTGTGTTTTCGAATAAATTTCCGGTAATAATTGGAGCTCTCGTTGCGACTGCATCATTTTTTATTCACCCAATGATAGTGTAAATTTTGATGACCAATTTTATTCAAATTACTTGCACGTCCAATCTACATTTCCTGCCGTGTGGAACTTTCTTCAAATAATATGAAACCGGTGTTGTGTAAGTTTGCCATTGCAAAATCTATCATTTTGTGTTTACTCACTGTCAGTGTCGATAATTCTTGGGTATACATATAATTCCAATGAAACTTGCATGATGATTTGTTTTAATGAGTTATACTTCTATAGACATTGAAAGCATATATATGAATTTACCAAGACGTAGGTACAAGTTTTTATATATTTGTGAAAAATTAATGAAAATACGTTTTTTACTGAAAACTTTTTGACACTCAAGATGCCCATCCTGTATATTTAGGTACGTCACTGAACTAACGGTTTCATAATGTGAGTATACATGGTTTAGATATGGTCTGGGAAATATGGACGTCGCCTGGACGCCCCTGCAATGTCATGAGAGTGACGTCTTATATTGCCCTTCTAAGTGACGTTCACTCGACGTCGAGATGATGACGTGATTCTCACGTCATAGAAAGTACGTCATAGTGACGTCATAAAGGGATGTGTGACATCTCTGACAAAAAATCACCAGATAGGGACGTCACAGTGACCTGATCATTCGTCATATGGTTTGCTTAGGATTGCCCGTGAAAACGACCAATTTTGTCCACTCTGTACATACCAGAGACATTCAGGATACATGCATACAATTTACTGTATAGACGTTTTTGTTTTTGATACTGGTATCGCCAGCCACATCACATCCATACAAATATTTCTAGAACGTCTCACAAATGTTACTGTGTTATAAAATAAAATTCGATACTTAGACAAAACAAGTTGTTTTATTCAAGTATAAGAGTCTCTACAACAATAAATAACTATAGAAGAGATGAAGCAGAATTCGATATATACAGCGCAGTTTGATCATCGGTCCAGATTATCCCTAATGATGAATTCCAAGTCCAAGACCACCATGGCCGAGTCCAAGACCGAGTCCAAGACCAGCATGGCCGAGTCCAAGTCCGGCGTGTCCAATTCCAAGTCCGGCATGTCCAATTCCTAGACCTACTGCGGGGATAGCAGCGATGGCAACACCGTGTCCGTTGGGGCCGGTGGGTCCAACAGCTCCATGTCCGTTTACGACTCCTATGAAAGGACGAGTTCTTTAATAAAACAATGACTACACGTGGAAAGTAAAGAAATGAAACCCAATCAATTTGAATCATCAAAAATCAACAAACTCAAAAATTTTTACATTTTACTCATTGATCAATTAGACCTGAATAGCTGACCACTGTTGAATTTGTTTTCTCAGTAAGTTATAATATGTTTTTGATATCAACCGGTACACCGTATTCTGATGTAGATATTGTGCCTTATTTCCGAAAATGGAGGTTTATCGAACCTGCCCACAGGTAACTAATACTTCAGGTTGGGAAAGTAGCATATATAAATAAGCCAAGTTTCTACACAGGAACTGAAGTATCCAAATTAGGTGAACTATCGATAGATTTTTTTGTTTGACAGAACAACTTGTCAATGATTTTAGGAAAATTCGAGAACTCATATTATTCTTTATTATGTATTCATGAGCTGCGGTGAGGTAGGCTTTGCAAAAAAATTTAAAATTCTGATCATAATCACTAGTGTGATATCATCGGTATTGATTCAGTTTTGATGGGTAATATGAGTTGAATATTTTATCAAGTACCCAATAAAAGATTATACAAAATTGTTCCTTCAGATAAAATTGTATACCTAGTGAAACACAATCATGGTACACCCCAATTCTCTCCTTTAGCTTCAGAGATGGATAACTGTCTTGCGAAATGGATTATCAACTTGATAAACGTCATGTTTTGACATAAAAATGTTTCATTGTGTACAAGTCGTTATAACTACATATTTCCAAATAAAACACCCTGTATATCATTGCATTTTCGAATTCGTTATCATATGTTATGATGAATCCAATGATATCACATGAGTGATATTTCAAACTTCAATATTGATTTCAATCTTGTTTTTGATTATGCATCTGAGTGTGCCATAAATATTCTGATCAAGTCTGATGTACTCTGATGACAATTCTTGATTCATCACAAAATTTAGTTCATCAAAATGGGTTGGTGTAGCATGATCCTATTACACCCGGTATGTTGGTGTATAATATCATTCGAAATATATTCAACAGAGAACAACTACTTTCACGGCTATTTGCCTCATCAAACATTGAATTACATTTGTTGAAACCCAATAAGAGGATATGGAAATGGAAATCTTCTGAAATTGATAATTGACATTCTCTTCATAATCCGATATGAAAATTATGATATTATGCTGAATGATATAAAAAAACAATATATTCAGTATTGAAATGGAAATAGATATGTAAAGGACATCAGGTTACTGAGGAGGGTTTGGGATGTTATATACAGGGTGTAAGTTAATTGATGGCTGAAAATGCCCCAAACCTCTCAACTTTCGGCCTATACGGTGTTAAAATTTTAAGAATAGTTTTCTTATCATATCTTCGATACTGTTCCAGATTATTCCATGAAATTTCACATGCACCTACTTGGCAACAATAGGCATTTTTCGATGCGGAATATTTTTTGATGAATCTACCAGTGGCGTACGTGAGAGAGGTATCCTCGAGATTTTTTGAAGAAAGAATGGTACGCCCTCGATTATTCCGAGAATTGAATCCATTTTTGAAATCCACATTTTCTGCAACAATCTGACCTCCTGATTCTTCTCCGTCCGACGAATTGTTTTTGCATAAAACAATTATGAAATTTTGTATGCATTTGTGGCATTACGAAACTATTTTGGACTAGTCGGCTTATGCCAGATTTTGTCTTTGAAATAATGACATCCGATCGATTACGTTGCGGTCTCATTTTGACGAGTATTCATGAACGTGAAAGTTTCTTCAATCAATAAAGAGAAAATAAAATGTGGACACCCTATAATTCGAAACTTAAGAGGTTTAGCAAATATGTTCATATAAACTTTTCTTCTTAAGATGTTCTAAGAAACCATATCCTATAAACTTTCAGCCATCAATTGAATTACACCATATATATGAATAATTTTCAAGGTATTTTCACTTTTACTAGGATATCACTGCGATTATAATGTTCAGCATTCAAACATTTCCTTATGAATTCTACCAAATGAAACAATCCTGATAGTAGGACAGGACAAAATTCTTACAGTCGACTCCACCAAAGCTATACTTTAATGTAAGCAATCATACAGGGACATGCTTCGAAGCTTTAAAGCTTCATCATCAGCATTATTGTTACATAGGAGTACTAAAGTGAGAGAAAAAAGAATAATGTCAGACAAACTCCTCAACACCGATAGGTCTAAAAAACTCACCTGTTCTGGAGGAAAAAATTTATGTTTACATATAATTCATATTGGTGAAAATATTTTTAAAAAATCATGAAAAGGTTAAATGGGGACCGCAATTATTGCGGAACCCCTTTGTTAGGGAACTTTAAATAACATGGTAATGAGTATTTGGAGAAAATCTACAAACTTATTATCTGTTCATGCCAAACTCTCAAAAGACAAGGAAAATGAAAAGTCAAAAATCAAAGGAATTGCATGACTTTGACATGAAGTGACAGAGGTGACGTGGAACAATAAAAAGGCTAGAGATGGGGAGAGTATAGTGAAATCAAGATGAGAGCAAAAACAATTTTATGGTTCATGGAACTATTGGTAAATTTTAGGCATTGGATCAGTCCTATCAGATGGAATTGAATAATTTTTGTTATTAAGTATTGATAAATGTAAGACAATTGAAAAGCTTAGAACAGTCAAAATGAGTCTGTTCATTGATACGAGTCATTTTCTCGGGATTCTTAAAGGCCTTATGAATTTCAAAATTTTCAAGTAAGTTGAGTTTTTTACTTTTATGACAAGAGTGTAAGAATTTAAGGTTCAAATTTGGATCGAAGGAATGTTTTTCATTGACTATGTGATTTGGGAATAGTGAATTGGTATTGATGAAATCTTTTTCAGAATTAATATCCATGATTCATACATGTTCTGTGATTCTAGTTCTGAATTTGCGACCTGTCTGACTGATATATCATACCTTACAATTAGGTTCAAAGCATGTCAATAAATAGACGCCAGATTTTTCAAAATCAGGTATAGGGTCCTTAGTATTGACTAATGAACAACTCAGATTGTTTGAGGTTTTGAAAGAGAACGTGAAATGGGTGGTATAGTTTTTATTGAGTTTCTTATTGAAAATTTCTTTAATTTTGAAAGGAACAGGGCCGAATCAGTTAATGAGAAGAATTTTGTTGTTGTAGGAGGTTCATGATTGATAAGGAAATTGTTCGAGAATTTATTCAAAAATCTAAAATAAAGTTTATTGATAAGTGGAATGGGAAAATCGTTATTCGATGCGATCTGCTTAATAATGTTCAATTCAGAGTTGAAATTTTGGGCGTTGAGTGGGATAGTGAACAATCTGTGAAAAAGAGCATGAAACGAGGCAAATTAATGGTTGTGTGGGTGAAAGGAGTGAAAAGGTATAATATTGTCTTTAGAAGAAGGTTTTCTGTATATGGAAAATTCAAATTTGTCAGATTTGTGGATTAAAAGATCAAAGAAAGGTAATTGGTTTTGTGATTCAACTTCCATAGTGAACTTAATTCTATGCTGAATGAATCCTGATAGTTCCTTGAGCAACAGCTACTCACCAGAAGGCCCTACAGCACCGGCTCCGGTGACAACTCCGGAAGGTCCCGCAGCTCCCGCTCCGGTAACGACTCCAGAGGGCCCAACGGGGCTGTGTGCCCACGGGCTAACAGCTACGACAGCTCCGTGTCCGCCCCAGCCGCCCAAGCCAGCTCCGTGACCGCCCCAGCCGCCCAAGCCGGCACCGTGTCCGCCCCAGCCGCCCAAACCACCCAAGCCGCCCAAACCATGGCCGCCCCAGCCGAGTCCGCCCAGGACTCCTGCGTTGGCGCTGACGGCCAAGATGGCGAATACGGCGACGAGCTGGAAGAGCAATGAAATAATAATCGAACGATCTTTGTATTGTCAGAAGAAAAACATTTTTTATACTAGCGTGCGGAAAAGTGAACTTTTCCGCACTCATTTCAGTGTTGAAAGAGTCACTTTTCTGCACTCAGTTTTGGAGGCGGCTAGAACTGCAAACTTGGATCTACTACCATCAAAATCCCGTCACAGGTATAAAAAGGAATATAATTTGTTTGAAAACTGGTGCCAGAATAAGGGAATCAAATATATCAAAGAAGACGTTTTTTGGCTCATTTCGCTTTTTGGTCCAGGTGGTACTCAATGTTAAAAAGTGTAATCAAACTGAAGGAAAACCTCGATTTGAGCAAGTTTTTTAAGGTCACGGCATATACAGGGTGGCCAACGGTCGATGGTACCTTAGACGTATACGGAAAACGGTACATTGGATTATCCTGAAAATCTGGTTACTCTAATAAGCGTTTGTGATCTAACGATTCAAAATATTTTTAGCAAAGCAGCGTTGCCACTTTTACCAAAAAGTAGTATCATCTTTGTTATTTCAAATGGAATACCCTGTATTTTATTGCGTTCCTAGATTCTTCTTGAAGAGCTTATTTCATCAATGCATCACACTTGGGGTCTAGCAGGAATTATCACAGAGATATAGGGTGTTCAAAATCGAGAATTTTCAACTTTAGGATTTTTTTGTGTCGGAACTATTCATCATTGGTCAAGACGGCTTACATGTCCCTATATTAGCGTTTGATTAACTATCTACCGACATTTAATTGGAAAAAATACAGGATGGTCCAAGATTCAGAATTTTGATCACCCTGTATCTGTTCCAATTAAATGTCAGTAGATAGTGAATCAAAAGTTAAGATAGGGATATGTGAGCTGTTTTAATCGATAATGAATAGTTTCGACACAAAAAATTCCTGAAATTGAAAAATCTCGATATTGAACACCCTATATCTCTGTAATTATTCCTGCTAGACCCCAAGTGTGATGCATTGATGAAATCAGCTCTTCGAGAAGAATCTAAAAACGCAATGAAATACAGGGTGTTCCTTTTGAAATAACAAAGATGATGCTACTTTTAGGTAAAAGTGGCAATGCTGCATCGCTGGGAATATTTTGAATTGTTAGATCACAAACGCTTATTAGAGTAACCAAATTTTCGGGATAATCCGATGTACCATTTCCCGTATACGTCTAAGGTACCATCGACCGTGGGCCACCCTGTATAAAAAAACAAAACATTGGATTTAGGCCAAAATAGGCAAACATTTTCTTGAAAGAAAAAATATTGAAGTTTATAAATGAAGCACCTGACGGAATTCATCTTCATAAAAGTATTTAATAATTGATGTTTCTTCATGTTAACACTTGGGTTTTTTGAAATACAATATACAATACAATACAATACCACGTATCATTAAATTTGTCTGAATCGTGATTTCTACACCTTTAAGAATTCTACGCCAATGGAAGAAAAGGAGTTCGAGCATGAAATTTAGATTGCGCAACTCATTTACTTCAAAAAAGGCACACTTGATAAGACTAGATTGGTCTCATGGTTTTGACGGAATTTGCATTTTAGTAATTTTAGAACATTAACAATAATTATTAAAATACAAACTTTGTCAAAACCATGAGAGTAAATCGAGTGTTATCAAGGGTACTTTTTTGTAGTAAATGAGTACCCAATCCGAATTTCATACTCAAACCAGTTTTCTGCCATAGGCGTAGAACTTGATTTTTTGAATAATTGCACCTTTAAAAATTCTACGCCAATGGCAGAAAAGGGGTTTGAGTATGAAATTTGGATTGGGTACTCATTTACTTCAAAGAAGTACCCTTGATAACACTCGATTCACTCTCATGGTTCCGACAAAGTTTGTAATTTAATAATTATTGTTTATGTTCTGAAATTACTCAAATGCAAATTTCGTCAAAACCATGAAATCAATCGAGACAACATCAAGCTTCATGAACATGGTCGAAGAATGATTTATGAAAAATATTTGCTCAAACGGGAAGGTGATGACACAGCTGTAATTTTTACACTATTTCTACCAGCAACCTGTGGATTGCTCATCTGAAATGTTCATCGTCTCATAGTTTTCTGAAGAGTAACTGAAAAATTGGGCTAGCCAACTATGAAAACCGAATAGAAATCAGTTGTGGGATCCATGACTAGTTCGATTTTGAAATCAGTCTTTATTTTGGACCACGACGTTTATTTTGTTGATCAGTTAATTATTGCGAGTAAATGGAACTAAAATTAAGCGCAAAAGCTGAAATGAAAAAAAAAAGAACTTACAAGACAGTTCATGGTGATATTGAGATGTAGCTAGGACACAAGGAACGACTGCTATACCATTCAGTTGATACGCCTAGCTTTATATAGGTGAAGTAATGACCTCTCTTGATATTAGAAGTTCGATTTTTCTTCGCAAATAGTGCACTTTCATTCAACGCGGATAGTAAGAATTGTGTAATGATTTTTCTTCCTATATGAGGAAGGTCGTAGAGTAGAGTCGGTGATTATGGAATTTCATTTTTTGAGTAATTTCGGAACGTATTGAATGAAATATAAATTTTAAAAGGTGATGGTGTGTCCATAAGATTTATTACACCGAATTATGATAACAAACTGAGATAAACAAAGGGCGATTCATTGAAAAATGCTCATACAGTAAGGATAGATGGAGGACACCGAGGTGCTTTTGAATAATCCATATTTCATGGGTCTATCATACTTTATAACCAAGATACAGGGTGATTTATTGATTATACCCTCATATTTTCAATTAATCATAACCTATGAAACACCCGATACATTTTTTTGATATTCAAATCGTATGTTAATTCTTTGTCCACAGTGGTGACGATTGACATAATGGAAAGAAGTTTTATTCCAGGGACGGCCTTGAAAAAATTTATATGTAGGTTTCGAGTCGAAACAACACCCTCTATATCAATATTTCAAAATCTTATTTACAAATTCGGAAAGAGCAAGAAAAAATGAGTGAAATTGAATATATTTCGTATTTCCGCATACAACTTTTTGACCTATTAACTTGGGTCAAATCTAGAGATTTCAATAATAAGGTGACACAAAATCTTGTGTGGTCCCTGATGGTACTTTTGCATTCATAAATTATGAGATCATCATCAAATATTTCTCATTCTCCTAATTTTTGGATCCCAACTTAATTGGAAACGAGAGGACAAGTCCGTATTTGGGACAAATTATTATTTTGAATGACTAACTCATTTCGACTGTAAGAAAATTATCATGAAATTATCATAACATTTAATTATTACACTACATTCAAAACAACAATTATGGGAATGTTGAACGATGCCAATTTCGAAAAAAGTATAACTTTATTTCGAACAAAAATATCGTTGCTACAAATTGTATGTTAAATCCACAATGCTATAAATGAAGGCCTTGCTGAAATCACTGCCTAAGGAACCAACAACCTAGTTGAATTCAACGCCACCAAAACTCAAGCCTGTATTTTCTCTAGAAAGGCGGAACTCAGTATGCCCGTCATTGTAATGTCTGGCACCACCATCTCCACCAAGCCCACCATATCTATGCTCGGTATTTCCATCAGCAACACTCTTTCATGGGATAATCATCATCATAAGCTGCGTCACAAAAACTTGGATTCTTGTTCCGTGCGAAAAGCTACTTTACACCTCAACAGCTTCTCATGATCTACAAAGCGCAGATACAGCCTGTTCTAGAATACTGTTTTCACATATGGGGTTCAGCACCAGAACATACGCTGATGCTCTCAGATTCCATCCAGAGAAGAGCCATCCGCCTGGTGGGTGACGCCACACTCACTCACTCTTTGACATCTTTGGAACACCGTAGAAAGGTCGGCGACCTTTCACTTTTCTTTCGATACTTCCACGGGAAATGTGCTTCGGAAATCTCTGCTATCATGCCTTCACTAGCAATACCAGTCAGGCGAACTAGACAAGCCCAGTCAGCACATCCTTTCGTTGTCAACCTCGAAAGATATCGAACAGCACTCTATCAAAACTCCTTCATCCATAGAACGGCTATAGGCTCTGGAATTCATTGGCTTGCCTGAGGAAGTATTCCCAACAACATATATACAGGGTGTAACTGAATAAGTGTAAAACATTTAAGGAGATGATTCCTCATCGAAAAAAAGATAGGATCTTTCATATAAAGAAACTTCATTGGAGCATCCCTTGTTAAGATACAGCCCCTTAAAGGGGGTACATAAAATTTGTATAACAATTTTTTTCACAAACACTGAAAAAGTTACAATATTGAAATTAACCTGACGTTTTGTACTACCAAAAAGACACTTAGCCAGTAATTTATTTGATTTACCCCATGGTTGTAAGGGGTGAAAAACGCAACCCCTTTAAGGGGCTGTATCTTAACAAGGGATGCTCCAATGAAGTTTCTTTATATGCAAGATCCTATCTTTTTTTCGATGAGGAATCACCTCCTTAAATGTTTTACACTTATTCAGTTACACCCTGTATAATCTCCAGAAGTTCAAAAAAAATTCCAATACCTACCTCCTATCCCTATCCTCCCTAGGAACGCACGATGTTCTTTGAACATTATAGGGATTCCCTTTCGTGCGCTCCAAGCGATAAATAAAAAAAAAGACATACAACATTTTCATTATTATCAAACTTGTGAGTCATTGAGTTAGCAATAACTGTTATCAACAAATAACGTTACAACACAAAACACAAGTAACAACAAAGTATAAACTTATCAACTAGCGTCAAAATTATACTCATCAGCCAACTTGACAATTACAACGATTCGGGATATCAAACCCGTACAGACTGCTTGAACGTCCTCTAACTGAAAACAAAATTCGATGCGGATAAATAAAGTTCTAGTTTTTTTATTCTCTGTTATGTTTAGCCATTGAAATGTACATTTGTGGCAACGTAATTATTGTTTAAAAAAAAATTATAATTTTTTCGTCGAAATGAGCATTATTCTCCATTTTCATAATTGTTGTTTCAAATGTACTGCGATGAACAAATGTTATGATAATGTTTTTACACATACAGGGTATTTAAAGCTAGTCATTGATAATAATATTTTGTCCCAATACGTTCTGTTCTGTAGTTTTTCAGTCGGGTTGGGATTTGAAAATTAGGAGAAAAAGAAATAGTTGATGATTTTATGGATTGAAAATGAAAAAGTGCCATTTGGGGATGACAAATAATTTTGTTTTTCAAATTTTGTGCCACCTAATTAAAGTAACCTCTAGATTCGACTAAAGTTAATAGTTGCATGCTGAAACACTTAATACATCGAGTCCTACCTATTTTGTCATGCTTCTCCCAAATTGGAAAATGAGATTTCAAAATGTTGATAATAATAAAAATATTCAACTGCATTTCCCTTTTGATAGTTACCATATAGGAATAGTCAAGAGAACAAAACAGTGAAATATTATTGCATCCTCAAGTTACATAATCTTTCAGGGAGTAGTTACATAATGATGCCAGGAATTCATTAAGTTGGTTTTTGAAACAGTTTCTTCACGATATTCTTCAAATTATTGGGTAGTCTATTGAGAAGCTTCAGTGCTAAAAAATTTGGCGCATTCTCTCTGATTTTGAGTTTTGCAAAGGGTACATAATAACTATTTTTCTGCCTAGTATGATAATTATAAAGGTCACTATTAAAATTAAGCTTCTCTTTATCCCTAAGAACAAACACACATATTCCAAATATATGAATACCAGTGACAGTTAGAATTTTGCATTCCTTGAAAATCGGTCTACAAGACTATTAAACATACATCTCAATATCCGCATTTGGGCTCCCAACACGTCGATCACTGGTACTTAATTCCCCCACAAACAAACTGCATAACTCAGTCGAGAGTCTACTGGAGCAGAAAAAAGTTGTTGTTTATTCAATAAGAATCTTATATTTCCCAATAGAAATGTGAGAGGAGATGATTTTGACACAAGATTCGAGCATTGAGATCTACAGTTGAGACAGTCATCCATAGAGACACCTAAAAATGTGACAGTTTTCTTTTGTTCAAGATTTGCATTATCACCGACCAGATTTATAGGTCCTGATGCACTTCTTGGCCATAGATGAAATCTCGCCAAGTTAGTTTTAGTTGGATTGAGGTGGAGATTATTGGAAGAAAACCAGGTGCTGCGAGAGTCTAGTACTACACTACTCTTGGCAGCAATATTGTCATCACTCTTGTCTAATATTATTAGAGATACATTATCAGCATATAATATAAAATTGGTATTGGGTCATTTATACATATCATGAATAACATAGGGCCCAATATAGTTCCTTGTGGCACCCCCATGTTAACGTCCGCAAGTGCGCTGATGAGACATTTGTATTTTCTCTCTCATTTCTATAATGAATGCGAACAAACTGCTTACGCTCAGACAAAAATGATGCAATTCAATCAAGTGGGGTTCCTCGTCGAATATGCCCTACTACGTCAAATGGGAAATGAAAGAAAACTCATTGAAAACTTGACCAAAACATCACTGATGGTGATCGGCGCTGCTCGAAAATTTGTGAAGATGGCTGGTGGGAAAAAATATCAAAATACCCCGAATCATACCTATTCCAAAAGTTGTCTGAATTCTTCCGCTCATACTCATTTTTGCCGGTTCATCAGCATTGGGGAGTGCTGTTGCAGGTAGTGCCGGTATAGCTCGAGCTATTCATTCAGCTAAAGAGAGTATGGAGCAGCTGGCTGAGGAATAATAACCATATAGAGGCGATCGCTCTCGGAAAAGTCGGCAGAGCAGTCTATTTGAAGCCCTACCGAAAAGGGATGGGTATTTATCTCAAGCCCCAGCATTGAAAAACTAGCTAAGTTTTCTCGGAGAGCTCTTACAGACATCAATCTATTGCATTACATAGATAAAATGGCGGTGCCGCACGTTCGAGGTATTTTCATGGGAGATAATCTACCCAACTCGCATAGAATCAGCTATACTGAATCTCGATAGTATTCGCGGTGATGGTAAACACTGGGATGCATATAAGAAGAGGAATGGGATAATTGAATATAACAATAGCTATGGTGATTTGTTTCCACCTGAGGAATAGAGAATATTCAAAGAAAGGACCGAAGTCGGTTGGAGCCATCAAAATCAAGTATAACGATGAGCGCCAGCAGGATTTCAACACAGTCTGGTGTGGTCATCTGTGCTTGAAATTCCTCTCAGCTAACAGTGGCATTAGTGAAATAAGCACTGAGGAAAAAAAATTGTAGCCGTTACTAAAAAATAAGTAACTACAGAAAAAATTTTTAGTACGATAGGACAGCAAGCATTAGTTGTTGCCATAACTAATTCTGTTTTTCTGGAAACGCCTATTTGCCTCAAATGAAAAGTTTAGTTGAGTCATCTACGACGTTGTTGTGGTAACTAATAAGCCATTTTGAGGAATAATACCAAGTTTTATTTGCCACAATCAAGATACATAGTTATGACAATTAGATTGTTAGTACTGTTTCAATATATGTTTGTTATCACAACAAATTATCCCAGTTGGGGCAATTACTCATTTCTTCTGACGATAATAGTGAGTGTGTTGTTGCAAATTAAATATTCAATTGTGACTGAAATGGAATCTAGTTACTATTAAAAGTGATTCAGTAACGTTTGAAATATAATTTAGTTATTCTGGCAACTTAATAGTTTTATATCAATTAAAATCAAGGCCCCATTCGAATAATAACAGTTTGTATGCCATTTTCCTTCCAATTTCCAATGGAATCGTGAACAGGAATACACCACACACCGTAAGTGCCACAGGCCACAGCTCAGCAAAAAGAGAGGGAATTATAAATATACACCGTGTACACGTGACGTCGGATGGACGTTTCTCACCGTCGCCCGTCGTAAACTGAACTGAATTGTGAATAGGTACCTAAACCTGATAACTAGTGACACACAGATAACGATGGTAAACTGCGAATTATTATTTTGCTAACCAAATGCCAAATGGCTCAGCGCGAAGTGCAAAAAAACACAAAACTGTGATTTGAAAACACACAGAGCAGTGAACCAGCAAGAACACGACGCTCCCGGCTACACTAGACAATTATTTCATTTATTTTGTCTAATCTGGACGACCGTGCGATCTACCCACCATTGAGATACAAGTTCAAATGATGAAACAGAAACACAAACAGATGCAAGATGCAATCTTTGCCGGTGGGTCCCGAAGAGACGCGAGGGGGTCTCAAACGACGCAGTACAACTAAAATCATTAGTTATGGCTAAACAATTTCTGCTATGGATAATAATAAACCTTTTACGATAAATGTGTCATCAGTTGTGGCAAATAGTCAGCTGTTGTTAGTAACCCCAGAATGAGGTTTTTTAAACCCAATATGAAATTTTAATTGACTGAATAGACAACACTGTGATAATTCTGTCACAAATAGTATTTTTATTGAAGACAAATAATTAGCGAAAAATAGAAAAGTCATTTGTAGGAAATAAGGATACGTTGTAATTGTTAATAAAATCACAAATATTTTCAATTATCGGTACTAAAATAATACCAACTAGACGTTTCAATTAACCAGTTTTTCTCAGTGAGAGTTGTGAAACATGGATAGGCAAAGTATCAAGCGGATGGGGCATCCATTATTGGCTTTTTCAAGATTACGCTCCTTACTGAAAATGAGTGAGAAAAAGTTGGCTGATATGTCGAAAGAAGTACCCATCAGGTGCGCATCACATGCATATAGCTCTAAAGTGAGATAAGATGCCAACAGGGCACTCGCTATGCTCCACGAACTTAGAGATGATATCATAATAGGCTGTTACTGCCGTATTGGTAGAGATGTGATTTCTGAAACCATGCTGGCAATCAGAGATCACCTTATATTTATTTAGAAAACTGCTAAGTCGCTCCAAATTACAGTATTCAAAAAATTACAAGGTGTTGTTTCGATTCGAAATCTACTTATTAATTTCTTCAAGCCCGGCCCTGGAATAAGACTTTTTTTTTCACACGAATGATCACCACTGTGGACAATCCCTAATGGCACACAACGTCCTAGGGACGTCCCTATCTGGTACAATTCACGTCCGAATGTCCCGAACCAAAAATAAGTGTCCTTGGGACGTCCCATCCCGTACATCTCATGCAATGTCCGAGCAAGGACGTCCACGGAAAGTCCCAGCTGGTACATCATTTCAAATGTCCTAGAAATGGCATCCCTTGGACGTCCCACGTGGCACATATTGTAGAATGCCCATGCAAGGACGTCCTTGGCATGTCTCTGATGGGAAATGATTTTAAACGTTCCTTTTGGGACATCCATCGGATGTCCCGAGTAGTACATATACTGGCATGACTTCAGATCTTATATAATGTCCCTTCTAGACAACTATGAAATGACCCTGATGATACATTCCTTCGAATATCTCTGCACAGGCGCCCTCAATATTTTCAGGATCGTATAACAATCGAAATGTCCCTTAGGGACGTCCTTCGAATGTCCGTCGGATTTCCCAATTGGTACATAAACTGTACTCTTCCAATGTCCTAGAAATAACGTCCTATGGACGTCCTAGTCGGTACTTTCAATATGTTGTCCCTGCGAGGACGTTAACTTACACCTCGCCGACGAATGATTGCTCGTAGGCTATAAGTACTCCTCGTCAATATCCTTCACGTAAGTCCATTGGACATCCTTGGGAAACTTTTTGAGGACCTTCTACGGACCATCTACTCAAGTGAATGTCCTAATCAGTTATGCAAGATCTGGTCCTGAAGGGACCCAAACAAATTCAAATTCAAGAATAATTCGTACGTCCCTGGGACATCCTATGGACATCCAATAGATATCTCTCAGCGTGGCTCATAGGTTGTCCTATGGATGTCTCAAGGACGTCCTCTGTAGTGCTTGATGAGGAATACTGTAGGATTTAGGTATACGATAGTTGTCCCAGGGACGTCCCTCGAGGACGTCCCTAATTGGTCCTCAAGTGGGACATTTGTGCGTCCCACAGACGTCCAATGGACGTCCACGGTACCAAATTCCTGAATGTCCCGACAGGACATCCTAAGGATATCCATGGGACATAAGTGTGTTATTAGGGATGAACATACCAACCATATATGGTTTGCATTGTTTTTCATTGTGTTAATTTTTCGTAGTATTCATTAACTGAGTCGGGTAATATGGAATACTATTCCATAATAATTATCTCTGAACATTGAACCTTTCATTCATCATTCATCTACTCGATTAAACAATGATATGGATTAAATAAATTTCAAATGTGTAGGAAATATGAATTGAATAAACTCTTGAACACCGAAACTCTATCGACTTCCTGAACTGTCAGAAACGATAGAAACCTACAGAATGAACACACTTTTGGAATAAGAGCGCACTCAATAGAATTATATTATATCATATTGGAATAGAGGGCGCTTGTATTTCTATCAAAAATAGGGTATTCCAGATATCACATGATATATTCCATAATCCGCGACTTCACTCTCTATTATACGCGAGACAAACACAAAAAATCAGGTTTATACGAGTGAACTGCTAGTGCTTTTTTTCCTACAAGGTGTAACATTAGTACGTTGAAATATTCGAATGTCGCATCCTTGTGGAATGATATCAACACAAGAAGTCTCCATTCGCTGTTGCGTTTTAATTTACAGTGCTGCTCCTAAGCTGGCCTATGGAGTAAGTAAGAAAGCCTACACAGTACACATATGCATGGGCTGGAGGACCTCTCGTACGGTCGATGACCAGTTGGTATGCACGCACATACTAACAAATTACATATACTACTACTACTACTACTACCACAACTACTATAAGTGTATGTCTGAAAAAGTTGGCAACGAATAGAAAATTTCCTCATCATGAATTTCGGGAGGAGAAAGTATTTCTCATGAAAATTTCTGAAACGCGTGAAACCGATATTTCAAAATATCGCACAAGAGTAAAGTACTTACCTACTTTCATTTCCCAATCACATATCTATTTACGGGAAAATGAGATTTCATGGGTTTTTACAGTTGGAGATCGATTGTTGGGTATAAAAAATTCTCAAATATCAATTCTAGGAAGAAAATTCACTCCGTAAGGCAAATTCTGCGAACCCTGAAACCGAAAATACAAGGTATGTCAAAAGGTATTATCAGCTTAACTGATTTTCATCGTAGTTTTTTATCCCAGTAGAGTTTTGCAAATAAAAATTTTCGATATTGTCGAAAATAAAGGTTCCTGATATTTTATCCCCTTTCAGCTTCAAGGCCTTGCAGTACTTTCAATGAGAAATTACTTTTTGTACAAGAATGAATTATAGAAGAGTTTTCGAATTGTTGTCAAGTTTTTCTGATGTATGCCTGTATTCACATTCTGGAAAAACAATATAAGGGCACATTTCAGATAACTCTTTCTGCCCGAATAAAACTCAGCATCCCGAAAACCCTTGAATTCATATTTCCAGATCTCAAGAGCTGATTCAAGCACAAAGAAGTATTAAAATTTTTTGTAAATGCCGTAATCCTAATCCTTCAAACCATACTCGATACCGTTTCGATGATACTGTATCCTTGCAACTGCACTTATTCTGCTCAACTACCGTTGACGCTGAACTTTGTTGTATTCAAGGAAATCTACCGAAAAGTGCTTTGAAACGAAAGTTACGGTTTTGCATTAAGTAATTCGTATGAGTCGTCAATAAGTCAAGCTTGGTATTATTTCGACTGTCAATACTGTCAATAATGTGGCACAAAACCGAAGATTTGTTCTCATAATTCGACAAAAAGATCTAGGTATAGGTATATACGCGTCAGATCGCTAAAAATTTCAATAAAAGTTTGGGAACTATATGAAGTACTCGAGGGGACTAATCTCTGAAGATTAATTTCTGCAACATCCGCAGACTCAACAAAAACATCAACGACGTTCTTCATCATCTACAAACGGAAAAACCAGATAATCTGGCACTGAAAGAAACTTAAGTGAACTCGTACACCAATAAGGTCCACATGCTCTGTCCTGGTAACGAACCCCATTCTCGTTTCAGGTTCAAAGGCGGTGTCTGGCTCTACGCTAAGGCTAACCTTTTATGCCAGCGTGTAGAGAGTTTGGAACCGAAATACTTTGATGTGATGTGGTTCAAGCTAGTCGGTACCAAACTGACCAAATTCATCTGCTGCCTTTACCTATCACCTGATGATAATGAATATAACAACCTCCTTGAGTTTTTATCACTCAAACTGGACTCCATTCAGGAGAACCATGCAACAGCTGGAATCATAATCATGGGAGACATCAATGAACACAACGCAGCCTGGCTCAAATTCTCTGATAAAACAGATGATGCAGGTAGTCAAACTGAGGCCTTCGCCATCACTCATGGTCTAAAACAACTAGTCGAACTACCAAATCGCATTCCAGATGTCACCAACCCGTTTGCCAATACACTAGATCTTTTTCTCACCAGCAATCCTGATCCATATGAAATAGGAGTTTGTGCTCCACTTGGAAACTCTGACCACACCCTCATCTCCACAACCTGCTCTTTCCATGTACCATCCAGCACCACAACTCCTACTCGTCCCATGTGGAATTACAATTCAGCCGACTGTGTGTATGTTTTTTTCAGCGTTTCCATGGAAGAGAGTTTGTTTCTCCTCAGCAGATCCAACAAGATGTGCTGAGACAATTTCTGAAATCATCATGTTGGGGATGCGAACGTACATACCGAACACTGCAAGGAGAACATCTTCCGATAAGGCCTGGTTCAGTAGAAACTGCTCTAGAACTGTCGCTTTCAAACAGACAGCATTCCATCGATGGCAGAAAAATCCAGGCCCTGAGACTAGAGCAAAGTATGTCGAGGCTAGAGGAATATGCGATGAGACAATTCGATCATCAAAGGATGCTCATAATGGCAAAATAAGATCAGAACTTGTTGAATGTCCTAACGGATCCCGTTCATTTTGGTCCTTCGCCAAAGCTGTAGGAAAAAACTTCACTTCCAGCTAGTTTCCTCCTCTAACCAAGGAAGATGGAACACTAGCCACAACTGCCCAGGGAGAAGCCCGAGGTAACCTTTCGCCAACGTACTATAAGGAAGATATTATTGGGTCTAAACACCAACAGAGCCTATGGCTCCGACGGAATCCCACCGATAGTTCTCAAGAAATGTGCTCCTGAACTAACACCTGTTCTCTGCAAGTTGTACAACTACTCTCACAAATTGGGGATATTCCCGTCCAACTGAAAAATTGCAAGAGTTCAACCAGTTCCTAAAAAAGGCAACAAAAAATATACCTAGCAACAACAGACCGATCGCACTGCTATATATTATTTCAAGGATCATGGAGAAAGCTATCAACATCGAGCTCATGAAATACCTGGAACATTCAGGTATTATCAACGATAGGCAATATGGCTTCCGTCATCAGAGATCCACTGGTGACCTGCTTGCTTACGTCTCACTAATATGGCAGCAATCTATTGGAAAATATGGTGAAACCTTAGCCATGGCACTTGATATCTCCAAGGCATTCGATCGAGTCTGGCACCACAAACTCCTCGCCAAGCTTTCATCTTATGGCTTGCCTCCCCAGCTATGTTCTCTGCTAGCTAGAGTTTTCTGAAACAAGGCTCTCCATGTAGTGGTCGACGGAGTTTCATCTGACTCTCTGATCATGAATGCTGATGTTCCGCAAGGATCAATTCTAGCACCAACACTATTCCTACTCTATATCAACGATTTGTTGAAAGCAACTTCATGTCCAGTACAGAGCTTCGCGGATGATAGTACCCCCTATACCGCCTTTTCCTCCAGGGCTCCAATACCAGCCAGGCAAATCAGACACGATCGAGGGAGAAATGTTGACAACACAAATATGGACTTGGCAGCAAGTCTCGAATGGGGATCTAATAACTTGGTGGATTTCAATGCAAACAAAACACAAGTATGCCTTTTCTCTAGAAAAGTCGATCTCACTGTGCCCAACATAAGCTTGTCAGGAGTAACCATACCTTTGAAGACATCCATTTCGATGCTTGGTATCACTATCAGCAATAATTTCCTTTGGAAAATCACGTGAGATCAATTGCTCAAAGTGCATCTCAAAAATTTGATTTTCTGTTTCGGGCCAGGAACTATTTCACTCCCAGTCAGCTGCTTATGATCTGTTGTAACCTTTTTACTTACCTGTATGAATGGTTACTGCTCCGACAGCTTTTATAGTCTTGGAGAGCTGGGTCATGGGTAAGGACTGTGTTGTAATTTTGAATCTGTCATTTACTATCGAAATTTTTGGGCACCACTTGACTTTAGTTTTATACTATGAAGGAAAGTTTCATTGAAAAGTCAAGAAAAAGAAACTCATAGACTGGTTGGAAAAAATTCAACATGAATGATAAGTGTTAATAATTTTTACATAGAACAATAGTCCATCAGGAGTAGGAGTTGAGAAATACAAACAAATGGATTTTTGTAATTTTTTTTTAATACTAATCTATTCAGAAGTACCGATTTGTACAGCCCATAATATCGCTTCATAAGCTATAGGTATCACAATAAAACAAACATTTAAGAAGTGAGAAAATTCTGAGTGAAACAACATCCAAACATAATAAAGGAAGAGAAATTATAAGTATGAACCTATGAGTTCTAGATTATCACCAATTCTCATCACCAAAGGAGGCAATATTACATGTAAATGAAAACTTCGTTCTCAAGGCTCTGGGCCTCACCCAGTATACTGTGTGTTGCGCAGGGTAGAGATATAATCTCATCCAAAGTGTGAAGAAATATGTGATAATAAATTAATGGACTTAAATTGGTGGAACCATTGATGTTATGAAAAATTGTCACTAGCAAAATGTATTTTAATTAAATGAAGGCTTATCTGTGATTCCGGAACTGTCCAAGGTCCAAAGGGTAGCTTCTGAGCTCAGGTAGAAGTAATCATCCTGACAGGTAGGACATCAGATGATTGTCTGCAGCCCCTGCAGATGAATGCAGAAAATCGGCGATATCCCGAAACTCCAGGGTATCAGGAGTCAAACAAAAAAAAAAATGATGGGGCCTCCCCCACAAAATCAACCAAAAATTACAGCGTAGGCTGCCTCATCATAAAAAAAACATGCCTAACTTAGGCACAACCAAAATAAGCCTAAAATAGGCCTTGCCAAACAACCCTGAAAATAAACATTATTAATTTCCCCTCGTAGATAAAACAGGACATGAAAACTTACCTCACCCTGGAGGGTTGTCTCAACTAAAGAAAATGGCTTCTGCCGACATGCCAAATCACTAGTGTAGTGATTGGACGGCCCTTTACAGGATTCATAATTTCGAAAAACATATACCCCTAAAAGTTAAACAATCCCTAGGTTCTTGCAAGAAATTAATCTGAACTTACTTACATCTCGATCCAGATAGGAGCGAGCTCAAACTAAAAATACCAGAAACGGCGTGCATGCCGATACCCTGGGCGGCTTCTGCATTAGCCCTGACACAACTGCCCTGATGGTTATCTCGATCCCTACAAAGAAACCAGGCACATACTACACTGACGTTTTTTCACAAATCCTGGCTATACACCAGCTCAAACGGCCATGGAATCTTGGATCACCAGTCACCTCAGGAGTCGATACAAACGACCATCGCCATTTCTTTTCCCGTCTCCCTCTTGCTAAACCCCCTTGACCCCTCGAGTCCACTTCGTAGGTAATGCAGGATACAGGAATGGAAACTACAACTTGCCATGCAGCGCCCTCTAGGAACCAAGATTATCTACCACGAAGATAGGAAAACACTCGAAGGCTGCCTAGCGGAACAGGAGAACTATGGACTCGACCATCCTGGACGAAATGAAGTGAGACAACAGGTAAGTGAAAATCATCCCCAATCCAACATGAAACAACTGATTTTCAAGCTTTTCTCTCAATGATTTTCTTTTCAGGTTTCATCCCTCTATGCAAGAATAATGGAAATAGCATTCGTTCAAATTGACGTATAGGCAATAATAAAATGGTAATCTGTAAACGTTGTTTTATTTAAGAATTCCTGCTAATTAATGCAGATTCACACTAAGCGCTATCTATTAGCGAAGAAACGCAACCGCGGAAACTAGTGCCCATACAATTTGCAAATTACAGAACCAGTTGATCGCGCTACTAGGAACCAAGAATTATATCTAGGCGACTGTATTACACGTTTCTAGAACCCCGCTCACAGGTTGCGCACCCGTCTTTACAGGTTGTATACCGGATGGAATTCTGAAACGCTACACCACCCCCTTCCAAGGAAAAAAAAAATAGACTATACAATAGGCTATTTTTTCTGTTCGAGAAAGAATATACCTATTCAAAAAAAATATATCTTACAATTTACTTACAAATATCTACAGTTTTTAATTACATCCGTGTGAGCTCACCTTCTCTGGTAGCTGCGTGTACCAACCGTCCATAAGGATTACGAAATCGGTAAGTGTCAAAATTTGGTAAGTGTCAAAATCGGTAAGTGTCAAAATCGGTAAATGTCAAAATCGGGTAAAAAGTCAAAGTAAGGACACGAATATATTAAAAAAAGATGCAAAAAAAATGCATGTCAATGCTGCAGGCATCTGCAGGTAAAAGAAAATCCTCCGAATTTTCCTTTTTAGTCAGTTAAGACTTGTCAAAGAAATACTAAAAGGAAGAAAACGTAGCTAGTCGCTTTCCACCCTTCTATCAAGGAAATTGTATTTACAATATATTTACAAAAAATAAGGATGGTCAACCAACAGAGACGTCCGAGTTGGACCCATAATAAGGTTTTAGATCCTTGATGTGCCAGTTTCCTGCTGGCGCACCTTTATCATTAACCAATGAATAAACCAGTTGCGAAATCTTTTTCGAAACGGTACATAAAACATACTTAGGAGCGAGCTTAGCTGAGAATTTCTGAGCTGCGTCTGAGAGCACTTTATTCCTGCGCCAGACCTTGTCTCCTACATCAAATGAGAAATCTCTCTTTCTTAAATTATAATTGTTCGAATTTCTTACATATGCATCATGGAGATTTTTTCGAACTTCTTCGAAAACGTCCTGCAAGGAAGTCAATTCGGAAGCGTAGCCTGCTCGATCACCTGGCATTATTTCAACATCGGACGTTGATTGCACAGTTCCATAATAATTTCCGGATAAAGGGACATGCCTTGCAAAATTAAGAAAAGTTGCTGAAAATCCAGTGGATTCATGCTTAGCGGTATTTATTGCTTGGGCTATTTTAGGAAGTTCTAAATCCCAATCTTCATGACGTTCTATGTAACACCTAATAGCAGTACCAACAGTCTTGTTGATGCGCTCCACAAAATTACATTGAGGATGATAACGAGCATTAAACCATATTTTTTGAACTTCATACTGTTCTGCCAACTTTTTGAAAACTGTACCCGCGAATTGAACTCCGTTGTCGACAATGATATACTGCGGAACACCGAAAACTAGAAAAACATTATTCTCCATGAATCTAGAAACATTTTGAGCCGTAGCCTTTCTCATTGGAAAGAGCAAGGTATATTTGGTAAGCCAATCTGCTACTACCAATAAATAGGAGTTACCTTTTTTAGAACGTGGGAATGGACCCATTAAATCTGCAGCTATGATCTGCCATGGAAAATCAGCAGTTTTCTCTGATCCCATTAAACCCATACGAGGTGTGGACGATATTTTTTGTGACGCGCAAATAGTGCAAGATTTGATATACTTCATTACATCCGTACGCATTTTAGGCCAGTAATACTGCTCCTGAATGCGATTCAGAGTTTTATAAAAGCCAAAATGACTGCTCGTGGGCGGGTCATGTAATGATTTGATAATCTCCTGTCGTTTCGACTTAGGCACCAAAATTTTCCATTCTCTAATGTTTGTTTTAACTGAAGCTTTACTCGGTATGAATTTGAATAACTGTCCTTCCTCGTGCTTCCACTGAGGATATAACTCGGGATTTCTCTGTATTTTATCTGATAAAGAAGTGTACCACTGGTCCAAATCATTTGGAACAAAATTTATAGACGCGACATCTGGTAGATCATCATGTGGCATGCGAGACAACGCATCAGGTACTATGTTAGAGGATCCGGGACGATGTTTGAGATCAAACGTGTATTGGCGAAGTTTTACAGCCCATCTCGCAAGTTTACCTGTGGGGTTTTTCATATTATTAAGCCACAAAAGGGAGTAATGGTCTGTTTCGACAATAAACTTAGTCCCTTCAACATAAGAACGGAATTTCTCAATACTAAAAATGACAGCTAACAATTCCCGTTGCGTGACTGTCCAATTTCGCTCTGCGCGTGAAAGTGATCTACTAGCATATGCGATTACTCTCTCTTCACCGTCAATCATCTGGGTTAATACACCACCAACGCCAGTGTCACTCGCATCACACTGTATAGTGAAACGTTGCGAAAAATCAGGGCTACAAAGTATAGGAGCAGATACTAAAGCTTGCTTAATTTTAATGAAGGCCTTTTCGGCTTCATCAGACCAAGAAATGGGTTGATTTTTCTTGCGACCTGTCAGAAGGGCGTTAATCGGAGCTACTACGGTGGAGAAGTTATTTATAAAGCGTCTATACCAACTACTCATTCCCAGAAAGCGTTTTATTTCTGTCGAAGTAGTCGGCCTAGGGTAATTTACCATTGCCGAAACCTTGTCTGGATCAGTTCGCAAGCCATTGAAGTCCACGATAAACCCAAGGTACTTTAATGATGGCTTCAAAAATTCACATTTGTTAATGTTAACAGACAAGTTAGCTTCTTCCAAGCGTTCACGAACAACTTTCAATAATGATAAATGTTCTTCTAAAGTTTCCGAGATGACTATGATATCGTCGAGATATGTGAAAATGTTTGGCTCGTATTTGGGACCAAAAATAGCATCAATTAATCTGCATAACGTTTGCGCGGAGTTTCGAAGACCAAAAGGGACAACTCTGAAATGAAACAAACCTCTTCCCGAAACACTAAAAGCAGTCTTCTCACGCGATTCTAGATCAAGCGGAATTTGCCAAAAAGCCTTTCTCAGGTCTATGGATGAAATATACTTAGCATTACGTAACATACTCAATATCCTGTCTACACGCGGCAATGGATAACAATCGTGTTTGGTCAGTTCGTTTAACTTGCGCCCGTCAAAACATAATCTCATTTCATCGTTTGATTTTTTAACCAACAAAACGGGAGAGCACCAATCACTCTGAGATGGTTCCACAACTCCTAATTTCAACATCTCGTCTAACTCTTTATTTAAGATCTGTAGCATGTACGGGGACATAGCGTATTGACGTTGACGTACAGGTCTAGCGTCACCGGTATCAATATTCATACTTATCTTATTAGTGAGGCCAAGTTTATCATCTCCACTAATTCTTTGAAAGGAAGAAACTACTTCATCTACCTGAATTCTTTGTTCTCTAGAAAGGTTGCTCAATGTGCACAAATTTTTCGGTAATTCTAAGGCAAAAACACTATCCAAAACATTCAGTTTAGTATTGCTCAAGCTACTCTCAACATTCCAACTGTTGTTCTTGAAATCAATTTTTAATGAAAATAATTTAGCGAAATCAATACCCAGAATAAAAGAATGTGTAATTGAAGGCACCACTAAAGCACTCACTACTTGGCAAACATCAGCTACGCATAAGGGCAAATCAACAAATCCAAGTACAGCATTTTTTGTCCCGTCTGCCGTAGTTATGTGTTTGACTTTATGGTTATGAGCGGTTATCTCTAACCCTAACTGCTTAATGAGACTTATTCCATCGCCACCAACTAAACACACTGTTGACCCTGAGTCTAAAAGAACTGTGATCGGATGATCAAATAATTTGACTGAAATATAAGGCCTATTGTCGTCCTTCTTATTAACAAATAAGGGAGCCACTTGACCACCATTATTCAAAATGTTATAATTTTTGAGAAAATTCCTAACATACTCTAACCACAATTCCCACTTGTCATCCCTAGAATTGATTCTTTCTATCAAATCGGCCTGAAATCCTAGAGGGTTGGTACGACCGAAAATTCCACCCCTCTTGCTCAGTTTTCCTGACATTTACTGCAATCCTTTAACGTGACCCCTGGATTACCGCATTTAAAACAAAATTTAGTCCTTTTCATCATACAATTGTGAAAAGTATGGTTGGGAAATTTGCAGTTCCAACATACAAACTTACTTGAATTATTTGCACTAATATTGGTTGAAGGATTAACATCTGTAGAGGTACTAGGCTGAATTGATTTACTAGTAGAACTTTTAGTCTGAACATTCCTTGACTGAAAAGAACCTCTCTTAAAAGACCTGGCATTATGATTGAAATTTGAACTCTTATTACTTCTAAAATTGCTGTTTCTAGAGTTATTACTTGGGAATTTGTTAGAAGAACTGGCTTCGACAGATGCTACCGTACTATCATGATGGCTACAAGAACACTTATTCAATTCAGCTACTTTTACTTTAGGAAAAGATTTGTTCTTGAGGTAAGCTGCTTCCTCTAATTTTTTGCAAAGTCTGATAAGGTCAGAAATTGAATCTATATCTGAAAGAGCTAAATGTGAAACATATTCAGGCAACAAATTTTTTCTAATGGCCTTGACCTTTGTTGTCTCATGAGGTGGACGGGAAAGTCGCTTGAAAAGATTTTCCATAACAGCAGCGAAAATAACAATAGACTCATTCTTACCTTGCTTTCTACTTTTTATGTTCTCCCAAATATCATCTTCCGCATGAGGTGGTAAGAAATCAGCTTTCAACTGTGCTACTAATGAGTCCCAATCACTCAAGTGTGTTTTAGCTTGTAAAAACCATACAAAAACATCCCCAGTAAACAGTTCTGCAGCAGACTTAAATAACTCCGACTGATCCAGACCTCTGGCTTGAGCGTATTCAGTTACACGGTCTAGGAAAGAATAAAGTTCTCTCGGATCACCACCAAATTTGATTCCCCAATCAGAAATTGGTAAATGTCTCGTACTATAAGTTACAACAGGCGCCGGTACGTTTATGATTGGTTGACCATAATTATTAAACAAATTTGAAACATTTGGTTCTGAGGCATCAGCAGTTTGCACTTTTTCATGCAAGTCTGCATCTAGTAATACGCAAGTCGCTAGTGATTCATTTTTAAAAGGTGAAGCTTCAGCTTCTCTCCCTACAGGAATTGGCATCCTTTGTACACGACCTGAAATATGAAATATCCGAGATTTTAACCGTTTGTATAAAGAGTCTGCTGTAGTACCCTCAAAATCTACCATGGCATCTTTAATTGAACTCAAAGTTCCCTCAATAGCTACTTTTTCATTATCATAATTGAAATCATACAAAGCCATATTGATGGTTGATCCAGGATTGTTCTTCTCTTTATCTAACAAACGTGCAAGAATTTTTCTCCTTTCATCTTGAGGCTTGTTAGTTTTAATACCCCTAATGGCAAGTTCATAGTTCAGTTCTTCAAAAAGTAAATGAATCGGCTTGAATGCTTCCTCCATTTTAAAAAAATTACTTCCTTACTAAGTAAATGGTCAAAGAGTTCCAAGGTCGAAAATCAGTTGCAAAAATACCCAAAGATGGCACCAGTTCAGTAACACTTACCGTATTGTCCTTCAGAATCCAGCAGAAAAATAAATTCAAGAAAAATTTTCAAATTTCCAAAAAATGCAAAATTTCACCATACTATTATTTCTCAAAGAATACCCATTGAAGGTTGAATCAATTTCCTAACGATTGGACTTCAGAAAATTTTCATGTCAGGTTTTTATAATCACCCTGTATGTATTTCTCAGTCACCCTCCTGGACTATTTTCAAAAATAACAAATTCAAAAAATACATCACAATTCGGGCTCCACACGTTGGCTGCGCCACTTGTAACCTTTTTACTTACCTGTATGAATGGTTACTGCTCCGACAGCTTTTATAGTCTTGGAGAGCTGGGTCATGGGTAAGGACTGTGTTGTAATTTTGAATCTGTCATTTACTATCGAAATTTTTGGGCACCACTTGACTTTAGTTTTATACTATGAAGGAAAGTTTCATTGAAAAGTCAAGAAAAAGAAACTCATAGACTGGTTGGAAAAAATTCAACATGAATGATAAGTGTTAATAATTTTTACATAGAACAATAGTCCATCAGGAGTAGGAGTTGAGAAATACAAACAAATGGATTTTTGTAATTTTTTTTTAATACTAATCTATTCAGAAGTACCGATTTGTACAGCCCATAATATCGCTTCATAAGCTATAGGTATCACAATAAAACAAACATTTAAGAAGTGAGAAAATTCTGAGTGAAACAACATCCAAACATAATAAAGGAAGAGAAATTATAAGTATGAACCTATGAGTTCTAGATTATCACCAATTCTCATCACCAAAGGAGGCAATATTACATGTAAATGAAAACTTCGTTCTCAAGGCTCTGGGCCTCACCCAGTATACTGTGTGTTGCGCAGGGTAGAGATATAATCTCATCCAAAGTGTGAAGAAATATGTGATAATAAATTAATGGACTTAAATTGGTGGAACCATTGATGTTATGAAAAATTGTCACTAGCAAAATGTATTTTAATTAAATGAAGGCTTATCTGTGATTCCGGAACTGTCCAAGGTCCAAAGGGTAGCTTCTGAGCTCAGGTAGAAGTAATCATCCTGACAGGTAGGACATCAGATGATTGTCTGCAGCCCCTGCAGATGAATGCAGAAAATCGGCGATATCCCGAAACTCCAGGGTATCAGGAGTCAAACAAAAAAAAAAATGATGGGGCCTCCCCCACAAAATCAACCAAAAATTACAGCGTAGGCTGCCTCATCATAAAAAAAACATGCCTAACTTAGGCACAACCAAAATAAGCCTAAAATAGGCCTTGCCAAACAACCCTGAAAATAAACATTATTAATTTCCCCTCGTAGATAAAACAGGACATGAAAACTTACCTCACCCTGGAGGGTTGTCTCAACTAAAGAAAATGGCTTCTGCCGACATGCCAAATCACTAGTGTAGTGATTGGACGGCCCTTTACAGGATTCATAATTTCGAAAAACATATACCCCTAAAAGTTAAACAATCCCTAGGTTCTTGCAAGAAATTAATCTGAACTTACTTACATCTCGATCCAGATAGGAGCGAGCTCAAACTAAAAATACCAGAAACGGCGTGCATGCCGATACCCTGGGCGGCTTCTGCATTAGCCCTGACACAACTGCCCTGATGGTTATCTCGATCCCTACAAAGAAACCAGGCACATACTACACTGACGTTTTTTCACAAATCCTGGCTATACACCAGCTCAAACGGCCATGGAATCTTGGATCACCAGTCACCTCAGGAGTCGATACAAACGACCATCGCCATTTCTTTTCCCGTCTCCCTCTTGCTAAACCCCCTTGACCCCTCGAGTCCACTTCGTAGGTAATGCAGGATACAGGAATGGAAACTACAACTTGCCATGCAGCGCCCTCTAGGAACCAAGATTATCTACCACGAAGATAGGAAAACACTCGAAGGCTGCCTAGCGGAACAGGAGAACTATGGACTCGACCATCCTGGACGAAATGAAGTGAGACAACAGGTAAGTGAAAATCATCCCCAATCCAACATGAAACAACTGATTTTCAAGCTTTTCTCTCAATGATTTTCTTTTCAGGTTTCATCCCTCTATGCAAGAATAATGGAAATAGCATTCGTTCAAATTGACGTATAGGCAATAATAAAATGGTAATCTGTAAACGTTGTTTTATTTAAGAATTCCTGCTAATTAATGCAGATTCACACTAAGCGCTATCTATTAGCGAAGAAACGCAACCGCGGAAACTAGTGCCCATACAATTTGCAAATTACAGAACCAGTTGATCGCGCTACTAGGAACCAAGAATTATATCTAGGCGACTGTATTACACGTTTCTAGAACCCCGCTCACAGGTTGCGCACCCGTCTTTACAGGTTGTATACCGGATGGAATTCTGAAACGCTACACTGTAAGGCACAGATTCGACCTGTCCTGGAATATTGTTCCCATATTTGGAGTGCAGCAGTCAAACATACCCTGAAACTGTTGGATTCTGTCCAAAAAAGGGCAATTCGTCTCATGGGTGATGCATCGCTCACAAATATCAACAATTGTTTCTCCCTTGACAGTCCCCGCGAGGTTAACCCGTCGAGTTGACGCTTCGCACCTCTTCGTCACTTTGGAGAGCTGCAGAACATCTCTTTCCAAAGACTCGTTCATCCAACGATCAGCGAGGCTCTGAAATACATTGCCAAGGGAGCTGTTCTCCAAGGCATATAACCTCCAGAAATTCAAGAAGAACACAAATTCCTACTTTATTTTCCTTGGTTCTCACGATGTTCTCAGAACATTACAGGATATCCCTTTTCGTGGGAACCCGAACATAAGAAAAATTCTTTGGTTTCGTTTGAGTTAGAATCGACACGTTTTTTTTTCAGATATGCCAGGAATGTGCCGTATCATATTCGTTCTTATCGAAGGTTGTTTTTTCTTCTTCAGATATGCCAAAAAAATATACGGTATTATATTCATCGTTATTGATGGTTGTTTTTGTTGTGGTGTATTCTCTTTGTTTTCAATTTGATGAATCGTTTCATCAATGAAATTCTTTGGATCGAAGAATATTTTCAATTTGGTATATTTCGTTATTGCAAATTTCCTGGTTAGATGATATTGATTTGGCTCGACCATGAAGTGAGTTGATTATATCTTTTTTGATTGTTTCCTGATGATTCGATTGAAAATTGGGGTATATGTTAGTATTTTACGATATACACTTGTTCTGTTGTCTGTTTTCAATGAAGGCATCTGAAATGGTGACTGATTATCAGATTCCATTTCCAAAGTAAACTTTATTTTGGGTTCGGCATTATTTACGTGATCTAACAAATTGTCTAGTTCGAGGCATGATTCAATTGATGCTACTCATCCACAACTCTTGTATAACATATTCATAATACATGTACTTATTCAAGAAAAACGATAGCCATTCTTCACACCAGCAAATGATAGCAGTGAATAACCATAATTCACTGGTCAAGAGTTCCTAGGGTATACGCGATATAACACATATAGAGAACTCCAGACCAGTAAATAATGGTTATTTGCCGCTATTATTCACTGATGTGGAAAATGGCTATCGTTCTGCAAGTTTGTTAAAAATAAATGCATATATCAAAAACAATAGTAGTCGTGGACAAAGTATAGTATTTTACTCACATATAACGAGCTATTATTCACTCAGGTTGATCATGCAATTCGCTACGCTCGTAATATGAACTCAATCTTCGTGAATAATAGCTCTCATTATATTCTTGTTGAATAATATACTATAAATGTTTTGAGAAGCTCCGCAAGAAGAACTGTGACAGCTCTCATGAAAGTGGGTCCTCATTCATGTTTCAAAGAGTTTTGGATAGGAATTCCAATGAAATCCGTAACAACCTCTTGTAGCTAATGATGCAACGAAAAATGTTTACATCTTTCGTATTCAGGAGGGGTGAAAGAAGTTACAGACACAACTTCACCACATAAACATGTCTATGACCGTGGGTCATTATTGAATTGTTCATGTGGTGGAGTTGTGACTGAACCCAGTGAACACAAACATCCCTGGGATGTCACATCCATGTCTCGATAGGTAACAATGCGAATCTCAGGAAAACATCAGTGATATTGCCAGGGGACTCCTTATTTCATAAAACATTCGCAATATTCTTCACCTCTCATTGAATTCGAGGCCTAAAATGATGTTGAATTTGTGAGGCTCCCTTACAACCAACAAGTGATTCACTAGATTCTCACATTTTTGCCTATTCATGTAACGGAATCAATAAATTTTGATGTTGAAAGATGAGTCGCTTCAATGCGTACTGCGAATTCCATTTGGCATCATAATGTGAATCATAAAAGGACCAAAAGGGTCCAGAATAGCAGTGATTTTGATTTCAGTGGGACTCTCAATTCGAGTCACAGATGTGATGTGTGGTATTGATGTGATGGCCTCTTATATCTTTGGAATCAATCTGTGTTAACTGGGTAAGTTCTTTCACCCCTCCTGATTTATATCACCTCCACTGTGAGTTATGGATCATCTACGTTGGTTATTTTTCGTATTCGTTACTTTAACGTACTAGGCACAATGTGAAAAAAATTAATTTCCAGCTGAGTTGAAATGTTTTATTCACGTATAGGAGTCTCTACAATAATAAATAACTAGAAGAGATGAGGCAGCATTCATTTTATACAGCGCAGTTTGAACATCGGTCCAGATTATCTCTAATGATGAATCCCAAGTCCAAGACCAGCATGGCCGAGTCCAAGACCGTATCCAAGACCAGCATGTCCCAGTCCAAGACCAGCATGTCCGAGTCCAAGTCCGGCGTGTCCAATTCCAAGACCTACTGCGGGGATAGCAGCGATGGCAATACCGTGTCCGTTGGGGCCGGTGGGTCCAACAGCTCCATGTCCATTCACGACTCCTGCAAGAAAAAAATTGTTATTCGTACACCAAGATCGTGAGGAATATCATCCCTTCACAACCAAGGTGTGTATTGAATTCTTTTCACCACTAGCAATATACCTCAATCATTGTTGTCCTGTGAAACCGAAACACCTCTGTACCTATATCACTATGGCAGCACTTCTAGATTTTTATCAGAATTGAAAAGAATAATTCTAATGAGAATCTAGTAGTCATGACCATGACAGCATAATGAGAAGTCGTTAGGGATAAATTAACCTACTAGATTCATGTGCCATTTGTGCGAATCTTGCATCAGAACAGTGAATTCTGGTCGATTATAACTGAGAGGGCTATGTGTTCATTGTTAACTGACGAAACCTTCCTTGGTATAGTAAAAACATACTTTACGTCTTGAAAAGAGGTGAACAATGGTAGATTTCAGAGCTAGTGGTGAAAACAGTAGTATATATTATTATAATATTCATTTCGCTCAGATTTACCGTGTACTATAACTGAAATGATGGATTTTGGAAGCCTTGACAAAGTTTTTGCTGTGCTAGCTAGCAGAAAAGATATCAAAAGAAAGTGGATAGTCTTTCAATAATTATTGAGCACCTATTAAAAAACTGTTTCATTTGTAACGACGTATTGAAGAACAATTTAATCTAAGAAAGATACCAGCAAATGCGAAATTGCTGACGATTCAATGGTCCAATGAATTTAACGGTGGCATTCTGCTGGCAATTCATGATTATAACAAGTGAGAAGGAAGAAAGTTGTATCAAGTAGAATGAATTGAAATTCTTCTTAGAGGATATCCAGAAAAATGGCGTCAATTGATGAACATAATGTGAGTTGTTTTGAGTATTTTGCAGCAGTATTATAAAAACATCTCTTTAGGAAACGGAATTTGATCAAGAAATTATTTACTTCTTTATGAGCTCTACTTATTTTGCTGGTTGACTTCTCTACCGGGAATGTTTCTCAAAATTAACTCACCCCTATAACTTTCTTGTTTATGCAGATAATCACATGAACTTTGGTCTGTGAGTATAGTTCATAACTATGCATTAAATGTCGTATTCAATTGTTTTCTGTCGCTTCCAGTTTGACCAGAAATCACCTATATCTTCTTATTTTGAATGGAACACCCGGTATAATTTTACTCATTTCGATAGAGAATCACATTGTGATTATTATGACACTCCATTTGCCATTAATCATCCAGAAGTTTCCATATTTCGATTTTTAATCTAGAGTGCCACGAATGAGTTAAAACAGTTGATTTTGAATCATGTTGCCTAGAAAAAATAGTTTTGATGAAGGAGGTTTTACTTCTTATTTGTTTCAGAGTTTTATTCAAAATTCACAATAGAAGAAGGTTTCGCTTAACGCTCCGCCTCGCAAATGCAAAATTCGCTCGTCAAACAAAGTGTCACTTTTGATCCTAATTGAACAATCTACTATTATTCTTGATGACGTCTAGTACATCCTTTTCAATTCCTAGGAGCTGAAGTTCAACTTCAGCTCATATAGGAACTAAATATTTTGCCTAGAAACATACCTTTTTTTGTGTCAGTAATAGAAACGTCAATTCGAGAGCTACTTTTGGTATTAAAATGGACGACTTCAGTGTCCGTTTCAAAAAATGCCTTCTATTCGTTCGTATCGGGCAACTTCACTTACCAGAAGGTCCGACAGCACCGGCTCCGGTGACAACTCCGGAAGGTCCAGCAGCTCCCGCTCCGGTGACGACTCCAGATGGGCCTACCGGGCTGTGTGCCCACGGACTAACAGCTACGACAGCTCCGTGTCCGCCCCAGCCGCCCAAGCCGGCACCATGACCGCCCCAGCCGCCCAAACCGCCCAAACCGCCCAGACCACCCACACCGTGGCCGCCCCAGCCGAGTCCGCCCAAGACTCCTGCGTTGGCGCTGACGGCCAAAATGGCGAAAACAGTGACGAACTGCAACAAACAAAAACTTTGAATTCATTGAACGTCCATTCCCAGATAGCACAGGACGTCCCGAGAACGTCCTGTTTATATCCTTTTCATGGCCAAACGTCCCAGACTCTTATTTGGACGTTCTGAGAACGTACGACGCCAAACGTCTCGCGGACGTCCTGGGGACGTACATTTCAGGTCAAAAACAATATTTATATTTTTTTTGATGTTCTGGTTTCCACGAAAGTGGATATCTTGTAATGTTCAGAGAACATCGTGAGATCCAAGGGAAATAAGGTAGGGATTGGTGTTCTTCTCGAATTTCTGGAGGTTATATGCCTCGGGGAACACCTCAATTATATTGCATTAATCATCATTGATCTCGCAGATTCTATGATTTTTCGTGATAACTCAGATGAATGTATACTCATATCTGAATTTGCTTGAAACATTATCTTCTCCGTGCATTTAAGACCCATTTAGTGTCCACAAATGTCCGTGGACATATGAAAGACATTTTTGTTTGTACGTATACACATAAATGCTCATTGGTTGTTTCAAATTGTACGTCCAGTGGACGTCTATTCAACATATAATCATCCATAAACGAAAAATGAACATTCATTTCACGTACGAAAATTGATTTACTCCACATTTCACATCAATTCCGAGTCCTAACTTTCATAGATGTTTAATCAACATCCATTGTACGTACGATTGTGGACGTAGGTACATTGAATGTCACAGATAAAACTTTCAACAGAACTTTCAATTGGAACATTCATGAATGCAGAATAGACATCCATTGTGAGTGTGAGTACACAAAGTACGTGAGAATGCAATAAAAGTTACAAAATAAACGTCTTCTGGAAATTATTTCAAGTCCAAACTTTTTATGGACGTTTAGGAAATGTCCATGTTGTACGTTCAAATATGAGCATCTACTGTACGCTCAGAGTGGTGTTCTAAGAACATCCAATGAACGTTGAACATCTATAATTCAGTACGTCTTTTGAATGTGTGAGATGTGAACCAGCCAACTTATAGTATTCATTGAGATTTAAGATTTTCAGTCCATCGAAATTGTTTACGATCAATAATGGTGATAGATGGCTCGAAACGTATTTTGATTATCGTCACCCTGTATTATAATCTATTTTTCTCGGTATTGAAGACCAATCAGTTTGAGATTGTATAACCAGTGGTTGAATTCATATTACCTCAATGCACAATTCATATTTATGTACAGGGTGTCCCAAATCGCTTGATTTTGGCAGTTCTTCCTATGTATAGCAGCTAGAGGCAAACCAAGGAGTCTAGAGCTCGATTTTTGTGGAAAGTTGATTGGTGGAAACCGCATTTTGATATCTACAACCGTTTCCGCGAAAATTGACATATGACCGATATCAAAAATAAGCCATAACATTTTCATTTTTCAATATTGTTTCATTCTTCTAAACGAAAGATACTCTCTACTGGCTCTTTCTTACGGAGAATGAGACAACCTGCCAAATAATATATCGCCTAGCAACTATCTGATATCAAAGCCAACGTTGTTATCTCAAATAGAAACCATAGTTGGCTCTGACTTCAAGAAATCGAGAAAAAAAGCTTTCCAAAAATAGATATATCAAGATATGTCTAGTCACCTATCCTTACTGTTAATTCGACAACAATACAACGTTGGCTTTGATATCAGACAATTGGTACGCAATATATTTTTTTTTGCAGCCCTTTCTCATTCTACGTTGAAAGTACCTATAGAAGGTTTTTTTCGTTTGAACAAATAATCGAAAATGAAAATGATATGGCATATTTTGGAAACCGGTCGAATGACAATTTTTGCTCATATCTCGGAAAATGTTAGAGATATAGAAATGCGGTTTTTTACTAATCGACATTTCACAAAAAACACCCTTGGTCAGTTTTTCTCTAGCTGTTATGGAAATAGGAAAAACGAACAAAATAAAGCAACTTGAGACACTCCTGAAACATGACGTTCCTTGTCATGAGTTCAATGTCTCTTCAATTAGTTAACTGATATACAAGGTGAACTATCTTCGTGTGATGACTTCAACGCAATTTTTTGAATTGGTTATTTTCAGAACTGCGTCACACATTGTTTCAAATCGTTAAAAGGTGGACAAAAATTCAAAAATTGTTCAGGAAAATTTGAAGGGAAGTTATATACGTCAATGAATTCTCGCAAAACAATGGAGGGAGGATAAATCAGATAAATATTATGAATTGAAATACGAATGATATGTAATTATTGTGGAATACGGTGGAACACGGAAACGCATAATAAATCGTTCTATGTTCAATTTCCGTAGTGTTAGTACTGTGCATGACTTCGTAAAGGCAATAAAAATCAATTTTTTAGAATTTCTGGGTTTTCAAATGAAATATAAGTTGTATTTCAATTAACTTGTAAGGTAAGAACAAATCTGCTGCAAAATGTCACTACGCTTCGATATTCCACGATCAGAAAGCCCAAAAGGAAAAATCAATTGATAGTCGGTGACATCTTTTTTGGAAAATGTTGAGAACAAAAGGAGAGTATTAATGTATCGAAAAATATCTGTCTTCAATTTGAAAAAGAAAAACTGGTGTTGGCGTAATTACACGAAGGTTTTTCACCCTGTATGAAAGACAATCGATTTTTTCAAAAACAGTGAATTAAAATCAAACATCCACTTGTCATGAATCTTCAATATTTTTCTGCATTTAGGTAATATAATGAATTAATGAGTGACTTATTTATAGACGCACTGTATATGAAATAATGAAGGAACTTACAAGAGAGTTCATGGTGGTGTTTAGATGTAGCTTGGACACAAGGAGCGACTGCTATACCATTCTGATAATACGCCTAGCTTTATATAGGTAAAGTTATGACCTCTGTTTGTTATTAGTAAATGGACTTTTTTCCTGAATTAGTGCACTTTCATTCAACAACTATGCCTATAGTTTTCGTTCCTACTGCATGTGGAAGGTCAGGTTGGGTACGAAACCCCAACCCACCCAATACATGGTGATCACTATCCAAAAAGAATCTATGCACAAAGTATAAGATGGTGATCCAGTTAAATTGTAGGTATTTTTTCTAGAAAAATTAAGGGGTAGTATCGATGTTTTTCATTTCATACGTATTTTGAGTTACTGAATCCGAATCTGAGGTTTGCTACCAAAAATCTCGTGATGCAACATTGAAAAAATCACAAAAAAATTGAAAAATATGATTCTCCGGCAGTTTTATGTACTAATATTATGAGGAGGAGAGATTCATCTCTTTTTTAATTTTTGAATGTATGAAAAATTTATATTCATCATACAGGAGGTGGAATGAAATTTTGAATTGATAAAACCTTATCACGTATCTGCCATTGATGGTCTATAACAATAACAAGCATCCATCGTTCAAGTTTGAACCCTTTGATTGGGTGAACGTATTGAAAAAGAATATTCTCAGATATATTATAGATATGAAAACATGTCGTATGTTCATAGAAAGAAATACATTGAGAATTCGCATTCTCTATGTGATGCAAATATAAATCCTTCCTCAGATTTTTTCAACAGAAAACATCTACTGCCGTGATGGCTATATGACACGACGAACATTGAATTATATTTATTGGACATACACGATGAGAATTTGAGAAAAAAATATACTGAAGTAGAGAATTTGCATTCTCCTTCACATAATATCATCCCTAATTGCACACAACGTCCAAGAGACGTCCCTATTTGGTACAATTCACGTTCGAATGTCCCGAACCAAAAATAAGTGTCTTTGGGACGTCCCATCCCGTACATCTCATGCAATGTCCCAGCAAGGTCGTCCACGGAATGTCCCAGCTGGTACATCATTTCAAATGTCCTAGAAATAGCATCCCTTAGAACATATTGTAGAATGTCCATGCAAGGACGTCCTTGGCATGTCCCTGATGTGGGATATGTTTTTAATCGTTCCTTTAGGGACATCCATCGGATGTCCCGAGTAGTACACATTCTGGCATGTCTTCAGATCTTATACAGGGTGTCCCGAAATTAGCCTGCCAAACTCCACCAGCGGCTTCTTCGACCAAAAACAGAAAGAAAATATTCAATGAACATAAGTCAAGAAATGTCTCCTAAGGGAGCTACGGCCCCCTGAAAGGGGGCTCCTGAAGATGATATTTCTTGAATATTTCCGAAACGCCACAAGATAATATGATGCAATTCGGTACAAGAACTGAACTTACCATGCCCAATGCGGTGAACATAAAATAATTTCAAAGTTTCATTCAGGAGTGTATAATACAGGGTGGGACTACATTAAATATTGCTCAAACTTTTTCGTATGCATATTTTTTGACAATTGAATCTCGGATTATGAAAATCCACACCATTTCACAAAAAAAAGGTGCTCTCGTTCCGCATCGATATGATGTATCATCTTCGAGAGAAATCGATTTGAAAATATTGATGCACTCACATCTTATGCATAATGTTGCCAATTTTCAAATAATAGTGGCTTTAAAAAAATCAAGTACTTTCTTTTCACCAAACAATCTCATAAAAGCGCGAAAAATAGAAAAATAATGATAAAACAACTACTTCGATTTTTGTGTTTTTTTTTTCATTTTCACTACGCCTCATTGCAATATTAGGAATGATATCTGAGAGGTAACAATATTTTTGAATTGCTTTTACTCGATAATGATACATCTGATCGTCACGGAACAGGAGTACCTTTTTTCTGTAAAGAGGTGTGAAATTTCATAATCAGAGATTGAATTGTTGAAAAATATGCATACAAAGAATTTTGAGTAATATTCAATGTAGTCACACCCTGTATTATACACTCCAGATTGAAATATTAAAATAGTTTTATTTTCACTGCATTCGGCATAAAAATTTTAGTTCTTACACCAAATTGCATCATTTTATTACATGGAGTTTCGGAAATATTCAAGAAATATCATCTTCAGGAGCCCCCTCCCAGGGGGCCGTAGCTCCCTTAGGAGACATTTCTCGACTCATGTTCATTGAAAGTTTTCTTTTTATTTTTGGTAGTAAATGCCGCTGTTAAAGTTTGGCAGGCTAATTTCGGGACACCCTGTATAATGTCCCTTCTAGACAACCATGAAATGTCAATGACGTCCAATGGTGGTACCAAATTCGAACGTCCTATGGACGTCCTGAATGTCCCGACAGGACGTCCTAAGGATATCCATGGGACATAAGTGTGTTATTAGGGATTCTGAAAATTCAACGGGTTACTGAGGAGGGTTTGAATTGGAATTTTCAGGCTCATCAAGATCCGAATTTATACAATTACACTTTCCCTATGCATTTCAATTTCCATTCCGATACTGAATTCATTGGTGGGTTATATTTTTATATCATCATACATATTATTCATACGATTTGAGAGGGAATGACAATTTTCAATTTCAAAGAATTCTTATATTTCATGCTCTCCTTTTGGATGTTCAACAAATATTATTAAATGTTCGACGTGGCAAGATTTTGTTTTCAAATTCTCAACTTGTGTGTTCAATGTTCATCGTGGCATATAGCCAGAAAAGTAGATGTTTACTGTTGGATAAACCGAGAAAGGATTTATATTTTCATGATATATACAGTGTGTCTCACTTCAAATGGAAACACCCCTGTATCTCACGTTATCGTTGGATAAGGATCCTGAAATTTGCTGGAGTGAGATATATACTGAAATTGCACTCCAAGTTGGGTCATCTTCAGTCATATAAACTGCTCGCCAACAGCCATGGAACCCCCCCAATGTCCGGAAAATTATATTAGGAAGTAGAATAGGTCGAAAATCACTTCGGATTCGAAATCAGGACGCCCAATTTCCAACCTATTCATATTTCCTGATGAATTTTCAGATCTGAAAAATTCATTTTTGTTTCACTTTTCATGGAAACACCCTCATATCTGACGTAATCGTTGGATAACGATCCTGAAATTTGCTGAGGCAGGAGATTTACCAAAAATGCATTTTATCACCAAGTGGAGTCATCTTCATTGACATACACTGCTCGCCAACATCCATTGAACCATTCCAATTTCCGGAAAATGATATTAGGAGTCGAAATGAGTTGAAAATCACTGCGGATTAGGCTTCAGGCGTTACCACCGATACAACAAGGCCTGCATGCTCCGTGGGTGACGTCACTTAGTGAGGCCTAACCAGCGGCTCGAAACGACAAGCGCTTAGTTTTAGATCATCATTGAGCCGATTTTGCTGTTTTTGAAGGGCTTCCGGTTGAAAATGGATGCCAGTCGTCAACTGAGCCCTTCTTCGCACCCCATTCGAGTTTATTATGGAAAAACGAAGTTTTAAAGCAGAAACCAGGATAAAACACAAGTATCCACCTACAGCAACCCACTCGAATTGAATATATTGGCAAAAATTGTGGTGAAGGTAAACTTCACACCTACTTATACAGGTCCCGCAGAACATAAACTCATCGTGAGATTGATCGAAAGAAAATTGTGGAAAATGTATTCTCTTTTGATTGACATGCTGTTTGTTACAATTACCTATATTCATCTTGGAGAATTCCTATTACCTGAAAAAATAACCAGTGAGTGTTTTCAATTTTCTGTTGTTGGATTTTTCACCCAAGTGGATATCGTTTCACTTGGAACCGTAATTTCTAAGGGTAAAACTTCATTTATCATGCGATGGTTTTTTTTTGAAAATTTTTTTCGGTACTCACGTATTTTTGTCTGATAAACCGAATTTTATAATGAAAATGTGAACAAACCACTATTTATTGAGATGTTTCAAGAATAAGTTCGAAATTTCGCCTTCTTTCTCCCCTTGTGTTGGGGACATTTGAAGCTACTTGCTCTTATTTTGTCATTGGACACTTTATGTACTCATGATGTACTTCGATGGCACATTTTTATATATAGAGAATTCAACAGGAAATGGCGAGTTTTTCATATTTAGTGAACAAGTATTTCAGATGACGACCATTTAATCAATAGTCAATCAAAATACGAGATGTCAAATGTTAATAGATTCCTTTCGAATGACATTACAAACGCCATTATTTTGAATGATATTCTTCCTTCTTTTCACAAAATATGGATTAATCTCAAGAAAATCATATCTATAGTCGAATTATATATAAATTGTCCAATATGATGATAAAAGAGGGAAAATTTGTTCTAAATGCCATCCAGAAGACAAGTGAAAAAGAAGGTGAAATTTGTGACTTTTCAGTCAAATATCTTCATGATAAATATCATGATAAATGCAGTTTCACTTTTTTAAGTAGAGTGTTTGTAGTTCATGTTAATATAATAGTTGCAATTTGATCATTGGAATGAATTCTGCATTCATTGCCACGAGGCAAATGACCGTTTTCAGAAAAAAATTTGAGAATGAGAATTAAAAATGCCCGTTTATTATGAACATCCAAGAAAATTTCCTCGAATTCAGAGATGATTTTTTTGACTATAATATACGAATACAAAACTAACTGCACAATCAAAGCTTTCCTATTTTTCCTCTACTTATACTTTTTATGAGAGAGTAATTGTCTTCTATTATTAATTCATCATTATAAATCAAGCTCTGTTTACTACTGAACTCAAATGGAGTAAAATCCTCGCATTGAATTGCATATACCTATATTTTCGATAGCTCCTCGTCCAATGGGAAACTAAAAGCATGAACTTTTGAACCAGCCACATAATTCCCCTGACGAAAGGGAACACAACACTTGAAAGGCATTGTTATTTGGCCGATCACAACACAAAATATTTCACAAAACAGTAATTTTTCCGCCAATTATTTTGATGAATCAACAACAAAAGGATTCTGGACCGTTTCAGAAACATACGTGAATCACCGATGAATTAACATGAACTGACGCGTTAGTCGACAAGCGATAAAATAAAACACTGGCCTCTCTTGGTGACGTCACGAGCTGTTTACGTCAGAGTCTGCTGGCCTTGTTGTATCGGTGGTAACGCTTCAGGACGCCCAATTCACCAATTATTCATTTTGCCTGAAAAATTTTCAGTTATGAAAAATTCATTTTTGTCTTAATTTTCATGGAAACACCCTGGTATCATACGTATCTAATCGTTAGGTCAGGATCCTGAAATCTGCTTTAGCGAGAGATATACCAAGTGGGGTCGTCTACAGTAATATACACTGCCTGTCAACAGCCGTGGAACTACACACATGTCCGGAAAATTACAATAAGAGGCAAGAGAGTTTGGAAATCACTTCGGATTCGGAAACAGGACGTCCAATCTATGTTCTTCCTACATTTCACCTGATTAATTTCTTTTTCAATATAATAATGAATAAAATAGTCAGGAGACACATTTTATCTAGGTGATTTGGCCTAAATCTTCTTATTTCGAGCTCAGAATTTTATTACTGAAATTTCCCCAAGTAGTAATGAAACAGCCTGTATATTCTGAGTTCGATCAAGCAATACGTGAATCGAATTAATGAAACTGAACGAATTAACGAATCCCACTAAGGTATATTCAGGGTATTTCAGCGTCTTGATTCCGAATCCGAGGTGATTTTCATCCTGGGGTAATTCCATGGCCGTTGGCGAGCAGTGTATAACACTGAAGATGACACTACTTCAATACTAATCTCTTAGTTGATTCGATAGAAGTGATTATTCAATAATTATTTAAATAAAGAATATTGAAATAATTGTGTCTTCAGGTTTTCCTTATTGCAGTTTAAGCGAGAGGAGAGCAATGCCAAATCAATGACATTGTGACAATGTAGAAAAAAGGAGCTGAAAAATCAAGAAATAATCGGGCAGGTCAAGTTGAAAAACAGCTATCAGTTCTTCTTATTAGTCATCTGAATGTTTTGTATTCCTCATTTATAGAGATTGATATGATGAATGAAGCCGCTTTATTATTATTATTATTATTATTATTATTTTTATAAACTGTCAAAGTTGATCCTTCATCTTCTCAAAGATTAAGTGAGTCTGGCGAAAGTCTGATTTTTCAAAGCGTTCCAGAACTTCGAAATCTTATTTTCTACACATTATGATTCTTCACGTTCATGATTTTGGCATTGGAACGGCGATAGGTAAATATTCTATACCTAAAACTGTATGAATGAACTGAAATTCCGTGAAAAAAACGAGGTATATATTTTCATTCAAATTGTGGAGAGCACGAAATGAATTCCCTATTATGCTCAAAAAACACCGTGCGTCTGCGTACAGGGTAGGCAGGGAGATAATAAGATGGGCATTGAATTTTTTCTCAATTTTTGAATAATTACTTCAGCAAAGGAATCAAACGCTCTGCCGTTTGCAGTTTTGATCAAGAGTTGTTCGACATACCTCGAAGTTGACGACGAAAGGATGTATTGACTGAGCTCCGTCGAGTTTGTCTGATAGGTATTGCTATACATATAGTGATTTCTGATAATACAAGAACATGATGAACATCTGAATGTTCCCAGAATATTTCCATAATACACTTCAAATAGTCTATGCACATTGTATGAATATCCAGAGTGGACTGAATTTCACATTCTCTGAACATTCTCGGAATATTCTTTTGATGCTCTGAGTTCATATCATAATATTCATAGCTCATTATTTGAATAGTCTCAGAATATTAAACAAATATTCTAGGAACTATAGGGACGTTCTATGGATATACAAAACGAACGTTCTAGATATCCTGAGAATATTCCTGATGGGTATATTATAGAGAGGAAATAGAAACTAGCTTGCTCCGGTTTGGTCGCAGACCTATACTCTCTTGTGATTATATAATTACAAACCTGACACGTTTACTGAGCAACGAACCGTATTAATTGATTATATGAATGACAAGATGTCAACAGGAATTCCATTATTAGCATACAACGCGCGTATACAGCCCCTATAATGATAGTTTGGGTCAGGAAACACTCTGTATATCAATATAAGAATTGATAACGGCAAAATAATGATTCGATATGATTCAGTACATCCTCGGAGAATATTCTGAGATTATACAGGGTGAGTAATGAGGAACTTCACCTACATATACTCCTACCACGAATAGTGGCCCTTGAGTATCTTCTTCTCTTCCTCATCAATATATAGGGTGAATTATGATGTTTGCCAAAAACATCTTTTGGGCATAACTTTTCAACAGCTCCTTGGATTCGTCTGATTTTTTCATGGAATATTCCTCTTCAAGAATCGGAAACAATCAGGACCGTTTTTGAAAAATTTCGATAGTTTGGTTTTTATCAAGAAGTTCATCCTGTATATGGTTTTCGTAAACTATGACAATGAATTTCCAAAGCACACAAACAAGCCTCAAGAATTGAATATTCAAAATTCTTCTCACACTTTCACATTCGTTCAAAAAACGATGAATTATAAGCAAAAACGAAATTCGACAAAAAATTCATTCATTCGAAAATAATGACTTCGCAACGAATAAATTCCACGGATGAAAGTAAGACTCACATTTTCAATGCTTTAGCCCAATGAAAATCAACACTTCTAGGCCTGGATTTCATCATTTCATTTTTTGTGGAGGGTAATAATCACCCTGTAGATCTTTAGATGTAAATGATCATCGATTCAAATAACTCAATATAGTCGAACAGAAAATGAATGTTTTCTCACAATGGATTTTCAAAAGGCGGATAATATTCCTATTACGGAAAGTAACTGATCAAATTAACTGAATAAAACGAATCGAATGGATAAAACTGTGGATTGAAGTCATAAAATCATTGATAGCGGATATGGCCATCAACATTTTCACAGATACCTCATCCCCTGATATGAAAAAGATCTACAAGGTGATTAATACCCTCCACAAAAACTTGAATCACTAAATCCAGGCCTGAAATAGTATATTGTTTAACGAGCACGGAATGATTTAGTGATTTCCTACGAGAATGAAGTTTGCAGCATGAGCCATAGGCGATTGGGTATGAAAGAGTTGAAAAGGAATATTCTCAGATAAATTAGGAACAGACAAAAGTGGATATATATTTATTTAAAGCAATACATTGATTTTGTATTTTATCTTCAAACTCTGATCGTGTGTGTTCAATAGATATAATGCAATGTTCGTCGTGGCATATAGCCAGGAAAGTGGTTGTTTTCTATTGAATAAACTGAAAAAGAGTTGATATTCTCATCACATAGAGAATGCGAATTCTCAATGTATTGCTTTATATAAATATATATCCATTTTTGTATGTTCATAATTTATCTGAGGATATTCCTTTTCAACACTTCCATACCCAAATAGGGGGTTCAAACTTGAACGATGGAAACTTGTGATTTTTATAGACACTAATCGCAGATTCATGAGAGTCTCAATTCAGAATTTCTTTCCACGCCCTGTATGATGAATGTCAATTTATCATACACCCGAAAGCAAAAACGTCCAGATGACAGGAATAGAATGTCAACAAATTTTCTCAGATGTCATTTTGTTATAGTTTTACTCGGTTTCAGTTGTATGATAGAGAGATGAAAATTGTGTATATCATGAAGAATGGTTGTAAGAATAAGTGGACATCATGCGGTTACTGATGAGGATTCAGAAATCCGAAATGGTTTCATTGCAATAAAGTCATATAACTTGTGTGTGAGAGATAATATTTCCCATATCACTGATATGAATGATTATTTTTGGAAGTTTTCAAGCTCATCAAGATCAGAGTTTATGCCAGTATACTTACTTCTCCTATATATTCCAATTTTCATTTCAATGCTGAATATATTGGTAAGTTATATTTCTATATCATTATACATCATATTATTCATCCGATTTCGAAGGATTTTATGTTATATTTTTTATTTTTCATGTTCTCTTTTTGGATGTTCATCAGATATAACTAAATGTTCGACGTGGAAAATAGCCAGGAAAGTAGTTGTTTTCTGTTGAATATTCAGAATGATGTGTGCATATACATATTTTTGTCTGATGGAGAATGCAAATTCTCAATTTCAGAAGAGTTTGTATTTCATTTTCAAACTCTTATCGTGTGTGTTCAATAGATATAATTCAATGTTCGTCGTGGCATATAGCCAGGAAAGTAGTCGTTTTCTATTGAATAAACTGAAAAAGAGTTGATTTTCTCATCACATAGAGAATGCGAATCGTCAATGTATTGCTTTATATAAATATATATCCATTTTTGTATGTTTATAATTTATCTGAGAATATTCCTTTTCAATACCTCATTGATGTATTGAACACAGTAAAACAAGAGCAATTTTGTGGTATAGCCATAGAAAAATAAAATAATATGTTGATATCCATTGAGCTGAGGCATTGAAAATGTGGGTCTCACTTCTATTTGTGAAATTTATGAGTTGCGAAGCGTTGCGAAGTAATTATTTTCGATGAATAACTTTGTTGTCAAACTTTTATTTTTGCTTATAATTTATCGTTTTTATGAAAATTCAGTGAAATTATGAGGAGAATTTTGAATATACTATTTTTGATGCTTGTTTGTGTGCTTTGAAAATTCACTGTCACAGTTTACAATAACCATATACAAGATGAACTTTTTGATGAAAATGAAACTATCGAAATTTTTCAGAAACAGCCCTGGATTTCTCCGATTCTGGGAATGTCAGTCGATTAGGGTTTAGTAGAGGAATATATTCCATTCACCCTATATGACACTATATATTCCTATGACTCACCCTGTATATTATGTACAATCCGAATAATCAAAGAGATTCATTCGGATATCTACAGCTATTTTTCATGTCGAACTAAGATACTCTTCTCTTTTATCCATGGTTATTTCGTATGATTATTATCAGTAGTAATACTATCGATAACATAAATTGTTGCATAATTACGAAGAGTGTCAGCTCAACAGATGAAATTATTCGACCGCGAATAGCGGAAGGATTATTCTGTTAAACTGTCACGATTCGTAATTGTGCAGGAAGTTTGAGATGTATAACCTTGAAGATTTTGAAGTTCTGATTGTATTCGATGCGATCATGTTCAGGGTAGTTCTGACGTTGTCTTTGGCTCATTGTTATTGGTGAGATTGTGTGAGAATTTTGAGATGCATGAAATAGTCATAACAGTTTGCGGGAATTATCGAGATTTTTTTTTTCACAAGTCAATCAAGTGCAGCTGCACCCTTTCTGTATGCAGCGAGTTCCTCAATTTCAAATCATTACACGATCGGATAACCGAAATCAACCGCGGAATTAAACCAGAAATAAGTACTATGTGCCACACCCGACCATGATTTGATTCATTATTGGGTAGAGCTCCACGCTATTCCAACTTTTTACAATGATCGTGGGTTTTGAACCTCGCGTTCTATTTCTCCAAGTTTTTTCAAATGTTTCCGATTTGTTCAACCGGAACGGTAATTCTTACATGAGAAATATCAATATTTTATGATGTGGCAATGGAGAACTTGACATGGAAATTGTTGGGTGTAGTGGATTATGGTATTCTATCGACACGGTTAATTTAATGAATACTATATTAGGGAAGGATACTGAAGAATTGAGGGTTAGACATTTCGTATCGAGAAGTTAACTACAAAGGAGCAATTTATCCACTACTATACAGGAATGTTAAACTCAAGTCGGCACTATTGCTTAGTTGGTTATTATTGGCGTTCTAAAGTCGGTTAAATAGACGAACTACACCTTTTCCAGATGTATTTCAGAAAGCGTCAATTTAATTTCAGAATAGTCACTTGTATTTCAGAAAGCGTCAATAATTGAATTACAGAATATTCAATTCAATTTCAGAAAGCGTCAAATGTATTTCAGAATAGTCACTTGCATTTCAGAAAGCATCGATTGTATTTCAGAATAGTCAATTCCATTTCAGAAAGCGTCAATTGTATTTCAAAATAATCAATTCAATTTCAGAAAGCATCAATTGTATTTCAGAATAGTCAATTGAATTTCAGAAAGTGTCAATTGTATTTCAGAAAGTATCATTTGAATTTCAGAATGCGTCAATTGAATTTCAGAAAGCATCAATTGTATTTCAGAATAGGCAATTGAATTTCAGAAATCGTTCTCTAAAGACTGAAAGCCAGCGACCACCAGACAACATTTCAACAAGGTTGATATTTTCTATGTGTGTTATATCTCATGCGGTAAAATCGTTTTGGGGGTTGAAAATCTTCAGTACTGGATGGGCTTTCAAGAGATACCGGGTGTTGGAAGTACGAAAAAAAAATCTGGCAAAAACATCATTTCCACAAAAGCTATGATCTTTTCATGTTCAATCGGATCCTATCATGAAAGAGAATATACAATCAACGGGGTGTTCTCCTGCCAGATAACTCTATAAATCGTGAAAATATCATGTAGTAGTATTTTTGCCGCTGATCAATTCAATGAAAATGAATAAATAAGTTCAATTTCTCCAAATAGGACACCTAGTATGAAATATTCTCAATCGATGAGACATTAGATAATTTTCAAGAGCTGTCCACCAAACTCTATCATCGTAAATTCAAAAATGACTAACCCCTTATAGCACGCAACGTCCCAGGGACGTCCTTACTCAGGCAACCCGATGACGAATGATCACGTCACTGCGACGTCCCTAACTGTTGATTTTTCGTCAGAGACGACACATACACCAATTTATGACGTCACTATGACGTACTTTCTACGACGCCCCTTAAAAGGGTTAGATGAGATGTCAGTTTCATGACGTTGCAAGAATTTGCTGTCGACGTATATCAAGATCTATAGTGTGTCAAATAACTGGCCGATTCTTGTCGTCTGTTTACAAGTTTTCAGTGATTGGGTTGAATTCGAAATTCGGATATTCTCAATATTTGTCTGTTGCCAAGAATATTACCTTGTCATGATGGAATATAATACCCTGTATGTGATATCATTATCAATTAGAATGGGGGGATTCATGAGGTAGAAATAAGACGTGGATCGTTCATTCCTATTCTGGGGATTTATCACGACTTAGAGCACATATTTCAAATCGATGCAAATTATTCTAAACAATGAAAATCAAATGATTGACAGCAGCAGCCATTTTCCTTTGAACGTCATTTTGACGTCATTTCGACGTCAGTCCGACGTCACAGTACGGTGGGTGAATAAATAAACGTGAGTAATCTGACGTCATTAACCTATTCACGTCATTTATCACGTCATACGAAGTCTTCTTGGTCATTCAAAACATTCATTCAAACAAAACTCATGGGGTTTTAGGGACTGTCGATAAGATTGCAAAATGAATTCCATTATTGTTATTTTAGATCATCTATTCTTACAGAAATATGATCATAAAAACATCATTCCAGTCCTGATACGAATTTATTCTTCAGTTTTTTCGGGTTATGTGAGTATTTTATTCTACCACGATTTACGAACTGATTGAAGAGAATAACGATATTTATATCATTGTTTGGTTAATATTCAATATATTACCAATTTTGATGGTATTTCATCCGACAATAATCGATTTTTGAATGAAAAAAATTAAAATAATAATTAATTACGGAATAACTAAGATGGCACCAGGAGATTTTTAGAGAAATTCCTATACAATTTTCACCGAAGATTTCGAATCTGAGTTGAAATTTTTGGATATTATTATAAAGGGTGAATTATTTCCACAATAAATCAACATAGGGAAAAAATATCATTCCGGTCCTGATATTGGTTTCGATCAGAGGGCTACTTGTTGATGCTTTTCAGTGTATTCCGTGTATCAAATTTGAATCTAATCGGTTAATCCCTGTATTTGAAATGGCGGATTGAATTTTTTGTCAAAATCCACAAATCACTCTGTATGTCAATAACGAAGCGGTTTTGGACCTTGGTTTATGGCATTTTGCAATCATATTGACAGTTCCTATAACCCCATAAACCTTGTCGGTTTTATCTCCGGACAACCTGTATATTCGTCGTTCATTATAATAAACTTGAGAACAGACAATACTAATCAAAGGAGGATAAGAGGATATTGACAACTTGCCAGAACTATTTATTAGGAAAATTGTCAATGATCGTTTTTTATTTGCTCATAGACACCTTCGTGTTCATGTTAAATACAGGGTGATAACTTGTAAGGAAGTTCACAACATCCTCTTCCCCATGAAACGCATAAGCACAGCATAAGCTTCATAATGACTCAAAAGGTAAGGGGCATAATTTGGTGATTGGGCAGCTATTCAATCCCTCGTTTGTTTTCATTTTAACAACTTGTATTCTATTATCAGGAATATCAGGGCCCGGTTTCATTTCAAATATCCTAGCCAAAACCCATTCAAGAGGCGCTACATTATCCTCTTTTAGTAACACTACCATATTTTCTTTGAGATTTTTGGATGATTTCATCCATTTAGGACGGTGTTGCAATTCATTCAGATATCCCAGCAACCATTTATCCCAAAAGTAGTTCCGTAATTTACTCCATTGCTCCCACATTTTCAAACCATTATCTATTCGACAATTTTTTTCTGGGAAAGCTGCAAGAGAAATGAGAAAATGTGCTGGTGTGAGAACAGTTAGATCTGAAGGATCTGATGATAATGGGAAAATAGGTCTAGAATTAAGTATGGCATCTATTTGTGTATTGAAAGATTGTTTCATTTATTGATAGATTTTTGCAAGTTTCAGAACATTCGGTGAATTTTGAGTCGTGTAATATGATTTGTGCATCTTTTTTAAGACGTTTCGTTAATGTTTTTGTGACCTTCGCCAAGTTATTTATAAATCTTCGATTATATCCTAGAAGATCCAAAAATGTTTTGATTTATTTTTCGTCTCAGGAATAGGAACATTTTTCAATTCAATGATTCTACTAGGCTTCAGATTTCACACCATCTGGGGTGACAACATGGCCAAAATACGCGACTTCTCTTCCAATAGAAATAGACAATGCTGTTTCGCATTGAATCAAGAAATCCTTTTTATCTGTGCACAATATTTCTTTCAATTCTTGCCAATTGCTTACATTTTGAAAACTGACCATTAATCAGGTGTTGCCGGTTAATATGTCACCAATGAATAGAATGAAAAGGTATTCAACAAGTTATTTGCATTAGTCTTATTATTAAAAATATTGTTTATGCTCTCGCAAGTAACGAGAAATCTGTTCAGTTCATTAGGGTTTCTGACGAATGCAGGTAAAAAAAATTGAGAAGCTATATATGGATGATCAATTATTACTCGATTAACACTGTCTTTATTGATACGATAGTAGTATGTGTACTTGGAAAACGATTGTCCTGCCCGTCTGAGCCAGAAGGAGACGTTGCCAGAGATAATTTCTCTTACAAGTTGAAAGACATGAATTGTACCCACAATATGAGATGCTCATCGTCCACTTGACAAGACCATTTGTGTTTTTTATTTTCGGTTAGTTCTGGTTTCGACTGGATAGTTCCTCGATGGACTGGTTTGCCTGAAGTTCAACTCTATCGAAAATAACTTCCCAAAAACTACTCGGAAGTTCCTTTGAATTAGACGGTTAGTTGAATAAATAAAACCAATGCACGATGCACTAATCCCGACTATCCTACCGACTGCGCCAATTTTATTTCAGAACTAGCGAAGTCTGTTTTTAAACACAATGTATTTATCGGAGTATAAAAGTCGAAAGCCAATTTCATTACACGTTCCTCGTATAAATTATAAATCTAACTGAATGTGAGAATGAACAAATGTAACAAGTAGATTTCACAGAGTCAGCGAAATCTAAGAGGTTCCTGGGAACGTCGGTGCGAAATCTCCAGTTCTCAGGAAGCTTATGGGAACCAGTGATATTTCTGTACTAATAGTGTCATTGAAGGAGAATTGATCTGCAATTCAATCTCTTTCATTATATATCAGCACATACATATAAATCTTCTATATGAATATCGAAAGAGAATATTTTCAGTTATAATTATGAACATAAAAAGATGGATATATACAGTGTGTTCCACTTACCATGCTCACCATGGGTATCTTTTTAACGGTGAGAGATACGAGGTCGGTTGAATGACACCAAATGTGGAGTTTGTCAATGCCAACTATAATGTGAAAAAATATTTCGATAAAATCTATTCGTTTTTGTTTTACACGCAAAAAACAGATTTTGATCATTTTCATGTCTCCTCCGTATCTTCTTTATTTATGAAAATATTCAAATAGGAAATTCACATTCTCATGGCAGTTTTTCAAAGTGATTTCGAAAAAGATATGGAATTTATACCAACAGAATTTGAGATATCAGCACCAACTTTACTTTTTCAAATGTAGGTCATAGCTCATTATGACTTAGTTACAAATAACTTTTTTTTCTCTTACTGATGATATGTAACAGTGATAGTTTTGTGTTGATAACAACGGCGTTATCGTCATTTATACAAAAACAAAAAATTATTTGGAAGCCGCCATCTTGAATTTATAAATTTTAACTAAAAAATCCTGATCTCCGACCTCAAAAACCCCCACTTACCAATTTTGAATGGAATCGTACCAAATCTTGTCCGCCATCTGGGAGCAGCCATTATTTTTAATTATCTCAAATTCTAGAAGAGTTGGTATAAATTTTATATTTTTTTCTAAATCACTTTGAAAAACTGCCATGAGAATGTGAAATTCCTATTTGAATGTTTTCATAAATAAAGAAGTTGTGGAGGAGACATGAAAATGATCAAAATCTGTTTTTTGCGTATAAAATAAAAACGAATAGATTTTTTCGGAATATTTTTTCACATTATAGTTGGCCTTGACAAACTCCACATTTGGTGTCATTTAACCGACCTCGTATCTCTCACTGTTGAAAAGATACCCATGGTGAGCATGGTAAGTGGGACACACTGTATATATGAAGAAATACAATACAATTTGCATTCTCTATGTGATGAAAATATCAATTCTTTCTCGGTTTATTCAACAGATAACAACTCATGGCTATATATGCCACGACAAACATTGAATTACATCTATTGAACACACACAATAAGAATTTGGACACAAAATCTTCTGAAGTAGAGAATTTGCATTCTCCTTCATATAAAGATATGAACATGATATCATTCTGAATATTCAACAAACAGAAAACATTAACTACTTTCCTGGCTATTTTCCACATCGAATCTCGAATTATATCAGTTGAACATCCTATAGAAGAGGGAATGGAGAATAAAAAATCGTCTGAAATTGAGAATTGACATCATCTCTCAAACCGGATTAAATTATATGATGTATTATGATATATATATATAGAAATATAATTTATCAATATGTTCAGTATTGAAATGAAAATTGAAATGTATATGAGAATTATACTTGTATAAACTCTGATCTTGATGAGCTTGGAACTTTCATAAAAAATCATTCGTATCAGTGATATGGGAATTATATCTCTCAGAAACAGGTTATATGACTCCATTCGAATAAAGAATTGCTGATGATCAAGTATGAAGTTCTTCCATCCAATAGGGGTTATCTTCACATTTGGAATAATTCCTACGTTTTGAATAAATGAAACTTCGAAATTACATTTTGTTTTCATACAATCCCCGAGCGTACACTGATATTCATTAAAGAAGCGTACAAGTAGTAAAAAGAGAGGTTTACGTACGTCATATTAGTTAGCTTTGTGTTTTTAAGTACCTCTTTGACAACTTAACTGTCCACATTTGGTGAAAAATCAATCCGGATAGCCCGTTTTACACAAATAGGATGACGTTAATTCCTCTCTCTAATGAATTTATTCATTTCTTTTAATACAACTGTTCTTTGAATTGAAATTTGATCAGTACGTTGTTGGATTCCTCTTTTCATAAGCTTCTCAATGAGGGGTCACAAGGCATAGGGTCGCATTTGTGGAGGGTGATATGCAAACTTCCGCTATATCGAATTTATTCCAGTTATTGAAGTCCCCACCCTGTTTAATGATTGTTCGATATTATGTAGTGAAGAAGTGTTTTATTACTTGCTTGTGAGAAAACAGGAAACGATACAGTCTTGTTCTATGATATATGAATGATGGATGAAACACTTCTTCAAATAGGCATTAAAAATACTAAATCTCAAAAGGATTATTCACTTCCTAATGATTTCAACTTTAATTGTTAGTTGGGCTGTGCTGGGAAAGACTACACTCTGTACATAGGGAAAGAAAAGTTGATCAATATAATTATTATTGTTTTCATTGCCAATGAAATTATACCTAATGCAAGATGCCCATTTTTACCGAGCGCATAGGCGGAGTTGCACTATTTATTTATTCATTGAACAATCTTTACCGGTTTCGATTGACATTAACCTTCACACATGACTCACTCAACCAAGAACCGAGTAATAGACGAATAAGTAATAACAAAATTGCCCCTTGCATTGCAATAAGCACTTGCGTAATATCAAGAAACATAAATTTATAAATAGGTACTAGAGCGTGAGTATAACGGTTTATAGCAGGGCGCATATAATCGGAGGAAGCAACAGTAGGGGAGACCTGAGTCACTTAATTTGCACAATTTTTTTAAACAATCAATCAACCCCTTATCCCTACTTATATTATAAATGTGAATGTAAGTTTATCGCGGTTTCATGCCGAAACTCTACCGATTATCACGAAACTTTGTATAAATATTCTTAGCTGTATCATTAAGGACAAAGGACAATGTATTAAAAAAAATACAAAACACAGCAGGTAAAATAGTTATTAATAATCTATAGCTCAGTTATCAGTTGAGTCAGGATCTTGATATTTTGCAGACTTCAATTGTCTCATAGGGCGCATACCAGGAAAAATATTTCGATTACACAGAGTTTCTCAAAAGAGTGTGACGTCATAAAACGATATATTTTTTTAAATTTCATGTCATATATTTTGTTGCACATTTGAGTGCTTTCAGTGATTACCTACATCCTCCTGGAATTTGATTGGAATCGGTTCAGTGATATTCAGGTAAAAAAATATAACAAAAAAATGCAATTTTGCACCACAGGTCAAAAACATGAATAACAAAAGAGAAAGTGCCTGGTCAATATACACTCACCGGCAAAAAAAAATGGCCACCAAAAAATTTTGTCAAGTTGTTCACCCTGTAACTTCTTTAGTTATTGTCGGATTTTGGTGAAATTTTGATCAAATCGTAGATTCATGTTGCGGAATGTTGACCTGAATATGAATTCCCAAAAAAGCTGATAGCTTGGTCATTATACAGGGAGAAACAAGAGTTACTCATGTACCCATAACTTCTTAACGCCCTGTGGCTGAAGTGAGTGATTGAACTTCTCTTCATTATGTCTTGGATTGAAGAGTATTCTTTTCTAATTACAATAGTCTTTGATTCACGTCGATATCTCATTTTTTTTAAAAGATACGAGTGTTTTAAGAAAGTATGGAGTTATTCAAGTTTTATTAACAATAATCAGAACGTAGATACACCTACACAAAAAACCTTAATTACAAAAAACAAACGAAAAGTAGATCTCCTAGATGTATTCAATACCGAGTATGCCCACCTCGAGCTTGAATTACAGCATTCAATCGCCGTGGCATCGAGTTGATCAGATTTCTCAAGCAGTCTTGAGGAATTGCCTCGAATTCTTCTTGAAGGGCGAATCGTAGCTCTTGAAGAGTCTCTGGCAATGCCGGACGTAGACGAATGCGCCTCTGTAGTGTTCATCCCAAAGATGCTCTAAAGGATTGAGATCCAGGCGGCATGCTGGCCAGTCAAGCCTTAGAATTCCGACCTCATTCAAATACTCGGTTACAATTCGAGCAACGTGTGGTCTGGCGTTGTCATGCATCAAGACAAAGCCGTCCCAATAAAATGGGAATATGGGACGACAGCTTCTTGTAAAATATCCTCCACATGTCTGTGAGCATTCAAAGCACCATTTTCCACAAATACGAGGTCGGTATGTCCTTCTGTAGAAATGCCTGCCCACGCCATAACTGAACCTCCGTTGAGAGATACCCGTTCAGAGATAGTGCAGTCCGCACATCGCTCGTTTTGTCTTCTCCATACCCTTTCTCGACCATCAGGTGATCGCAAACAAAAACGTGACTCGGTGAAGAGAACCTCTTTCCATTGTCGAAGTGTCCAATTTACATGTAACCGTGCAAACTGTAGTAGTGTTCTACGATGCCCAGGTAGCAACTGCGGTCCTGTAGCAGGTCTCCTCGATACCAAGTCATGTTCTCCAAGCCTCCGCCTGATGATTCTTTCACTAACATCAACACTTCGAACAGCGTGCAATTCATGTTGAAGCTGAACAGCTGTTTTTTGGCGAATCCTGAACGATCTAAGCGCAACAAAACGATCATCAACCCTACTTGTAGTCCAGTCACCAGGTACATTTTACCTGGACAAAGGTCCGAAGTTGATGTTCTTCTGATATGTTGTAAGTGGGTATTTCGTGGTGTAAAAACCAAGTTTTCCAATTCGAGAACCTTGTGCAAACTTCAGGGCAATCGAGAGACCAAAAATTTTTGCCTCTTTTTTCAGTATTTTGCTTATTACTAGTAAAATAAGCACTTTAGTCAAAAATACTCCAGCACAAAAGTTGTAGAGCATAAAATTTTTAACAATTTACGTCTGTAAACCGTTGCTCAAAATTTGATAGGTACCGAGATATGGCGCTTTGAAGTATCGACATTTCTTCCAAATATCGAAAAACTGCGAATAATGCACGTTTTTCTCAAGTAACTTTTATCTTTCACGTTTAAATATTCGTATATGAATAACTTTCAATAACCTGAACAATGGAAACCTCTCTCTCAATGAGATTCTAATTTATTAACTGAGTACAATGATTACAAATACAAAGCCTTCACTTTGTTGTTCCCAATGGCAGGTCGGCATCTTCGTCCTGAGCAATGGTCTCATCCATGATGACCTCCTCGTCGCACTCAATGTTGCTATCTTCCTCGTTGAGTTCTGTTTCAGGCGAATTCTCACAAGCATTTCCTGCACAATTCTTGCAGATGGCTGAACACCAGAGTCCTGCTTTTCTGCAGCTGCAAGCTCCGGTGCTACAACCTGTCATGCACTTACATTGTATCATGTGCAGCAATTTTTCTGAGCTGCATCTGTGGTCGTTGTTATGGGTATCAACCCTCGTTTTGTGAGAGTCCAGCCCCAAACAGACGGTGACTTTTCGTTGCCCAGCCACGTCTGCACTTGTAAATAAGTTCTAAAAGAATGGTACCGGGCAGCGTCTCGTGTAGGGCGCAATCGGGCAAGGTGAAATCTGGATTTTGCCACAGAGTTCGAGAATATTTGGTAGCGAAGATCGTCCACAGTGTCTGTGTCTATGTTTCCACCGTAGAGTGCCACAAGAAATTTTTCTCCTGCTACCGAAATTTGGCGTGATGTTGCATCTTCATCTTTGAAAACACTAACAATGTCAGACAGAAAATGGTTTTTCTCATAAATAGAGAGGACTTTCTTCTTTCCCACTCCAAAAGGGTTCGATGTAGTGTCAGGAACCGTTCGAGCTACGGAGCTGAGGCTTTGTACACACTTCATCATTAATAATGACTACTTCTAAGGCTCTTGATCAATTCCTTGGACATGTCAGTGGCGGAGAGTTCCCTACTATTTTTTTTTTCAATTATAAGTTGAATATTTTTCGAAAAAAGAATTATTGTAGGATTTTGTGTGTTCTCCTCAGAGCATTGAAGCAAGAGGACCTTCTTTGTGTGAAAGACGTTGGCGCTTCAGAATGTGCTTTGAAAATTACATTTTCTCTAGTGGAATGAAAGTTAGGCCCCCCTAACCCCTTAAACCCTTACGAGGCGTTGAACTCTCCGCCACTGACATGTCCAAGGAAAATGATCAAGAGTATTAGAAGAAGACATTATCAATGATGAAGTGTGTACAAAGGCTCAGCTCTGAGCTCGAAAGGTTCCTGAGGTAAGATCAAAAAACTGAATTTTTTCATTTTTTTCACGTCCTGTATCTTGAAAACGGAAGAACGGAGAAAAATTTCGTAAAGAAAAAACATTCCTCTTTTTTCATGAGGAATCTACAGTTTTTCGTTGTTACATTTATTTATTAACACCCTGTATACCCATTTGAAAATGATGGAAGATGAAATATACTAGTGAAGAACCTGAATTTCTAGCAGTTTTTCGATATTGTGAGAGTTTGAAGCGCTATATCTCGGTACGTATTTGGTGAAAAAAATAAATGATAGATGATAATTGTAGCAAATTTAATCCTCTTCAAGTTCTGTAACTTTGTGTTTTCCGCTTGAACGCGTTGTTTAGGAGTTATAAGCAAAATATTGAAAAAAGTCCGAAAATTTACTAGTTTTTCGGATGCCCTGAAGTTAGCACAGGGTCCTCGAATTGGAAAACTTGGATTCTACACCGTAGACTTGCCACATCCTTCATATGAAAAGATCGTTAACTTCGGACCTTTTTCCAGGTATCCCCACTGTGAAGTACAGGGTGACTGGACTATTGTTGCTCTTCTTCTTCGCCTTTCGAATCTGCCAGTCTCCAGAAAACGATTCCAGACATATTGAACTGCAGTTCGAGGTATTCCTAATGTTCGAGACACATAACGTCGACTGTGACCATTTTGAAGCAAAGCTACCACTTGAGCAACATCCGCAACAGTTAACGCCATTATTATTACCCCAAAACTGTTGTTTTTTTTTCTAACAACGATAACGACATGCCACCGTGAATCACGAACTGAAACAAAAGGTGCTGATTCGTATTATTGATGAACTGTCAAAATCACTCCAGACAATTGTCCAAGCCTGCTATTTCATTTTAAATAATCGAGGGTGACCAGTATTTTTCTGCCGGTAGAAGTGAAGTGTCAATCGACAGCAATTTTTGAAGTAAAGTATACCAAGAAAACTATGTGGAAATAAGCCATATTGATTTTAAGTTGTTTTTTTTTTAAGTTGTCGATCGATAAGTTTATGTAGGTTCTGATGATTGTTGATAAAACTTGAATAACTCCATACTTTCTTAAAACCCTCGTATCTTTTCTGAAAAATGGGATATCGATGTGAATCAAGAACAATTGTGATGAGAACAAAATACTCTTCAATCCAAGACATAATGAAGAGGAGTTCAACCACTCACTTCAGCCACAGGGCGTTGAGAAGTTATGGGTAAATGAGCAACTCTTGTTTCTCCCTGTATAATGACCAAACTTTCAGCTTTTTTGAGAATTCATATCCAGGTTAACATTCCGGAACATGAATCTACGATTTGATCAAAATTTCACCAAAATCCGACAAGATCTAAAGAAGTTACAGGGCGAACAGCTTGACTAAATTTTTTGGTGGCCGTTTTTTTTTGCCGGTGAGTGTAGAATCATGAGAGATATATATCAAATATAGTGTAGGACCATAAGCAGAAAATCCATCTCTATAAAGTGCAAGAAACATTTCATGTAACAATTGAGGAAACAACGTTTTCAAGGTTTTTCGACCCCGCTGAATACGAATCTGCCTGTTGCCAAAAGCGGAATTTGGGCTAAAGTCTGGTATTCAAGATGGCGGCCAAGATAGCCTGCAAACCTCTGTTCCCCTATATCTCAATTTTCGCTTGGCTTAAAATATTGATTTAAACGATAGCTCAGTGGTTTTCTCGGATGCTTATCATATTGAAATGCTCAGAAATTACTCACCCTGAGCCTGGAATTCGTGGGTTCCGAAATGGCGGCCAAGATCGTCGCCGAAACTAGTATTTCGAGTGTAATATCTGTCAGATAGACTGTTTTTAGTGGTTGAATGTATACCTAATACGTCGACTACTGTATTTGTCACATATTATGGCTTGACAAAGAGATATGGAGGGCAGATTTGTGTATCCTCTCGAAGGACCCAGTCGGGATGCCTAATTATTAGGGAATGCACAAATCTGCCGTCATTCTTTATCAATCAAAGATTTTTCAAGCAATACAGCTTTCAAAATACAATGTGGTTACAGAATTGTGTTACTGAAGGTTGTTAGAGGATATGGCGTCAACGGTGGGCTCCTTAGTGGCTGTAACGTCCAACCACAACCTATGCATTATCTGCCAGAAGAGAAAATGTTCGAAGGGCAAATTATCAGATCTAACAGATAACGGCAAAGATACTCTTCTGAAGTACGCAGGCTTGAGGAATGAACTCCATGATGCTGATTTTGCTGTCACTATTGTTAGGATCGAACAAACGCTGACAAATAGTGACGGAAAATTCAAGTACCACCGCGGATGCTACTCGAACTTTGTATATTCCGGACGATTGGAAAGGTTAAAGAACAAATCAGCGCCTTCACAAGAGGCGGAATGTGCTGCTACAGAACCGTCGTCATCTCATCGGTACGTCACCAGGCCTCGAACTGATTAGCAAGTGTATTTATTGCCAAAGCGATAAAAGCGAAGCACTGAGGCAGGTGATGTCAAAGCCAATGAATGAGACTATATGAATGCTGGCTTATTATGACCACCAACTGTTCTTTCGCATCAATTGTATGCCGTGCTTGATAGCATCTGAAGTGAAATACCACAGTCTGTGTATAGTGAAGGCCGAAAGAATCCAGAAGAAAATACAGATGCAGATGAAGGAGTCTGGCAAAAGTAATTTACATTCAAACAAATGAACATTTCAGGTGAGGAGAATGCTCATCATGCCCAACTGGTGGTAATGGATCCTGAGTCATATGGGTGGAGGCTCCACCAAGACCAGTACATTCCCATCCTCATGACACTTGCGTCCGTTCCCAAAGCCTGCACGGATATTTCAACCTGCAATTGTTCGTCCCACTGCCTGACAACAATGTGCACGTGCAAGAAGAATGGACTGACTTGCACCAAGTTGTGCCACCGTTCTCGCCTATGTCTTAACCCTTCGAATTTTCATTTTTGTATTATTGCCTTCAGCTATCGACACTTGGACGCTTTTTTCATCATCTTTCAAACAATGACCTCTGGAATGGTCGTTTTCTTTACTTCCTTCGGCGGCCATCTTGAAGTCCATGCACTCCAAACTTGAGGTAAGTAAATTTGAAGCACTGCAATGTACCAAGCATCTAAGAAAACCCCTGAGCAAATGTTTGAATCATTATTACAAGCAACCGGACCTGGGAGATATAGGGCAACAGAGTTTTGACCATCATCTCGGCCGCCATCTCGGATACCGGACTTCCGGTCCAAATTTCGCTTCGGCAACAGGCAGATTCGTATTCAGCGGGGTCGAAATACTCTAAATACGCTGTTTCCCCAATTGTTACATGAAATGCTTCTTGCATTGTTAATTTTTGAAAACGTGCCTAGTCTAATAAGGCCTAAGAGGATCGCTAATCGAGTTTGATTAACACGAATCATCACAAGGTGTGCAAAATTTAGTGGCAAACTCTTCAAATTTGGAAGCACCATATTTTTATCATTTCAAATTGGAATACCTGTTTATTTTCATGGCATTCGATGCATGAATAAGAAACAAACTTTCTTCCTATTTTTTTATGTTCTGGTTTCCACGGAAAGGGATATCCTGTAATGTTCAGAAAACATCGTGAGAACCAAGGAAAATAAGGTAGAAATTGGTGTTCTTCTTGAATTTCTGCAGGTCATATGCCTCGGGGAACACCTACCTTGGCAATGTGTTCCAGGGCGTCGCTGTTCGTTGGATAAAGATGTTTTGCAGGTCGCGAAAGTGACCACGAAGGGGATGCAAAGCATCAACTGGACGAGTTAATCTCGCGGGGACGGCCAAGGGAGGTGCAATTGTCGATATTTCAGGGGTGCATTGTCCATGAAAATATCTATAAAATAGAGCCGCCAACTTTTCTACGGTGTTCCAGAAAAGAGAGTGAGTTTGCGAGCGAAGCATCACCCACGATACGAATTGCCCTTCTTTGGACAGAATCCAACAGTTTCAGGGTATGTTTGGGTGCTGCTCATCGTATCAAAAGCTATTTGCCAAAAAATCGTTTCATTAATTACTCTGACAGTCATTTGAAAGAATAAAAAACGAAGGAAACTTTGCTGAACAATTTCTTTATACAACATATCAGGAGTTCAACAGAACTATTCGTGAAAATCTCATATACATCATGAAAGTATAGAAAATCACAGTAGTTTTAGTGATAAACTTTTCAAAAACGAGTATTTCTCTCGATAGTACCTAAATATCTAATTGTATGTTCGATATATATGTCTTATTCGTTTCTGTCGGAGGCACAAGCGAATATACGATTATGGAATGTCCCTCTGCCACTCTTCGTAATAGGTCGGGTGTAATAAATTGAAATGTGTTAAGGATTCTTCGCTGCATATTTTCTGGTGTGGTAGGAGGTTCTTGATAAACGATATCCTCAACAAATTCCATCAAAAAGAATTCCAATTTGGTTAAGTCAGGTAATCTGGGCGGCCACTCACTTGGCCCTTCTCTTCCAATCCACTGACCTGGAAAGGTGTTGAGATGGTCCCTGACTTCTAATGAATTATGTGCTGGGGCTCCATGATGTTGTAGCCACATTGCATTCCTCACAGCTATTGGTAGATTTTCACATAACTTTGGCAATTGGTTTTGCAGAATTTCCAGATACATAGGGCCACTCAAATTCCCGTCAAAAAAGTAGGGACCAATAACATGTTCACCAATAATTCCTATCCCCACACATTAATTGTCCATCCGTGTTGTCTTTCAATCTGCCTAAAACCCCTTGAATTGTGATCGGGGTATAATAGGTGGCCTCATCAGAAAACAAAACCTTATCAAAAAAGTCGAAACGCACTTCAATTTGACCTTGCGCCATTGCACAATTTGAAACATTTTTCAAAATCATGTTCAAAGACTGAATATGATAGGCATGGAAACGGTTGTCTTTCAAGATTCGTTGAACACCAGTTCTTTCGCTCACGTCCAGGGCATCTGCTATTGTTTGATGGCTAATGGAAGGATTTTCCTCAACAGATAACAGCACAGCCAATTGATTCTTCAATTCGAACCGGTCTTTCCCTGGTTTTGTACCTAATACTTTACATTTCCGGTTCGTACAAATATATCCAATAAGTTCTGCAGGCTCATCTTGTCTGGATGACGTCGTTCCGGATAAAATTGTACACAAACTCGACTTGCCAAAAAGAGTTTTTCATACATCCTCCTAATATCAAAATCATATCTACGAGGTCATCTCGGTTGTACATCATGACAAAAAACAATATTCCGTCAAAAACAGCTCAAAAAAATGATAATAATGAACTAACAATGTATTTAATTTGAACTACTCAAACCCAAATAGACTCCTGACATTTCATTGAATGTCAATAATGCATTTCTCAAAGCCACCTTCGTTATTCATTCATTCAAATGACTATCAGAATAGTTGATGAAACGAGTTTACGGCAAAAAAACTTTTTTCTTCAAGCGACAGAAGAGGTGTACTTTTACTGCCTAGGCAGAAAAAGTTTGTTGCTATGCAGCGTTTCAAGGAAGTCTAATGAAATTAGTAATCAAAAGCGACACTGATGACATTGAGTGAACACAAAATGATGAAGTTTTCAATCAAAAAATCACACAAAATTTGTTTTTATATCATTTGGAGGAAAAATTCTATGTTTCACACGGCAGCCAATCTACTACTTTTCTGCCTAGTGAAACGAATAACTATTTTCTCCAAAGGATTTCGAAAGTGACTTTTTAATGACACTCAACAGGCAGGAAAGGTGTACTTCTACTGCCTAGGCAGAAAAAGTTTGTTGCTATGCAACGTTTTGAGTAACTAATTTGAATTGAATTGGTAATCAATATTGACAATATCTTTTGGTGAACAAAAAATTATGGATCATTTGGACTTCGCGTGAAATTGAAAAGAGTTTGGAGAAAAAATTATATGTTTCACATGGCAGAAAAGAAGATGTATTGCCTTGGTTGGTTTCCTAGCCTCGGCTACGCCTAGGCTATGAAACACCAGCCGCATTCAATTTTGTACTTTTCTGCCTAGTAAAAAAATTAGCTGTTGATACGATGAGAATTTTGATGAGGTTGAAAAATGGAAATTGGACCAACAACGGTTGCACAGCATGGTGATACATCGGAATCGGAAGGAGATACGAATTCTGTTGAATAGAAAATAAGTTGCGCATTCCGAGGGTCATACCAATGGCTTAAGGAAAATTTAGGAATTATTTATTGGTTTTCAGTTGTATCGAAGAAGGTGAATTTATGTAATATGAACTAGGGAAAATACGCCAGTCGGGCAACCAGCCACTCCCATTTCATCTGAAATGGGACTTTGTTTTGGAGTGTTTCTTTCCTTGCCAGGTGGCGTTCGGCGTTCGCGTTTTCATTTCGCAGACGTCGAACGCCTCGTATGGTATGAATGCTGAGATGCGTTCACGTTGGGTCAGGTTCGCACCAGATAGCGGTCAAGAAGCTATCTGGGACAGCCCTGTAGTGATGAGAGCCAAGAGCTCGAAACCAGTCTGCAGGTAGTCAGCGTTCCTGAACCACTTAAGCGCAGCTGATCGTTCAGGAAGGAAACACTTGCGATTTTATTCGTTTATACGAACTATCGCATAGGTTTCGGGAGGATGTAATGCAATGTTCTGCGTGGCATATAGCCAGGAAAGTAGTTGTTTTTCTCTCGTTATCTACCATTGTCGTTCATTTTATGAACTAGTTGTGGTAATGACTTTGAGTTTCTCTCTTTGTTATGTAATATGTATTGAATTTTTTCTACGTTATTCTCAAAGATACAGAAGAATTAAAAATACCTTTTTTGTCGACTTCGTATCAACGAGTATGTTCAATGTTGATGCAATTGATCGTTAATGGCCCCTATTAATGAATGTTCCGACCTACTTCAAGCCATCTTCAATAGTTTTTCGAGATTCCAAAGAGGAAATACCATCAGTTCCACCTATTTCTGATCATTCAGTGTCAATCGCATTGATGAAGTAGTTATTCATTACGGAAAAGTAAAAACAAAAATACATCATAAATTATTCAATGCAGCGCTTCCAATTGTTTCATGTTAATGGATTTCCACACGAATCCCCTTGATAACTATACTTATTCTACAGTCCCTTGGCCAGCGCGATCGCCTGATTCCTCACCGCTGGAATTTTTTGAGGATACGTTAACAACTGCGTTCTCTTCCAGAATTTCCATTTCTTCCCAGGAAACTGAGAACTCACGGCGCAGGCAGGTCAATGCTGTCAATGAAGATCTTGCTGAAATCACAGCCTGGGGAACAAACAACCTAGTTGAATTCAACGCCACCAAAACTCAAGCCTGCATTTTCTCTAGAAAGGCGGAACTCAGTATGCCCGATATTGTAATGTCTGGCCCCACCATCCCCACCAAGCCCACCATATCCATGCTCGGTATTTTCATCAGCAACACTCTTTCATGGGATAATCATGTCAGATCCATCGCAAAAGCTGCTTCACAAAAACTCGGATTCTTGTTCCGCGCGAAAAGCTACTTCACACCTCAACAGCTTCTCATGATCTACAAAGCCCAGATACGACCTGTTCTAGAATACTGTTCCCACATATGGGGTTCAGCACCAAAACATACGCTGATGCTCTCAGATTCCATCCAGAGAAGAGCCATTCGCCTGGTGGGTGACGCCACACTCACTCACTCTTTGACATCATTGGAACACCGTAAAAAGGTCGGCGACCTTTCACTTTTCTATCGATACTTCCACGGGAAATGTTCTTCGGAAATCTCTGCTATCATCCCTTCACTAGCAATACCAATCAGACGAACTAGACAAGCCCAGTCAGCACATCCTTTCGTTGTCAACCTCGAAAGATGTCGAACAGCACTTTATCAAGATTCAAGACTCCTTCATCCATAGAACGGCTAGGCTCTGGAATTCATTGCCTGTGGAAGTATTCAACAACATATAGGTAATCTCCAAAAGTTAAAAAAAAATTCCAATACCTACCTCCTGTCCCTATCCTCCCTAGGAACGCACGATGTTCTTTGAAAATTATAGGGATTCCCTTTCGTGCGCTCCAAGCGATAAAAAAAAAAAAAAAAAAAAAAAAACTTGGTTCACGCAAATAATTCTGATGATGAAGAACAAAAGGACATTATTGTTATCGAATCATGCAATACTATTACTCCAGACATGCATAAAAAATTTCTTAGCTTAGAAGCAACTGTAAAAAGATGATATATCTTCGTTGAGAAAATAATGGTTATAATTCTGAACATTCCTTTGAATGACATTTTTTCAAATGCTGTTAGTGGTGTCACAGTTCGTTATCAAGGTAATTTTCGTAAAAATCCATCAACATGAAACACTATTTGGAACTGTATTGGTTTATTCCGTGAAATCATTATATCAATCGATCAATAAAAAATATACTTTATTGTCAAAGAAACACATTCTTGCTGACGAAGCATGATGAATGAATAACAATAAATGAAGTGAAGTGAAAAATTTCACAGTCAAGGTTGGGGTTGAACTCGTTGGAATACAGATATATAGACAATTGAAATAATCAACGATTGAAATAAATAAATGAAGTGTATAGACTGGTGTATAACATGACGGTACATTCATTATTGAATGGATTCACATGCACCCATGTTGATATATATCTCTGTACATAAAACAGATATGAATGAAATGAGAGTGGGAATGAATAGAATTGAAAATAATATAATTATTAATAATAATATGTATTGCACATTTTGGAATGTACAAGCCAGTCAAACAAACAAGAACAGGTGGATACATATAAGTTTGTAGATATGGACGTACAGCATAACTCGACATACTTACACAGAGAAAAACGGTCCAGGTACACAAGTACACTTGAGTAAAATTTAATACCCACAAATATATTAATGAACTTTTGTACCATTACAATAGGTGAAATTTTTTTTCTGATATCGACTTCCAGTGGCAGGTTAACTATTCTCCTGGAACAGGCCATCTTTCTTGTGCTTGATTAATTTTTATCGATGTGTTTAATACTCAGTATACAACAATCCACCTAACATTAATATAATTGTGCCTCAATCCTTGTTTTCTATGAGTGAAAGGAATAATTCTGCCATTATTACCAGTTTAATAACAACAGGTAACAGTTCACTTGATTTCTCTGTTTCGTCATCATTCGGCTAGTTTCGAATACCCACGATTACGCCACGAGCTGACTGCGCAACTCTTCTGCAGTTCATTCCATTAATGAACTCAGTCTGTATCTGTACTAAGAATATGTACCTTTGGTGTTTGCGAACACTTATGCGTGCCTTTTTCTATTCTGGAACATTTGTGTTGTGCATGTAAGTTAAGTTGATTGTGACTATTCCAAAAACATTGATCCCAGTGAAATTATCACTATGGAGCGACTAGCCCCAGGTCGAGAGTTGAAAAATAGAAGCAGCATAAGCAGTTCATCGACGACACTTTGAAACAGCAGGGTTTGGCGAAGTTTACGCACAACTCTTCTTTTTTTCTTGGTGAGTAATATACCATTTCTTTTTCTCCGTGCAACAAGAAATCTTTTTGAGCACACACGTTTTTTAGTGATATGTTTTTCTCCTTCCGAAAATGATTCTAAACCCTCTAGTTCCTTATGTTGGTTGATCATTTGCAATTGATTGTTACATCTGATATTATATGTCCGTTTTATTCGTGGTTCGTGCCATTTATTTTTCATTTGAAGAGGTTATATTTTGAAAATATCTCCTATTTTGATTGTGACCTCCCAATATTTTTATCGAGTGTGCTCTATGGTGTCGAAATCTCAGTAGGAAGTCACTTGTTAAGTAGTTCTAATTTTGTTGAAGATTGAAGAAATATATAATCTCATAAAAATAAATGAATTGATCTCAAGTTATTACCGAAACAGAGGAGTTTTTATAGTTATATGTCACAAAAGCCGAGAAACAAATTGGGAAATATCAAAATGAAAAGACTCTCTACTGTGAATGTTTGCAAATAAATCTTATTTCTGATAGTAGGTACACGGGAAAAAATTACAGGAAACAAATCTTGATTTTTCTTATTCGGTGTCCCTGGATTTGAGTCAAAGTAGAGTTTTATAAAGAATGGCCTTACTTGCATGGGCTCACGGGACGTTCGCTACCTGTTGAGAGTTTATTCTTCCAATGAATCTCTTGAAATAGGATTATTTGTTTGAATTTTCAAGAAAATAATAGGAGAAATTTAACACATTATATAGGGGAATTTTCAAATTTCAGGGTGCTGATGGTAATGATGTACCTGATTGGAACTTGATGCCACTTGATCTAAATTCAAGTGGACCTAGTACCCCCGCGGCCCGCAGATACTCCATCAACGTCTGAAATATATTTGTACACTGAGAGAACAGTTTATTAAAAATAAAGAAATTTTATTTATTGTTAACGAATGACGTTGTTGAATATGGACTAACTAACATGATTTCATCACAAACTAATGGTATCTTAAAAAATTACAAACGAATATACAGGTTAATATTAAGTTATAATAATCTTGATCTCATGAAACATATATTAAATATTAACAAATATCACTTTATGGACACTATACCCCATTTTGCATTAAAATAGATTTGTTTATAATAATGTAACGTTACTTTGAATTCAATTAACGTTTTCTCAATGCAATTGACTGTCACTTATATGTTAAGTTATCTATATTAAAACTTAATACACTGCGTTTTAATTTTAGCTTTTCCGGTGTTGTACAGAAAGGAGGCATTGTTTCAATAAAGAAGCATTACTTATAGCATAAGGAATCATTTTGTTATTGATAAGTTATGCTTCGTCAATATATAATATATTGTTTGGTTATTGATAGTTAATATTTTGAGTCGATGATCGATGGTTCCAATTGTTTTTTCCTATAACAGATAGAATAAAGAGTCTCTGAGAACAAATTTATTTGAGCAAAAGTTTACAGTATAGTTACATCACATATATTTTGATATCAAAACATCTGAATAAAAAGAGCTAAAATCAGACCAGAAATCCAGGTGGTATCGAGCATCCACTATATTGATATGGATGATCTGTAACATAAAAATAAACAAGTTCTTGATAGAGATAATATATCTTGTCCCATTTAATAATAGGTACGGTATTTTTTCATCTCTTGGAGCGCACGAAAGGATGTTGAAATTGCATTTAATCATTCAAAATGATTGTAAAGTATAAGAAAATAAGAAACTATCAGGTTTTCCAAGGTCAACGATGTTCATTAGGTCGAAAAGTCATGATTTTTCATCTGATGCATCAATTTTGAGGCACTTGGACGGATAAAAATGGATGGGATACAAAAATTTTGGTATGTTCATGGATATCTCAACAGTTGTCGAATACTGATTGACAATAACACAGGCATGTTAACTATAAACAAATATTGGTTACTATCTAATTAATTTTATATTCGAGCCTTGTTTCTTCAATCAAGGATTTTGTGGATTTGCATCCATTCTTATAAATCTATTCACTTATATGAATTTGCACTTGTCATCTCCTCACAATTGATCTGTACAATCATTATCCTATGTACAGGAAAATCAACCATTTTACCTTGCGGAATCTTTCAACAAAATTTCCTAGACCCCACCCTCTCAGTGTTTCCTCCATCTTGGAAGTCTATAGAACAAGCTCTAGAGATGATGTATCAGCATGCCTAATATAGTTATCAAATTGGTAAGAATTAGAATCAGACGATGAGAAATATATAGGAATTCAATTAATAATAACACTTGATGGAGAAGTAAATGCTGGTATGATTTATTCACCATGCAGACTCGCTATTGTGTCTTAGAAATTGAAAACAATATGATAAAAACTCACCAGCCACTTCGTGTAATACCTATGCTCCAGCACAAACTGATGAAACTCAAATTCACATTCAACAGTGCACACCACAATTTTCTGTGTTAGCAATTGATATTTGATTATTAGGCCACTCCAAGCGTCCTTTGCAGTCTAACATGTTGACTCCGACTACCTACTGCATTCCAACCTCGAGCATGCGCCGAAGAGAATATCACTACGTCATGGGAAGGTCAATAATTGTATAACGAATAATTTGTTTCTCTCAAGAACAATTTCTTATCATCTAAGCAATTAAACTGTGGAGATAATTTGTTACCAGTTAATAAATGGTAATTCGAGAGTAAGATTCCATAAAGTTTGGATATAACGAACAGGTTTGTGACAAACTCATGGAAGTTACTCCTAAAAACATATGTTAATATTAAAAGAATCAGCTTCTAACGAATCCTTTGTTTTCGGTCAACGATTCTTCCACAAAAAACATGGTAGTATTTAATAAGGTATATTGATGACAAGAAGATGGCATTAATATTCAACGAAGCATACTCGAACAAATCAATTTATTTATCATAACAAAACCTTTCCCTCAGTGTATATGAGTCAGTTCGACAACTATTGTATATTGAAAATAATTATTTCAAGTTCATTTATTTATGTAGTTTGTACTGAAATTACAAATGACTAAAATATATTATATAATGTACCTATATTTTGTACAATGTTTTTTCTCTTCTATAGCATCCCCATCCCCATTGTGTGATATATACCTTGAAAATATGAAATATTTCTTGTTCCAATATTCAACAATGAGCTCATATCCAAATTGAACGATATGCAACAGCTTTCAAAAATTGATTCTGTAATGTTGATAAATGATGAACAGTTAACCAAAAATAATACCAAATGATTTGATTTTTCTCATTTATCATTTTTTGTTATTCAGGAATAAATGTCTATGGGTCTGCATCATCTAAAAAAGTGAACCAGAAATGATCATTCCGATTCATGATTTTCAATGTTTTTCACGGGTGCACTTGATACTCGTAGACAATATCTTCAATTTTTCCTATATCCAGGACATTGAAAATCAGGAATCAGAATGATCGTTTCTGCCTTTTTCAGGTATGCACATTGAACATCCCCAATATTTCAATTGAATTGCATATCTGAGATAATTGAATTATGTTCCAGAGACGAGTAATTTATGATCCGAGGACAACTTAATAATGTTTCTAGAATAATTGTATTCTTCAATGGTAGTAATTAAAGGATGTACCTAAAATCAGTTAGATATATCTCAGAGAATATCACCTATTTTTCTGCAACAGCATGCTTTTTCATCTGTGGCAACTATATAGTATTGAAAATTTATTAAACTATTGAATAACTATCATCGAAGTGTGCACCTACAACAGGTGAAGAAGTCTGTAAGATAATATAGCAATGTTTCAAAGGGAATTACCTACACTGAGAGAAACTGGATATTAAAAATATCTACCAGCTCTGATTGTAATAACCATTATAAGGAAATCTCCTATCACTGATCATTTTATTATTACAACAGTATTCTCTCCATTCTGTAATTATAAAAATCGATTTCTTGAATCATTTCTAATACCCTTGAATGGACATTTGCTACCATCATAACGCAGGTGTGTTATGACATTATGAGAATTTTATAAATTCCAGTCTATTCAGATTTTTTATTGACATAGCTCGTTTTGTGAATTATGCTCATTGGCGAATTCAGATAATGTTTGTCCCAATAATCATAGCTGTTTGGGTTTCTAGCATTGTACGTTGACGAATAACTCTAGCAATTCACATGTATGACGGTTATCAGGCAATCATTCGACAATCGTAATTCGTCTCATTTCGCTCTAGTGTTTCATTAGTCGAGGCTGTCAAAGATACAGATCGCGTTCATTTCTCTGTTCTCGGTCATGGGTGCCCGTGTTCAATTATTGTTCAATGGTTTCGATCGTCCGAATCGAAAGAGCCGTGTCTTGTTGGTGAATGTCTGTGATGTAGCAAAGTTTTGTTTTAGTGCTGGCTGTGAACCGATCTGTGGAATACACCGTGCATTGCATTATTGCAATGAAAAAAGTATTCTCCATACCCACTTTTCAAGGCCTAAAATTGGTTTATTTCAAAAACAAAATGATCGATGAGAATCTGAATCAAAATATCTGGGTTTCTGTTAGGAAAGTTTTATTGACAATTCTCATCATAACTCCGAAGGAAGGGTAAATATAAGTATTCAACTTCTCATTTCTTAATAAATTCGTCAGTAATGCATATAGATGATATTTCTCCGAAAAAATCAATGAGTAATGTCAAAAAACTTCCACAGATACCCCAATATTTCAATTCAGAGACTAAACGTATTTTTTTGTTTCTTTGAAAACAATAACTTTGGATCATGAAAAGTGATAGTGTGGATAGGATATTTATTTTCATTGCAGTAATTCAAAGCACGGTTTCATAATGCATACCATCGAATAATGTTGATTAGATAACCTTATTACCACTGTTAGATGAATATACTAGAGTATAGAAGAATATTGGGATAACTGTTGAAAATGAGCTACATTACAATAGCATGTCGAAATGTCAGGTTTCATGCAGATATCAGATAACTATAATAAAATGAGACGAATTACTGCGTTACCTCAAGATGCTTGTGCCAGTAATAAAAACATGCTGTTTTATGTCGATAGTCTAATAACCACTGTAGAGTGGAGAGTTACTGCAACATTTTATGGGAATAATTCCTATTCGACATTCTGTGTTATCATAGAAACTAGAACAAGTAGTAGTTATTCAGCAGCGGTGTTTTTATACAAGTTTGCAAATTGAGTAAGCTGCCATAACTACAAGTCACCTGAAAATTTACTTCATCTATGGTAGCACATGAACACATCTGTCCCCTATTTATTGCAGATATCGTAATAACGGTTATCAGATTTCCAATTATGATAACTCAAGTTTTCTCTCAGTGTAATGTTCAATGGTAATTAAACTGTCTAATCAATGTTATTCAACACTTCAATAATCCTGAGTTGATTTTAAATCTATTCATTCATTAACGATCAATGAACTATATAATTGAGTGTCTGTTGCAGGTATACCAATTCAGGTAAAATATTTTATCTACCACTATCATACTGTATATCTATCCCATATAGTATTCAAGTTCTTAACTGTGACTATTAAATGTTTAATAACCATTATTAAAGTTTTTTCTCTGTGTATAACAAAACATAACATATATAACATTATTGTAAAAATTTCAGCTGAAGTTGATTATTCCTCAAGCTTATCGTCAATGAAATCCTGTGAAGAATAATTGGTTTTTTCAACAAGCAACCTATTCACAGCCTTTCTAAATGCCTTTTGTTCCTCAATTTGTTTCATTGTGTAGTGGTCGACGGAATTTCATCTGACTTATCATAAATGCTGGTATTCCGCAAGGATCAATTATAGCACGAACACTATTTCTACTCCATATCAACGATTTGTTGGAAGCAACTTCATGTCCAATACACAGCTTGGCGAATGATAGTACCCTCCTCACCGCCTTCTCTTCCAGGGCTCCAATTCCAGTCAGGCAAATCAGAGACGAACGAGGGAGAAATGTTGACAACATGAATATGGACTTGGCAACAATTCTCGAATGGGGATCAAATAACTTGGTAGATTTCAATGCAAACAAAACACAAGCATCCCTTTTCTCTAGAAAATCCGATCTCACTGTGCCCAACATAAGCTTGTCAGGAGCAACCATACCTTTGAAAACAAGTTTTGTTCCATAATCCTGATCAGGATCTTCACAATTATCGTTTTTTTTTTCAATAAAATGGTGAATGATATTCCATCACAATATGATTCGAACGTTTCGCTACCAAAATTTGAAATGTTCGTTTTGCACTTCAAATGAATTATCACATTCAGAGACGTGACAAAGTCTTGCATCAATAAGTACTCGTATGAATAGTCATATCCAGAGGGACAAGTGCTTTCGAACTTCAAATCGTCGAATCGAATGGAAAGATCGCACACATATCAAGGACCGATAAGAATTGCATAATTCAATAGTTTTGTTCCATTATAAGTACTGATCATGATCGTCCGAACCGAGGCAACCAGATGACGTTCCAGTGACGTATTTTTCACGTCACTTGAATGGCAAAGGTGACGTCAGTAGTTGACGTCGCATTGACGTGATAATGACGTAAATAAGTCACAGCTCAATGACGTCATATTACTCACGTCGTATTGACGTCGCATTCACTCACCAAACTGTGACGTCCGACTGACGTCATAAGGACGTCAAAATGACGATTGAATTTGGCGAAGATACGTTAAAAAGATTCCTTTAACTCTCTCAGGTACAGGAATCTCGAAATAAAACACCCCCTAGATGTACAGCTTTAATTTTCTTTAGATGTTCAAGAGATTCATTAAAAAACTAACTCCAAATGTCCCAAAAGATACGAACAAATATAAAATAATTTCAGAATTTTCCAATTTTTACAGAAAAACGGTGGGTCAAAATCTACCCCACCATTCTATAAGGTGAAAGATTTCATGAGAATCGACTCATTTCAAATCACTGTGAAACGTCTGCAAACATGTTTTGTTCTTTGCAAGACAGAGTAAAACACACAACCAGTTTGTTCCAACTCAAAGCTTTCCTGAATTGCAAAGAGCATTTAGGTATCTACTTCGACTTGTTCGGATAGGTTGATGAGCACCCTGTGTGACTCTCATTACCAAGCTTTGACTGAGTGTTTTTCTCAATTTGACTCGTCCATTCGATTTTCGATTGATGTTCTCGATGAAGATACTGATATATATATATTGACGACTAAATGATCGAATCTTTCATTGATAACTTTGAAAGATATAGAGTATTCTGTGAAGAATAAGTTGACTACAGCGGCATCCAAGGAAATGATTTCATGTCTTTCCAGTCGTCTGATAATTCTGCTTAGTATATTAGATTGATCTGGAAAACTATGTGATTCAATAATTTGTTCGTGATGAACTGACGAGAGAGATTATCCATCTTGAGCCACTCCAGAGGTTCTATTGAAATCTTTTGGCTGAACGATCTCATCCATTCCACACCATTTTTTTCTCTATCCCTGGTTTCACCTCCGCGATAGGGGTATCAAATCTTCTGGGTCTCATGAATCCATATATAAGTACTGGTGTCTCGATATTCATATCAGACAGTTTGATATTGTTAAAATTGAATTCGACATCATTTTCCTCATCATTATCCTTGACAATAAATGTCTTGGACATGTTGTATGGTGGGACAGATTTGAAACAGCGTAGATTTTCACATTTTGTGAACGGAAAATAAACATATAAGTTGGAAATATATAACAAGTAGGTTATCTTTGTTGCCTAGATAGTATTCAATGCAATAAAAAATGTAATAACATGATAAGCATGAAATTTGCAGCCGCAATTCGAGAGGAGAAACACAACGTACGGAACAAGTTTCGAGTTTATTCTATTCACTAATAATGTATTGTTTTCTTCGCTTCAGCTTAGGACATATGATTCAAAAGACCAATATGAGTGAGAAATATGGGGCGAGAGAGAAAATAAACCGTCGTATCACAAATCATAGGCCTATTGCAGAGCGGGATATATTTTGTCCCAGACCTGCTCTAACTCCAAGAAATTCGTGGTTCAAATTCTGCACCAAAGTACTCAAAAGAGTGGGTCCCTCCTGTGTCATGTCCATTCAATCGCCTATTCAGCAGCTCCATCCTTCAGTATACGCATCTCCATCAGAATGCAAACAGTTACTCGTATTTGTATCAGAAATTATGTAGCTTGTGTCGGTGAGATGTAAGCAAACAAAAAATAATTTGATAGCAATGAAAAGGATATGTTGACGAATTCACTTTGTTGAATGATGTATATTGATGCATTCTTTGTCACCCAACAAAAATCTTAATAGTAAATTAATGAGAAATTCACTAAATAACGATGCTCACCAACTTGGTACGTCACACCGACGTGATTTTTAGACGTCATAGATACTACGTCACTGCAACTTCATAAGATTAACGGTTTCAATATAGGTATACAATCATTTTTATATATACATAGCTTGTTGGTTTCCGAGATATACAGTGTGTCAAAGTTCTTTAGAAAAAAGTTTTCTACAACTTTTCGGGTATATTAATAATTAGAATAAAACTTGCACGTTGATTCGCTTTCATGAGTAATACTTCTGTTTCACATGATAATATACAGGGTGGGTCACGGTAGATGGCACCTTAGACGTTTACGGAGAACGGGACATAAGATCATTTTGAAAATTTGGTTACTCAAGTAATTGCTCTTGATCTATCGATCTAAAATATTTTCAGCTCTGCGGCGTTGCCGCTTCTATCGAAAAGTAGCAACAACTTTGTTGTATGTATAGTTATATCCAGAGGGACAAGTGCTCTTGACCTACTTCAATACGTCGAATTGAATTGAAACTCTACACACTTATCAGGGACCGATGACAGAACCATAATTTGATGGTTTCGTTTCATTATTCTGATCAGGATCGTCAGAATGAGCGTTTTTCTCAAATGAAATAGTGAATGATGTTCCGCCATTAAAAAATTGATATGTTCCGCCACCAGAATTTAAAATTTTTGTTTTCATTACTTCGAATAGCTTCTTACATCCAGAGATCGACAAGACAAAGTCTTGCAACAAGTACTTGCCCAACTCCAAAAAGTCGAATTGAATTGAATCATCGCACACCCATCAAGGACTGATGACACAACCATAATTCAATAGTTTTGTTCCATAATCCTGAACAGGATCTTCACAATGATCGTTTTTTCTTGAAACCAAAAACATCATCTGTTCCGAACCAGAATTTGAAATGTTCGTTTTCATTGTACTTCGAATCGTATGAATAGTCATATCTAGAAGGACAAGTTCTTTTTACCAACTACAGATCGTCTCATCGAATTGAATTTCTACTCACTCATCAAGGACCGATGACAATACCATAACTTGATAGTTTTGTTGCATAATCCTGATCAGGATTTTCAGAATGAGCGTTTTTTTTATAAAATGGTGAATGATGTTGCGCCACCAGAATTTGAAATGATCGTTTTTATTACTTTGAATAATTTTTGTTCATCCAGAGACCCGACAAAGTCTTGCAACAAGTACTCGGATGAATAGTCATATCTAGAAGGACATATGATTTCGACCAACTTTAAATCATCCAAGTGAATTGAAACATCGCTCACTCATCAAGGATCGAAGACAATGCCATAACTTGATAGTTTTGTTTTATCATTCTCATGAGGATCTTCAGAATGATCGTTTTTCTAGAATAAAATGGTGAATGATGTTCCGTCACAATATAATTTGAAAGCTACCAAAATTGGGAATATTCGTTTTCATCACTTCAAATGAATTTTCAAATTCAGAGACACGACAAAGTCTTGCATCAGGTACTCGTATGGATAGTCATATTCAGAGGGACAAGTGCTTTTGAACTTCAAATCGTCGAATTGATTTGAAAGATCGCACACTTTTCAAGGACCGATCACAATATATCATAATTTGATAATTTTGTTTCATTATACTGATCATGATCATCAGATTGAGCGATTTTCTCGAATAAAATAGTGAATGATGTTTCACCATCAAAAATGTCATATGTTCCGCCACCAGGATTTGAAATGTTCGTTTTTGTTACTTTGAATAACTTTTTATATCCAGAGACAAGACAAAGTCTTGCAACAAGTACTTGTATGGTTAGTCATGTCCAGAGGGACAAGTGATTTTATCAATATTCTAATCGTCGAATTGAATTGAAACATCGCACATCAAGGATTGTCAATGTCCATAGTCGAGAGTTCCAAAATTCTGAATAAACGGGGCCCTTCATTTATTGAGAACCCGTTTATTCAGAATTTTGGAACTCTCGACTCAGTTCAAGGAATAGTAGCATTTAATAAAATAATTTTTTCAACTCCAAACCTTTCAATTAGGCTGAAGATGGTCTTTTATAAGACCGAAACATGTCCCTCATGATTTAGTTAAAAATATCATTAAAATTTGTGGAGATGACTTCGAGCATTCCTTCCTTCCTGTGTATATATTGGATACCTTGTTTTCTTATTATATGGTAGGGAAACATGCATGTGTAGTAATTGTGATATGAAACTTTCATTGGGAAATCGAAAACTTAGTATGTCTTCAAGCTAAAATTACAACGCCCCCCAATAAATGACAACTTTCCATAAAAGATTTACTTTTAAAACGAAACTTACAGGGGTGGACTGGTTCACATGCACATCATCCAGACTCAATTGAAATATATGGAAATAAAGATATGCACAAAATAAAATATAAAAATAAATAATGAATTCTTGCAATAAAAACATAAGTCAATTTCTCTTTGTACATAACTAAGATAATAAAATATGGAGAAGGTACAGAATTTTCGAAATTGTATGCTATTGGAGAAGATAATAACCCAATACAGTTAGGTCGATCCTTATTCAATTTTTTCGAAGGATTATTGAACATTAATGTTTCCCTCTTTTTCTATCTTATTAGGTATATATTAAACATGCATTAGCAGTATCAAAAATTTCAAAATGGATATGCTGTTATAATCGGGCATTTCCAATAGCCCTACAGATATACAAGGTGTGCCAAAAGTCGGAACCAAATTCTAATTCTGAGTTTTCGTACTATATCGGAACGATTCGTTGGTAGTAGAAGGTTGACTCCCATCTATATAGTCCCATATTATAGGTACCGACCATATGAGCGCATGCGATTTCCAATGTCGCATAAAAAAATTGCTTAATACTCAACTTTCTAAAATAGCACCTACTCGAAAACGAAACATCGCATCACAAATCTATCGATACCATTGTATAGAGCGGCGTTGATGATATGTAACTCATTTTGGCATATCAATTCAAATACAGTCAGAAACATATAAAAACGAATGCACGGGTCTTCGTTTTCCTTTTTTTTAGATATATTCGGAAATAGGTATTCATATTTTCCAAACTTTTGAGGCAGTTTTTTGATCAGCATCAAAATGCGCAACTTCTCCCTTATATAATCGTCTTTGAATTTATTATGATTACCGAGAACCCAATGATACCATTCGAATTTGGGACACCTTGTACTTCCAGGTGAGTGTTCCACAAATCAGGTGCCCTAATTTAAGATACACATGATTTTGTGAACTACCATGGCTGTAATTATTTTCTGAAAATACTAAATATCTCTAAAACTTTCATAGATAAGTTGACATAAATCAGGTTGTTTACACTGAGTATTAGAAGGCCAATAGATCCGTGTGAAAAAATGAAGGTTTCTATTTAAAATAAGAAAGTTGGTGCTGACTTTTGGCACTCTCTGTATAGCCGTAGGACTGAAAATATGTCAGGTACATTTCACGAATTTAATCCAACCTGCAAGTTAGAAAATATGTGACCTACATTAATCACCCTGTAGGTCTGGATTATCAACAAACCCTGTACACATCTCAAGATAAAAATAATATCACACAGTAAAACGGCGATGCAAAAAAAAGGTAATACATACTAAAAACATCCACAGGTTTCTTTCTACGTATTGCACTGGTCAAACACTTGCTAGGTATTTCTTCATTGCACCTAGCATATACACTGTGGCAATAAAACAACAAAATAACCCCCCCCCATGCAAAAATAAAAGACTAAGGAAGCAGGTACTATCTGAGCGATAAGAAAATTCTTATTTGTCAGATCAGATAGGTTGCGTGGACATTTGACAGACGACCGACCTTGGAGGTTAAACAAGCTCACTCTTCTCATTTGTTTACAGAGGAATGGAACAGTTTTTTACACTAACTTTGGCAAACGGAATGTCGTGTTTCTTGAGCTATTTATTATTACATTGTACAGTTGTATACAATGCACAAAAAATGCAGCAAATCACGAAGGAATAAGATTTTTTAGGTATATTGTGATCAAAAAGTACTGCATGTGAGTCACTCACATATAGTTTTTATTTTGAAATTTTGTCATTAGTAAAAGTCGATATGTTTACACCAGTCCTCCCGTTTGAGCACGAATCCAAGCTTCTTGCTTCTTTTAGAAACTTCAAGAGTCATTCTATTAGCTCCTGTTGCAGAGGAACTCTGGAGAGAAATGAAAACATTTCGAAATGAGAACTATTTGAGTGACTACATAATTTTATATCACTATTCACCTACCTGAAAAATATTACTTCTTCGTATCTCGCTGCATTTTTTGTGCATTGTACAACATCACAATGTGATGACATGCTTGCATAGGCAAGTAGACTGATTTATCTCAATTTTTCAAATCGGTTCATCATTCAACTACCTTTCAATTCCATATTTTTTCCGATTCTTTCGCTCGATTTGAAGGTCTTGAGATCATCCGCAGGAGTTTTTAAACCGGCTAGAAATTTACCGCAAATAACAATCTGAATCACGATTTTGGAAGAAGGGGCAGGCAAAAGCACAGTTGCAATATGTTGAAGTACTATTGGGAACTTTAGATATATCCATATATAGAATCTCAATTTTATATTGGTAATGTTCTTAATCAACTATAAAAAATCCATTATCTTAAAATGTTCCCTCTTATGTGATATGGCTTCTTGCTAATGTTGAATTTATATTGATAATAATTATATAAATTCCTATTAATTCAAACTAGAGGACATTTGGTACGGTAAACGTGACAACACAGGATTGTGGGCGTGGTCTTGCCAATTCTCAGCATTTAGCACAGCATTGCCAAGTCCCTAGCCATCATTCAAATGATCTTCTGTTGAGGAGAATGAGAAGTATTTCAACAAACTGGTTGCTCGAATAAGTCATGAATGGATTACTATAATTTCATGGCTTCCTCCTATCAGCTCAAATGAAATATTTGATTCAGATGTGTTTTTGTACAACGACAGGTATCTAACAACTTTTCAATAACTGGATTATAGTTGGTGACTTGACAACCTTGCATCATAAGTGGGAAATGAAGATTACCTGACCAATAAGGAATCAGCATAACAACATTCCTCACGATGTATCCGTATTCCAGAACATGAACACCAATTTGGAACAATGCATAGACACATTATCTACATAAAGAACGCGTGCGAAGTATTCCAAAAATTGATTTAGGTCCCTAACGAAACAGTGGAGTAATTGAATTCCAATTATTAACTATCAGTCCAGTAGGCTATTAATTATATAGCCCAAGAAACAAGAATTGCATGCCATAATAATTGTGAAAAAAACCTTCAGGATCCGTCAACTCTCAAATGTGCACGCAACTTATATGATCTGCTTCAAAACCATCTGTGGTTATATCTAATTGTCACCGTTTGTAGAGTATATAGGAACTTTGATATAAAAAATTCTTCAAGGTACTTAAAAAAATGCTAAAAACCACCGGTATGTGGGTGATGGAGAATGAAAACATTCTGAAACGAAATAACAGGCTTGTTCACTTTCAACCTCTCAAACTTGAAATAATGAAAAGAGCCTCGAATGAACATACAGTGTCACCATGTCACGTGATCACTGGTATGGTCTATGGAAATAGATTGAACAAAATGGGTATAAAGCAAAGATTGTTAACTCAACAGGATGGTCTATCTGACCGTAATCAATCAACACGATGAACGAAATGACGTGATTCCAACCATTGACTGTTGTAATTTTGTCAAATATTCCCAACCTCAAATTACGTTTTGAACTTTTGAAAAATATGTTTCAATTTCATTTTATTGAAATAAATGCAGTTTTTCACAGAATACGAGGGTACTTCAGCAATATATTGGTCTGACTGCTACACTTGTAGGGAACCAGAGTGTTGGATACAAGATTCGCATCAAAATTTTCTATTTGAATGATAAATCAATCTGAAATACTCAACAGGATGTGAAACAGAATAATTTCCACTGACATTATTCTCACACATTTTCAAAAAAATAATTGTTGTTCTCAACTATGTTGTTGAAGGTTAAACTATGATTCCAGAATAAGTAAGAAAGATTACTTCAATGTTGCATCTGAAGAAATTCTTACATATCTTCTATTCGCCAGAAAATATTGAGTCAGTTTCAAGGCCAAACGTCAAATAACAAATGTAATCAGATATATCTGTCACTGTCAATTTGTCATCATCAATCATTGATTCATAAATACGTTCACTAATCTGCGAGTGTTTTGTGGACGGCATGAAGTCAAGTATTATACATTGATGTATAGGGCATGAACCACCCTGTTGAGTTAACAAACCTTGGGTATGAAAAGGTAAGAATTGGAGTTAGATGGCAAGATATCGGAAAGAGTTATTCGAAAAAAATTATACTAGCTAATTTTTTCAATCTCGTTACAATTAGTTTAATTTGTTTCTCTTGAATGAGTGGATAGTGGTGATTCACAATAAGAGAACAACCTCGTTTTTCCACACTATTAGATTGTGAAAATAATTGGAATATAACAGATAAAATGGTGCATCAAATTTTAGGAGGTTTATGGCATTCAATTCCAATTGCGAAGTGAAACGTTCAGTCATGATTATCATTGAAACTTGTTGACTATCAGAAAAATACGATATTTTTGAAGTGTTATATCATCACAATGGTGGCTACAGTCTGATATAACTTCCAAATGCAGACCAATGCATAACAATAAGAGGGTTCTGGCAGCAAGAACATTTTTCAATTCAATGCTATCTGGTGTAAGAAACGTGTTTGTTCTCTTATTATAATCGAAACCTGTCAACCTATTCAGGAGAAAAAAAAACTGATAATTGTGACCCAACAAACAATGAACTACCTACCACGAAATTAGTGGCCCAATGCTTTCATTGCTGGAGGAATGACTTCAACGACAAAAATTTGGTTGGCCTTTCACATTCTTGTAGTCACTTTGCCAGTGAGGCAAATAAGTATGAGGTTAAGCTTCAAAATGAAGATCTTATCAGAATCTGATCATCCAAAGTCCAGACATTTTTTAAACGTCGTTCCTTTGCCAGTATGCCAGTGTTCTTAATGGCCCCATACCAACGCTAGTTATTTCGCCACAACATATTATAGTCATGGGAGCAATAAACAGGCTGACTTTTTAAAAACATCCCACCCTAAATATCTCCCTTCCAGTAAATAATATGAAAAATCGAGAAGACACGTCAATTTTATTTTCAAGGAGGACACTTAAAATGAATATTTTCAGTCCTCTTGGATCCCCTAGGATGGGTGGATGTTAGCCTTAGAATCTCATATGGGAAGGGAGGTCAAGTGGTACATCATTTTGAAGAGCGATCAATTCTGTTTCCAACGGTACCCTAGTTTATCATTTCTGTTGAGCAGTTTCCGAAAAATACCGTATCAATTAGAAAACTACCCCCCTTGATGCCTTCCTTCCAGTAAATAAAATGAAAAATCGAAAAGACAGGTCAATTTCAATGTCAACGGGGACACTTCAAATGCATATGCATAGTTTATGATTTTTTGATGAGCATTTTTCGGAAAATGCCGTTCTGAACTTACAGAAGTAATTGGAACATGCCTGCACTGAAATGCATTCAAAATCTTCCTACCATTTGGACTGAAAAGGTCAATACAATAATACCAACCTGAAAACCATGCATATCAGTCGAGATATCAGTGCAGGCGCGTTCTTATTACTTCTGTAAGTTCAGAACGGCATTTTTCGGAAACTGTTCACCAAAAAATAAAAAATTAGGGTATAATTAAAAAGAGACTTTAACGCCCTTCAAAATGATGAGCATTGTGACGTCCCTTTCCATATTAGGTTCTAAGGGTAACCTAGGAGGTTGAACTAAGAGGGCAAAAAAATGGAATTTACTTGTCTTCTCGTTTTTTCATATCATTTATTGAAAGGAAGATATTATCGGGTGGGGAGTTTTCTGAGTGACACATTTTTCGGAAACTGATCAACAGAAAATGATTAACTAGGGTATCGTTGGAAAGAGCATTGAACACCCATCAAAATGATGTGCCTCTTGACCCCCTTCCCCTTTGATATTTTGAGAGTAACATCTCCCCCTCCTAGGGGGCTGAACCAAGAGAGCTAAAAGTAATAATTTCAAGTATCCCCCTTGAAAATGAAATCGACCTGTATTTTCGATTTCTCATATTATTCACTGCAAGAACGTATTGAGAGTGGAAAATTTTCAAAATGTCAGCCTGTATTGGGACTTCCCTCAGTTCACCGCGAGTGAATGTTTGTTGGGAACAAGATCAAGAAATATTCGAAAAAGCTATTTTGTATTTTCTCAAATTACTGAAATTGTGTATGTGAGTATAAAATTCAATTCCGAGCAACTGATTCCACTAACTTTTTTGGAGATCTTACCATCTACCAAAATTTTCGCTCTTTCATAGAAATCTTCTACAATTCACCTCCATATCAGTGATCACCTGTCATGTGTCAATTGAAGTTAAGGTTATGGGTCATGCATAATAGATCTCTGAAAAAAAAATCGATACTCTGGTAATAAACTGTTTCCCCATATGGATGACACTGTATGTCGTTAAACGACTGGTTATTGTGATATAGAGCATCAATGCTTTCAAGATCCTCCTGAATATTTCAAAATCCAATTAGATCGTAGGATATATGAGAATTTTCATATCATTCCGAATAATACACAGATAGTGATTCAGACTTTTGCAACTAGAATGTATGATTTTTTCTATCCAGCAGAAATGCCTCAAATCAACAGGAAATATGTTCATCGATGATTTTGATCGTCAACTAAATCTTGAAAATAACCAATGAGTCAGGCATTTTTTAATCATTTTGAAGTACTTTATCGACTCCTCAAGCTTGAAAGGTTGAATCTAACCACCCTGTATATCACCATCAAGACAGCTAAATATAGCTAAAATTACCCATATATTCATCACGTGTAAATGCGTAATGTCTTAGACGGCCTCGTATTGTAAGCCCTATCTAAATTTTTTTGGAGGGTTCTGGCAAACTCCAAGTCTAATTCTTCCTGTGAAGGTTTCTTTTCAAACTCATTTTCTTCACGTTTGCAGTTTGTAATCGTTATTCGTTTATTATTTCCAACACTCGAATTATTATAAAAACCATAAAATAACCCATTGGAGCTAAAATTGTCTTCAAATTTTTTTATCACCTTTTGCTCATCTTCAACACTAATATTGTCAAAACCATGGAATGAACAATCTGAATTTTCCTCTGAGATAGAGCGTTTCAAGCTGAATTGATTTTTGCTACTGGAGGTAGAGGAGAATTTGGTTGATTCAGAAGACAACCTGGAAAGAAATATAGATAGTATTAGTCCCGAAGTTGCTCCATTTTCCTATAGGTAAAGTGTTATGTAATAGATTAACAATTAATCGCAGAATATCCCACAATCATCGGGCTGCTATTAATCATTCCACTATATGATTTAGCACCCGTTTCAATGGGGAAGATTCCTTCAGATGCATTTTCATAAAAAAAGTTCGGGAACACTCCAGTTTCATGTCCACGCTGTACAGAATGGCGACCGATAAAGTCCAAGTCGGAATGGCGACCGATAAAGTCCAAGTCGTTTTCATTTTCAAATTGAAGCAATTTTTAATTTTCGGGGAGGGAAACTGTGACGTACATTCCGAATCTAGTCTGAAAATAGCTGATGGTAAAGAATATATCTAGCGAATAGCTAACGAAGGAAAACGTTTGAAAAGAATAGAAGAAATAAAACTGGTAAACAAAAACATAGGTACATAACCACCAATGCACTCGAGGCAGGAATGCAGAAGGTACTGGGCTTCATTTTGACAGGTTATGGTTTTGTTATTTATGCATTGAAATATCTCGAGTAGAGCTCGATCCTTAAGTGGAAGTGGTACTTTGAAATCTGCGGAACCTCAGGGGCAACAGTTGAGGCAGAGGTATAAAATTCACTACTGGTGGGTGGAACTTAAACACTACGCCGATGACGCAAAAACCATTACTCCTTTGTAAATCCGTTTCTCGACCGAATTACGAGGGGGAGCCTAAAACTTCAGTACGACGCCGCGACCGCGGCGTGCTGACATGTCGACTTGGCGACTTGGCGTACATTGCGAAGAACGCTCCAATCGTTGGACTGTCGACTAGCCGTGCTAGTCGTTATAAGCTTGAGAAAAGTTGTCATCTGGGTAATGGACAATGGATGCGTTCATTTAAGTCCAGCAAGTTGAATTCATTCCGAATTGCAAATTGCGAGAAAAATCATTCCGATTTTGAAGTTAATGCAATATCTTTTTTCATTTTTTAGAGCTTAGTTGTCAGTATATTTCGAGGTATCTTCCAATGATTTTCACACGACTGTAAAGCTGTTGTTTTTCTATTTTGTCGAAACTAATTTCTCCTCAAATCATATTTTTACACAAATTGTTATTTGCTTATTGATTGATTTGAAGTTGTTAGTGTGAAACATGAAATAATATTGAAAGAAGAAATGAAATAACAATAATTCAATAATATTATTTTGCTCGATTTTTTGGCATTTTCTCTCCTCGTTTCTATAAAATAAAAATATGCGTAGTATTTCAATATATTTGTAGTGGGACAAATCAGATGATTTTCGCCAAAATGTCACTGCGTTTAACAAATTTTTCTATCAGGGAGCCCAAAAGAAAAATCCAGTAGCTTGTCAGTGACAATTTGTTTGAAAAAATGTTTGAATGAAAGAAATATAGATATATTGAAGAAATATTGAATCTTTACTTATCTTTGGACGTTTTGGGACCGAACCTACTGCTCCCGTTCTCAACATGAACATGCAAAATATTTCTCTTTGGGAGTTGTGCTGCTTATAGTTTGACAGTTTTCATAGTCATACTGATGTTGGCAGATGAATGAGTGATTTTAGTATACAAATGAGTTACAGGATGTTCTAATCAATTTATCTTGAATCCAACATTTTCATGTTCAGCCCTCAGTAGTGAATACCATGTTCTATCTATATCAACTGAACAGGAAGCAATGCTATTGTCTCCGTTCAGAAGAATCCAAGCGGATTCCTTGATTTTTCTTTTTTTGGTTGTTATCTTCCATTCCTATATATGATTTTGATATTATTCCACTCTGCCATATGTTGTCCATCTTCAGTGAGGTTATGTTCAGTTAGCTTCGATTTATCTGATTAATCCCGGTCAGGGTGTTAGTGGTCGCACTCCTCCGAAACGGCTCGACCGATTCGTATGAAATTTTTTGTGCGTATTCGGTAAGTATGAGAATCGGTCGTAATCTATTTTTTGACGACGAGTATTGTTATCCGATTTCATTCAAAGTTGGTGTTTGGAGGTTTTCGGGGTCGGAGATTATGATTCTTTCGTCAAATTTTGGGAATTCAAGATGTCGGATCCAATATGGCGAACGAGTTTTGTAATTATGGACAGATTCCATCCCAAATTGGTATCCAGGAGTTTTCGAGGTCAAAGATTATGATTTCTTCATCAAAATTTGGAAATTTGAAATGGCGGATCCAATATGGCGGACGAGTTTTGTAATTATGGTCGGATTCCATTCGAAATTGAAATCTGGGGGGTTTCGAGGTCAGAGATTGTGTTTTTATCAAGATTAGGAAATTCAAAATGTCGGATCCAATATGGCGGACGAGTTTTGTAATTATGATTCAATTATATTCAAAATTGGTATCTGAGGGTTTTCGAGGTCGGAGATTATGGTTCGTTGGTCAAAATTTGGAAGTTTTCAAAATGGCGGATCCAATATGGCGGACGAGTTTTGTAAGTATGGTCAGATTCTATTCAAAACTGGTATCTGGAGGGTTTGGAGGTCGGAGGTATGAATTATTTGTCAAAATGGAGAAATTCGAAATGGCGGATCCAATATGGCGAACGAGTTTTTGAATTATGATCAGACTCTATTCAAAATTGGTATCTAGAGGGTTTGGAGGTCAAAGATATGAATCATTTGTCAAAATGGAGAAATTCAAAATGGCGGACGAGTTTTTCAATTATGATCAGATTCTATGCAAAATTGGTATCTGTGGGTTTCCGGAGTTGGAGATAATGATTCATTCATCAAAATTTGGAAATCCAAGATGACAGATTGCGGACGAGATTTGCAACTATGATCCGATTCTATTCCAAATTTGTATCTGGGGGATTTTGGGATCGGAGATTATGATTCTTCATCAAAATTAGGAAATTAAAGATGGAGGATCCAATATGGTAATTGAGTTTTGTAATTATGATCCGATTCTATTCAAAATTAGTATCTGGGGTGTTTTTGGAGTCAAAGAAGAATCAGAAAACAAAATAATAAAAGTATGTTGATAAACATTTCACTAAAAAAATATTTTCTGGAAATAATTGTATATAGCAAAACAACGTTTGCCGGGTATCAGCTATTGTAAACCTTTTTTTAGATAGCCAAACTGAAAAGAAGTGAGTAGACAATAAAGAGTAGTTTGAGTAGTTTGAAAAAATGAAGAGGTATAATAGAGTACCGAACTAAAATGAAGTACAGAATAAATAGAGTAGTTTAAAAACTGAAGAATCCCGCTTTTATTGATTGTCAAACTAAAAAGAAATAGTAGAAATTGAATAATGAAAGTTTTCTGATAAATATTTATCTAAAATTTTTTCTAGAAATAATGTTTATATATAGCAAAACAACGTGTGCCGGGTCAGCTAGTATTATGTACCAATATCACAGTTGAGAGAATATTACTATTCAATTTGGAGCAAAAACTCGTACCAGAAATTCTCGATCAGCAAGGATTTTTGAAAAACAACAAGAATAAACTACCCCTCTGAAGGGGTTGATCGACATTATTCCACTGGTGGTATCTATATATCTATGTTATATTCAAATATACAATTTGAAAAAAAAATCGAATCAGAAATGCTCGGTTAGCATACTCTAATATTGATCACCAAATTATACGCCCCCTGCGTCATTGTTGAAAATTTTTCAAAATCGCAATAGTCCCACTGTGCACAAATCATGAATGATTGCTCCAGAAATACATGGAAATACAGAATTATCCCACCCCGCTAAAAGGTTTTCACGCTTCTTTTCCATTGGTAGCTTTGAAGCACCGCTTTGAAGTTACGAAAATATACCTATTTTTTATAAAAGGTCGTAAATCATGCGGCGAGGGTCAAAAGACGCGTGTCAAACCGCAGCGCTAATGAGTCGTCGTGAGAAAAACTTTGATACCGATAAAAAAGCGCATCCTTTTTTGCGATAAATATTTTAAGTAGATTTTCTATCGTTTCCACAATTGTTTCTGATTCGACCGTCATAATTCCCGAGGTAATCCTAATTCAAATTATACCCGTAAATAAACGTTTATAACTTTATATTTTTCAAAATATTTCATGTTTCGGGAACTCAAGAAATATTATCGTTAATTGTGAGAACCTCACCGTAACAGAACTGTGGTAACATTGCCGTATATTCTTGAATTTCTAGGTATTTAGAAATTTAGAGCAGTCTGAAATGGTATGAAATAATGATAATTTGATATCCCACTGAAATTATGAAATTTTTATTTTTAAACATGCCAGACCCTCGTAAACATTGCAAATAAGGAATGTATATTTCATCTCCATTCATAAATGTTAATTCCCATCAATTCTGAGAGCGGCGCCACTCTCTGGATACAAATTGTTGCCATGCAAGGGTTTCGTAGTCCCTAACTTTTTAGGTTAATTTTTCATTTTGAGTGGATGAAAAAATTAGTACATATTCGTGAAGAACTAATCTATGTTCCTGTCGTCTCGCTTTTTCGAAATTTGATTCAGTTTTTTCTAAAAAAAATCGCGAAATAACGTGTTTTTTGATGATTTTCCAATTTTTTTTTTGGAAGAATCGAATCGAATTTCGAAAAAGTAGGACGACAGGAACATAGATAAGATCTTCACGAATACGTACAATTTTTTTCATCCACTAAAATTGAAAAATGACCCTAAAAAGTTAGGGACTACGAAACACTTGCATTATTGCTTTATACCATAGTACAACTTTCTCTTAAGGAAAAATCGGGAAAAATCATTGTATCAATGAATCACTATTCGGCTACTTTCAATGATACAATCCCTCCTAATTTACTGGGATCGGTCAGAACAGAATGAAGCCGACACCCATGGCTCCTTCCTATTGTTGTGCCTGTCAGTATTTTGAGTGTTGTGGACGGACGGGCGCTGTTGCAAGATATAATCTGCAACTTTCTTAGAAAATAGATCCGTTTCAATAGGGAACGAATTCATTAGCAAAAATATGAATGACAAGTTATGAATAACATATTGTAATATAACGATAGTGAAAAATTATAGATACTTTCGCAAAATATCATAATTTATCTTTATTAGTAATCGACTTCATTCAGCCAATGAGAGATTCATGAGAATTATTCATAATACTTGACAAAGTAGGATTAAAGAACCTATAATATTCCATTGCTGTTATGATACACAATTTCCGGAAATCTAGACATATTGATGATGTCGGCAACGTCGTACTGGCACAGGGAATCGTATTTTAACTCTGTGTGAATGTGGATTTTCAGAAAGTTCCTCTTTTATTCATTTTTTTCTGAAGTGAAATTTGATCTCACGAAAAAAAAAAAACGTATATATTAAATTTTAACAAACTCACTTCAAAGTGAGATGAAACCCTCAATATTGAAAACTTCCTCATTCCCATTGGCTCATTTAGAATACACCCCACTATCACAACCAATTAGTGAACGGTGCCGAATCGCGTAGCATAATGTTCGAATGGTGCCCAAGTCGGTAGTGGAATGGTATACAGTGCTTTGATTTCAATCAATCAATCAATCAAGACTTTATAATAATTCAAGAATAAAACACACACAGATATTGAAGTATGACAATCGACAAATGACAATCGACAAATGACAATCGACAAATGACAATCGACCAATAACCATCGACAAATGACGAATAACAACAATGATGCTGAGGACGAAACACAACATCAGAATAACACCAGTCAAGTCAAAACCAAGGAATGTTTTGATTTGAAGTGACATAGAACACAGAACAGAATTGTAGTAAAAATAATGAGTTCATTGAGGCAGTTGAGGTTAGAGTTTTTGACAGCTTTATTGATTTTCAGGGTTTCAAGGAGGTAAAGTTTTTTTTCGTTTGTCACAGATATATAAAATTTATATGTTAGAATTGGGATCAAAATGGTGTTTGTCATTGATAATATGGTTAGCAAAAACTGAATTGGACTAAAACAAAAGAGAAAAAAAAACACAATCGTATCATAGAAAATAATTTTGAAACAGATTTTTTTGTGTCCAATTCAGTTTTTCCTGACCATATTATCAATGACAAACACTCACGGTGTTCTAATGAAGTCAAAAAGTTAGTGCGTGTGGCATCACCCGCCATATTGAATGGAATCTAAGAGCCTCAGCATATGTTGGGGTGCTAAACCCCATATATGAGAACAATATTCTAAATCTGGCTGTATCTGTGAAATTGGGATTTTTTCAACTTTAGGAGTTTTTGAGCATTATTGGCCAAAACGGTTTCTAGGTCATATCTCAACTTTCAATTCACTAGACCTAAGTACTGACATTCAATTGAAACAAATAAAGGGAGGTGGAAAAATTCAGAATTCTGATGATGACCCTATATATTATGTCAATTGATAGTAAATCAAAAGTTGAGATAGGGACATGCAAACCGATTTGGCCAATAATGAATAGTTTTGACATGAAAAAATTCTATGAAGTTAAAAAAATCCTTGAAAAAATCTCAATTTTTCACACCCTATATCTCTGTAATCATTTCAGCTAGACTCCAAGTATGATAGATCAATGAAATCAGTTCTTCAGGGAGGAACTGAAAATGCAGGGTGTCTTTTTTTAAATTTCATAAATATTGCCCATAAATATTTTTTGCAATGTTCAACTGTTTTCCTGATGGCATAAGTATATAAAATAAACAGAAAAAAATATGGAAGAGCTTACCTCAAAAATAAAATTGATCAATACATAAAAAAGTTGAGTGGGGGTTCAAAATATATGTGAACACCTCGGTGAACACCCTGTACCTGAAGTCCCAAGAAGTACCAATGAAATCAGTGAAGTCTTGATGAAGTCAGTGAAGTATTGATGAAGTCAGTGAAGTATTGATGAAGTCAGTGAAATCATGATGAAGTCAGTGAAATCACGATGAAGTCACTGAAGTCCGGATGAAGTCAGTGAAGTCCTGATGAAGTCCATGAAGTCTCTATGAAGTCTTAGAAAAATGTGAATGAATCAACTGATTTTAGATTTCTTCACTTAGGATTGTTGAGGGATAGTCAGGGCCTGATTAACCATTAGGCTGATTAGGCTGCAGCCTAGGGCGCGAAGATCGGGGGGGCGCGCAAGACGCGCTAAAATCGTGTCTTCGCATTCACTAATCTAGCATCATTGCATCTACCCTACATATTAACTAGACCGAGACAAAACAATAAAACTATATGCGCTTGATAGTCCCTGATTTCAACAATGAATTTTGAAATTTTAAAAAGCGCGCGTAAGAAGAAGAAAGAAACCAAAATTTCATTTTGATGAAGTTAAAACGGGGCACATTGAGTTAGAAAGGAGACGATCTTTCATCGTTGATAATTATTATGCAGCTATTGATTGTCTTAAAGGGCATTTAAAAAACCGGCAAATTATTCATAATAGTTTGGTTTCTTATGGAAACTGCATGAACTAGACGACAGTGAATTTATTAGAAGCAGAGCAAAGGAGTTGAAAGAACTATAATTATGCTACTGATTTAGAAGAAACCTTTGCAGAAGAATGCGTCCATTTGGCGCAGTTTTCAAAATCTGACACCGAGGTCGAGCGTTCTCTTTCTGCCAGAACCCCAAAGGGTTTGTTGCAGTTTATAAAAAGGTTTAATATTTTAAGCATGTTCCCGAATGTGGAGATAATATTAAGAATTTCTTTGACAATGAGTGTTACCAACTGCAGCGGCGAAAGGTCTTTTTCAGCACTGAAGAGAGTAAAAAATTACTTACGCTCCACACTCCGCCAGCAAAAGCTTGCAGCGCTCTCGCTAATGTACATACATAGAAAGTGATATTCTTCAAACTATCGAATTTGAAAAAATTGTGGAAAGATTTGCAAACGCTAAAGCAAGAAGAAAGACCTTATTATAAGCAAATGATAATTACTCAATTATTATAATTTTCAAATAAAACATTAATCAGTTGCAAAAATGTTCCACTTGTATGATGCCTCTCGTCTTTAAGATTACAGAAATGTAAATATATAAATAATACTTCAAGTCGAAAACTTTTATAGGTAGTATGAACCATGTCAAAATTTTTATACTAGTAAACAAAGTCAAGACTAATATACTACTTTTTAGGCCGACCGTAATACTCATGGCGGGGGCGCGTCCTCATAATTAGCCTAGGGCGGTCAGAACTCTTAATCAGGGCCTGGGGATAGTTTTTGATTCACAAATAATTTCATTGTATGGATGAGGGTGTTTAGCAGTCTAAAATCATTGATTTACATAATGAAACCAATTAAGAGTTTCCCCAACTTTTTCCATGTTATGTGGGGTACATATACATATTGATGGGGTAGTTATGGGCTGGTTTCTTGGGTGGTTTAGGAATCGAAACTTCCGTGAGAATTCCTCAAGGTCACCTTGTTTCACCTCATTAGGTAATTCCATATGAAAATAAGCATGAATAAAACAGAAATTTTGGAAAAAAATCAGGAGCAACTAGATTCAATGGATAACATAGGATAAAATGATCAATACCTCCATCATTTCTCAGCTTTTATAGCTATTGATAGGTAATAGAGTCAAACTGTGATAAATTTACAGAAATTAACTTACATCTTAGATGCTGGATTCCTATGTGTTTTTTTAGGGAACATTTTGATTTTGATTCTTGAATTTCCCTGAGATGATAGATTCATTCTGTGATCAATTGGCTTATTTGAATATCTGTTTTTCTTCAGTTTACCACCCTTTATTTCTACAATTTTCTCTATGTGCCTAATTTTGGGTCTTATAGTTGCTGAAGACTCCCCCATATTCTCTCCATTCACATTTCTGTTCAAAATCAATTCCCTACTGCTATATGATTTGGTGGCAAAATTGAACTTTGATTCTGAATATTCAGCTTCAAGTGGAGCTTCTCTCTGTTGGAATTTGTCAGTTGATTTTCTAAGAGGAATTTTTGGTGGTGGCCATGAAAATAATGTTTTTGATGCTAGACTCTTATCATAAAGTTCTTTTAACCTCAGTTTTTCAGCCTCCAAACCCTTTTGATAATCTTCTCTTTCCTTCTTTTTCCTCAACTGTTCCCTAGTTTTGATTTCTAATGCACTTATACTAAGGGGTGAATAAAAATCAGTTCGTTTATACCTATTTTTTTGGTCTAAAGGAAATATCCTACAGATAAATTGTTTATTGGAAAAACTGTCATTTGGCTCAATTTTTGGTTCAACCATTGGAGATGTTATTTCATGTGTCTCAACAGTAATTTTATCTTTCATACTAGGTGGAGGAGTTGATGAAATTTCTGCAGTCTGTTTCTCACCTACCTGTTCATTGAACAGCAACTTTTCCCTTTTGAAAGCTACCTGATCATTGATCTCTCTCTTGACTGATACACTATCTGCAGTATCTTCAACAATTTCTACATGGTCTGACTTTTTTTGTATACCATTTTCTTCCACCATTTTGGGCTCTTTGAAGTCTTCTTCAATACCAGTGAGTGACTTCTTTTGTATACCATTTTCTTTCACCATTTTGGACTCTTTGAAGTCTTCTTCAATACCAGTGAGTTTGTTCAAAATTTGTTGGGAATACCTTTCGTTTATTGCCTTTTGAAATTTCACATTTATGTGTTTACCATTTATCTGAGCCTTTCTCCACCAGGAACCTACACGAACCTGACAAAGGGGGCACACTCTGTTGGCGGTTTTCATGGTGTCATCAAAACAGCACAGGCAAAAATGATGGTTGCAAGGGAGAGACACTGGTTCTATCATTATGCTCCTACATATTGGACACAGGACGTCGCTGAAAATTAGCGTGTTGTAATCTCTTACTTTGGGTGGGTCGGAGCTGATTGTTTTTGTAATTTTCTGTTGTTTTGTAGTCATTTTTGAATTCTTAAAATCCTGAAATACAGAGAAAAAAAGTTGGGTTGAGTTGATTTGATGTTGATATGTGCACTTGTGCCAAAGAATAGGTCGCGTGCACGAAGACCGACCCTGGAGGCAAAATATTGAAACACAACCTCATTCTTCTGTGAAATATTGAAACACAACCTCACTTTTTTATTAGGTTACAGAGGAATCAAAAGGTTGAAATAGTTTTTCACAATATTTTGGCATAGGAATCGTGTTTCTTGCGTTATTCATTAATTCAAGCATGCCTTCGCATTGTGCTGTTGTACAATGCACAAAAAATCCAGCAAGAAGAGACTAGGGAATATGATTTTTCAGGTAAATAGTAATCTCACATAGTTAGCATTATGAAATGTTGTCATTCCTTATTAAAATTCCTTCTGCCTTCTGCCACTTCTGCAATACAAGCTAATGCTGCTAATAGATTGAAAATGTCTACAACACACACGATCGTCAGCATGTCAGACCAGTCCTACCGATTGATTGCATGAATCCAATCTTCTTGCATTATTCTAGAAATTTCAGGTATATTTCTATTAGCTGATCCTATTGCAGAAGGGATTCCGATGAGAAATCAGAGAAATAACCAAATTTCAAAAATGAAAACTATGTGAGTGACTATAGTAGGTACTTACTTTTGAATCACAATGTACCATCCGGATTTATTCATCTTCCGCTGCAGTTTCTGTGCATTTTACAACAGCACAATGTGATGGCATTAGCGAATTGATGAATAGCGGAAAAATACGATTCATATGCCAAAATAATTGTGGAAAACTATTTCGATCACTTGTAAACAAATATGTTTTGCCTCCAGGGTCGGTCATCTGACAGTTCTTGCACGCGACCTATATAGTTATAGGTTAGTCACCTTTGCAGTATTGTTCCTAGATCTGATTTTTTCGTAATAGATTTCCATGGAAAAAGGTAACAGATTTCTATCAAAAGGTAATAGACTCAGAAAATCTGACATTTGACATTCTGAATGTCATTCTTGTCAAACCATATCTTACAAATTAGACAGTTTCGACAGGAATGAGGCAAAAGTCACACAGAACTCATGACATAAATATAGAACATAGCCCCATAGAGCAGAACATCATTATTCCCAGAACACAGAGTTAGATTTTTTAGTAACGTGAAATAGTAATAGATCTATCACAAAAGTAATGAAAATAACAGCACTGTCAAGCTTATGATCTAAGCAGCGTTGCCAGCGCCAGCCCAGCCACTCAAAATGTTCTGAACAATCTCCGAAAAAAGTACTAATTTGGATCTTCATCCAGACTTCATACTGTTGAGTCAGTGAGTCAGATCAGTAGGGGGAAGGAGGAGGACAATAGACAAGGAGAAATAAGAATGAAAGCTTGATTACTGAATATTGAAAATATCTCATTCCTCATCAGTCATAACACTTCCAAAACAGTCGATCGTCATTTTGTCATTCATTTTTATCCATGATCATAACTTTATTGAGCAACGTGAAAATATATGACAAATAATGACTATATACAATATTGACACGTAAGTATGAACTGCATGGTTCAGACTGCATAAACTCAAAACTTTTAATGGATGTGAGACAATAATAACATTACATTGATGATATTGCGCATTGAACTTTTTTCTGGTTAATTTGTGTAATGTCGATATTTCGATATTTCAAGTCGAAACATGGAAAACGTACGAATTTAGCAATCAGAGTACTAGCGTACTAGACAGAGTGAGAAGGTGCTAGATCTAGTACGAAGTTACTAAGTCTGGCAACACTGGATCTGAGGAGTAAGGTGTCAAGAGCGATGTGAAGCTCACAGTCAAAGTCGGCGCACGAAATTTCCGAAGATAGCCGAACATCCAGTGGAGTACCAGAATTAATTTTTTCTGTAGAAATAATAATTGGCTGGCTCAGCCGCCTTCATTTTGGTACAAATAAAAGTATGAGTGTCATAGTGTCAATAGATCATTGATGATCATTAATCTCTAATTAGAGATCCATACAACATCTTATCCGATCTATTTTTCAGAAGTTCTTGCAATCCCGTCAGAAATAAACAGGGTTCTTGCTTATAAAAATGTATTCTTTAATGAAACAAATAAATTATCACAAGACTATCAATATAAAATGAGTGCGTGAATAAAAGATTACAAGAGATCCATATATAACAGTTTCCACCACAGATTAACAAACCTTATTTGTTATTTTGTTAATCTGTGGTTCCCACAGCTCGCGAATGTTCTTGCAAACCCGTCAGAAATATACATAGTAGGGTGCTTTAAAAAAGACTTTTACATGGTGAAATAGGTATATCTTACGAAAACGCACGAGACTATATATAATAATATATGAATAATATAGGACAGTTGTCAATGATAGGTACTATCCAGTGACTCTAGTTGTCAATAGATTCCCTAATAACACAATAACATCTGTAAGACGTCGTAGAAACATCCATATGGGATGATAAATCCCTATATTTTCCTTGAGACATTCTTGGGATGTTGCTGGCAAAACACCCTTGTCAGCATTTGCGATGTCTTATATACAGGGTGATTCACGAGCCACTGTACATACTTATATATTGTGTACATAGGACATACCTCTGCCATTAAATAATGAATATTTATATTGGTCAATTCGACGTAATTACTAAGATACAGGGTCATTTTTCATTTTTGGCCAAAATTGATTCACTCTGTATCTTTTCAGTCGTTTGATCAAATTTCCTCAAATTTTATACACTTAGTCTACTAATCAATGTCAACTTTCTGGAGTACAAAGAGTCGCCAAATTCCAGGCCCGGACTTGGAAAATTTCAATTTGTCGTCTCTTACAGATAGGACACCCTGTACATTGGAATTTTCAATATCTGCTCATTATTCCTGAAACTACATGGATTAATGAACAGAAAAATGTTAATAACACGTTTGGCACATTTGAAGTATGTTTTAAATAAAATATTGCTTTTCGAGAAACATTCCATTTATTTATTTTATCTCTTGAAAATTTATAAAAAAATTAAATTATATTTTCAAAATGCATTCCACCAGCATCCCTGCACTTTTGTGCTCGAGTTAACAAATTTCCGATTGAATTTCGAATCATTTGAGGATTTTGTTTGATTTCTTCACAATAATGTTCAATTCGGTTCAATAACTGCTCTCTGTTTCCAATAGGATCGCTGTAGACCTTCTGTTTCAAATGTCCCCACAAAAAATAATCTAGAGGGTTAAAATCTGGGGACCTAGCTGGCCAAGGGAGTGGCCCTCCTCGTCCAATCCAACGATTTGGAAATCGGTAATCAAGGTGTTCTCTGACGTCAACGCCAAAATGAGGCGGAGCGCCATCATGCTGGAAATGTATTCCTCTCAAATTAATGTTCTCCATCAAACCAGGCAAAATATTCTGCAGAAAATCCAAATAAACGAGGCTCGTTAACCTTTGAGGAAATACATGAGGTCCAATCAACGAATCATTTATCAAACCACACCAAACATTGATTGAAAATTTATGTTGGGAATGGGCTTGTCTTACTGTGTGCGGATTTTCATTCGCCCACACATGAGAATTTCTTGTATTAAAAATACCGTCTTGTGTAAACTGGGCTTCATCGGTAAATAACGTACGAAAAACAGTCCTTCTGTGGCTTGTGATCCACCGGGAAAATGCAAGCCTGGGTATTTGGTCACCTTCTTCCAACCGTTGTACCTGCTGGATGTGAAAAGGGTATAAATTCTCGTTATTAAGTACTCGCCATACACGAGTTTGCGGCAGAACTAACTGTGCACTTATTCGCCTTGTACTTGTTTTTGCATTTTCACGTACAATGTCAAGAATATTTTCTTCTTGAGGCCCGTTATGTTGAACATTTCTCTCAACACGAATATCGATCGAAGGAAATTTACCAGTCTCTCGTAAAATGTTATAAGTTGAGGAAAATGTTTGATGGTTTGGGATTCTCCTGCCAGGAAAACGTCTTCCGTACTCTTGTGCTGCCGCTCTTCCATTACCATCGCAAAATCCGTACACATAAATAATGTCTGCATATTCAGCATTAGTAAAAAGTGGCATTTTGTTAATTTGTTGAACCAAACTAGTATTAATAATAAAACAGCGATTCGGCTTAACATCAACTGATTGACAGATACTTTGTGACAATTCTTAAAACAATGGACCATATCTGTCAGATAATAGAGGGAATATTAACATGGCCTACTGATAGAAAATCAGATAATTATGTTAAATGTTATTTTATGTAGTCCAGAAATGGTTTTAAATGTAACTTAAAATTCAGTTGAGCGAGCACAAAAGTACAGGGATGCTGGTGGAATGCATTTAGAAAATATAATTTAATTTTTTTATAAATTTTCAAGAGATAAAATGAATAAATGAAATGTTTCTCGAAAAGCAATATTTTATTTAAAACATACTTCAAATGTGCCAAACGTGTTATTAACATTTTTCTGTTCATTAATCCATGTAGTTTCAGGAATAATGAGCAGATATTGAAAATTCCAATGTACAGGGCGTCCTATCTGTAAGAGAAGACAAATTCGAAATTTCCGAGTCCGGGCCTGGAATTTGGCGACCCTTTCTACTCCAGAAAGTTGACATTAATTAGTAGACTGAGTGTATAAAATTTGAGGAAATTTGATCTAAGGACTGAAAAGATACAGAGTGAATCAATTTTGGCCAAAAATGAAAAATGACCTTGTATCTTAGTAATTACGTCTAATTGACCAATATAAATATTCATCCTTCAATGGCAGAGGTATGTCCTATGTACACCATAAGTATGTACAGTGGCTCGTGAATCACCCTGTATAAACATCCCATCAGAATGTTTGTGGGATGATACGGAATGTTCCTGAGACATTCAGGGTACTTGATATGAAACATCTTAAAGAAACTTCTAGGATGTTTTTTGTTTGATGACAGTAATGGATGACACGGTATGAATCATTTTCAATCTGAAATCCCATTTCCAGATATAAAGTAACAATCCGAATCCGAAAATATAAGGTCGGTGCGGTCCAATAACTAATGGAAGATGATAACAGTTGTTTGAGGCTCATATTTGTTAGCGCTGGGCCAAACGGCTGTTAAAAAAAATAATAATAAGTAAATTCAGCAATATAAATATGCTGGAGAGATATATTTCAATTTTGTCGTTTATTACATGGTTCATGATGTTGAACAGGTATATACTTTGGTAATTCTATTGAAGAATATTTAGTATAATTATTTCAATTTGTTATCGATGAAATTAGCCGGCTTTGGAATAGGTATAAGTATATAAAGTACGAATACAGTTTTGATTTCCATTCTTTACCAACTCTTCAATGTTTCAAATGTCACAATTGTTTGAACTATTCAATCATGTCAATCATCATTAGCGAATATGGAACCATGATAATGTTTATAAAAAAAGATCAAATGAGATGATTCTATATAGAACATCCAATGAAAACATCTGATGGATGTCCCAAGAGAAACATATCTCTGGGATATCGTAGCTAAGTCTGAAATATTGGGACATTTGTATAGGACCTTATAGCAGGATGTATACCAGCAAGATCCCGTGTTGTTTATGGTTAGAGATCCATACAACATCACAAGTTCGTGCAAACCCGTCAGGATTATACATGGTGATTTGAAATGGCGGGTGATATCCATAAAACAAAATCATTTTGCGGAACTGCACATGATATGACTATCATAAAAAAATTGGTGTCAATAAATTGATATTTTTCATGATAAGTATACATATTTTCGTGCACCCTCTATATTTCTGGCGGATTTGCAAGAACTTCTGAACAGAAAAAATTGTAATATGACACCATTCTAACCATTCTATTTCGATAGTGTCGTGACGAGTTCTCGAGTTCATGGAAAAATATATCCATTTTAATCAAACACCCTGTATATTCTTGACGGGTTTTCAAGAGCAATAATAATCGCTGTGAAAAACGTTATATGGATCTCTCATAATCAATTGACTCTCATATTACCTTTGGATATAGTCTATTAGTACGTTTTAGAAAAATCAATTTTTTTATGAAAAAAAAAAAACCATTTTTAATCACCCTGTATATTTCTAACATGTTTGCGGGAACTTATTCTGAACAATGAGAGATGATATATATGGATCTCTGATAATCTATTATTATTGACACCTAAATTATCTTGATAGTCTATAGCTAGTGCGTTTAAAACATTTTTTTTTTCATGAAAATAATGAAGTCCATTATTCTTGACCACCCTGTATATTTCTGACGGGTTTGCAAGAGCACTCAAAGGCTATGAAAAATGTTATATAAATCTCTTATATTCCTATATTGAATATATCCATTTTATTCAAACACCCTGTATATTCTTGACGGGTTTTCAAGAGCAATAAAAATCGCTGTGAAAAACGTTATATGGATCTCTCATAATCAATTGACTCTCATATTACCTTTGGATATAGTCCATTAGTACGTTCAAGGAAAATCAATTTTTTTATGAAAAAAATCCATTTTTAATCACCCTGTATATTTCTAACATGTTTGCGGGAACTTCTGAACTATATGAGAGATGATATATATGGATCTCTGATAATCTATTATTGACACCTAAATTATCTTGATAGTCTATAGCTAGTGCGTTTAAATTTTTTTCGTTTTGATAGTCTCGTGTGCTGTCGAGAAGTATCATTATTTTTCATGGAAAAATCAATTTTCAAGCACCCTGTATATTCTTGACGTGTTTGCAAGAAATTTCACGCAAAAAAATATGTTATATGATATGGATCTCTGATCATCTATTGATTGCGACACCTATTTCATTTTGATAGTCTTGTGCGTTTTTCAAAAATATATATTTATTTTTAAATCAATTTTCAAGCTCCCTGTATACTCCTAACGGGTTTGCAAGAACTTCAGAGCAATAGAAGATGTTATAATAAACCGAAATTCATTTTATCATGATATATTCTCGAGATCGAGATCGAAGAAAAAAAGCAGCCAATTACTATTTTTGCAAAAAAATACAATTCTGGTACTCCACTGGATGTTCTGCTACCTTCAGAAATTTAGACCTGCTTAGCTGGTTTCGGAACATATGATATGAAGTGAGCTGCTGAACGTGACAGCTAACTTTCCGAACATTTCCGAACTCGAATTACCAGTGGCGTATTGTTCCTATGGTGATTTCATACTCATTGAATAATGAAATGAAATTTGAACTAACGGTAATATTCAGAATATTATCCAAAAGAAGGCTTCCGCACAAAGACATCATTACGAGCAAATCCTCTAACGATTTCGGATACAAGCTATCTTCAGGAGTAATTTCTGAAAGTGCGAGTGAAGATTGGAAATCTGAATCGTAGTTATTATACAGTGTCTTTCAAAAGTATCGGAACGGTCTCATATTTCAGGAACGGCTTGAGAAAAATTCACGAAATTTTCTACAGGGTGATAATTGATGATGTCCGATTCAATGGTGGCATCGGCAATGTTGCAAAGTTTACAGTTTTTCAAAACGGCTCAGAGAAAATTTATGAGAACTTCGACAGGATGGTTGTTGATGATGCCCGATTCAATGGTGATATCGGCAATGTTGCCAAATCACCAGTTTTTCAGATAGTTAGAGTAACTCAATTTTTCTAAATGGAATACCCTATTTGTTTTCATTGCAATACATTCAGCGACGCCTCATTACGTATGTCTCCAAATATCAGATTTTAAATTGAAGTGGTTTTCGAAATATGACATATGGCATTTTCGTTCAAAAGTCTGGGAACCTTTCAATATTTCCAATACGGTTCATAAATTCATAAAATTTTATACAAGATGGTTTCTGATGATGCCCTATTCAGATATTGAGGGTATCTGAAAAACTGTTGATTTGGCAACATTGCCGATATCACCATTGAATCGGGCATCATCAACAACCATCCAGTCGAAGTTTTCATGAATTTTCTCTGGGCCGTTTCTGATATATGGGACCGTTCCAGACCTTTTTAACGAAAATGCTATGTTGTCATATTTCGAAAATCACGTTGATTACGAATCTGATATTCAGGGACTTGAGTAATTAGGAGGCTCTTGATTAATTGCAATAAAAATGAATGGGGTATTGTATTTGAAAAACTAAAGTTACTACTAATATCTGAAAAACTGTGAACTTGGCAACATTGCCGATGCCACCATTGAATCGGACATCATCAATAATCACCCTGTAGAAAATTTTGTGAATTTTTCTCAAGCCGTTCCTGAAATATGAGACCGTTCCGATACTTTTGAAAGACACTGTATATAGTGAAGAAGTAAATTTGATGAATTTTAATGAAGTTCTACTCCTTTGCCGAAGTTTTTTATGAAGAAATCAAAGCACAAAAAGTACATCTAATGTACTCAACATTGGAAAATTCAAGTTTTCAAAAATAATTATTCAAGTTTTCATGAAAACAATCAATGTAGCGTAAAACGTGGTTACTTTGCGACAAATATCGAGTTTTTCGCGAATAATTATTGAAAGATGAATGATATGTGTTCGTCTAAGAAGCATGGTCAATTCTAACTCTTTCTTCATGCGAATAATAGATTGAATCTGAAGTAGGTATGGAGAGAGTATTTTGTTTTTGAATTTCGAAATTGGCAAAGTATCCACACAACATGTGGTTACTTTGCCATGTGATGTAGAGTATATGTAGGAATTCATTTTTGGTAAAGTTGATTTTTCAGATGAGATACTTTGCCATCCATTCATGAGTATATCACAAGGGCTTCAAAACCAGAAAGAAATGAACACAAAATTTTGATGTAAATACGTTTTACTGAGTCTTACATAGGATTGTGATAAATCCCATACCTAGTCTCCATGTCCAACAAAACTCATAAAGAATTCAATAATTTATGAAAACGAGTTCTCGAATTGAGAAAAAAATGTAATATCATGAAAAAAAAATCAGTGGAAATAAGAGGAGTGCAGAGACACCGGCCCTATATCCAGCACACAGGCGAAGATGACGTCCACAAGCTCCCTCTCATCTATCCACTCAGCTCAGTGGATGCACTATATTTACCAGTATGACGTTGATGAAACTTTCAATCTACCAATCTATCTATCTAAAATCTGAGGTTCTGCGTTGTATTCGCGGGAATCAATGTTACCAGGTGGCGCTCAGTTTTCATCGTTCCATGTCAAAGCCACGTCAAAACTGGGGGAAAACAAACTCAATCCTCACTCAATCCCATTAGTGCCATCAGCTTGTTTACTGTCGTGTACTGATGAGAGTGATACGCTAATAATGCCTGTTGTAGATGTTCTTTTGGCAGATATTTTGCTCTATTTAGACGGAAAAAGCCGACCAGTAGTGGAAGGAGAAGCAGTTCTCCGTGCTAATCATGTGATTTTGTGTGAGGCAGAACACTTCAACAAAAGGCACATTTTTGCACTTTGTCTACTTCGGCGATGAAATCTTCCCCACATGAAGTAAAATTGAAGTTGGGGTCCAGAGGAACCCCTGCTGTAGAACAATGGATTTGTGTTTGTTCATGCAAAGCAGGACAATCTGGGTATTGTTGACATGTTGTAGCTGTTCTTTTATATTATGTCAATTGATTTGCTCGTCATAATTAGTTTGAATTGTTTGAACTATCTCCAATTCTTCACCCGTTCACTGTTCACTAAACTAATAAAAATTTTATAATGTAAAAAAATTTACCAACTCAACCATCATCACTACCAACAGTGCCAACACTTTATGTCATTGACAAGTTTGACTACAGCTACAGCAAGAGCTGAATGCAATGTAGTCTATGCAGTTTATCCATAGATAACAGTTTCTTCACCCCCAGTTTGAAGTTCGTATTATGTAACCTAGATATAGCCCACTTCGTGAATCTAGCGAATCCTTAGAATATTGAATACTTTTGACGCTCTGTCACTTGAAATCCTTTTTTATGGCATTAACAGTATGTTCTAATGACTCAGCAGTTTGTTCACATAGTAACGACTCCATAATAATTCTTGTACTCCCTAGACATGTTACGGTTACGGACCTGCAAATCATGACATAAATGTATGGCAAAGACCCCGAAATTGGAAACAAAATATCGTGGAACTTTGTCAACCACCAAAAATTCGTCGAGTTATCGTTATAATGTTTTGAAAACCTGTAAGAATATGAAAAATATAGGCATAGGCATATTGAGAGGTCACCACTATAAAAATATTGAAATGAAACAATTCAGAAAATACTTACGAACCCACTTTCGCGCACGTACAGAAAAACTCCCGCCAAATAGGCAGGTAGTTTTTGGCACCTAGAGCTCTAGCCTATTGAGCTCTTAGAACTCTATTGCTGCCCAAAGAAAACAGGGATTCTCCAGAGGTGTTCCTATTATAACATATGGATGTTTCTACGACGTCTTACGGATGTCATAGTGTTATTAGGGGAGCAGTGTTTCTCTTTGGAGTATTCGAGGAATGCAGTCGAGGAAGGAAAATCTCGAAAGTTTGAAAAAATTAATTAGAATTAAGGACAAAGTGAATATACCCATGCACCCGCAGCATCATCAGTTGAAATGACCAACTCGTCCCCTCTTCCTAAAACACCCTCTAGCTAATTTTCTCGAGATAATCAGAGATATGGAAATCATATAGGCCCAATACAATAATGATCTTTTTGGTAAACGGATGTGAAACAATGTAACGAAATGAAACAAACGCACGAACATGGGGGTGAATAAAATTAATTCTTTCCCTTGTCAGGCCGGGTTGAAAGATTGTTGTTATGACTTGACTCTCTAATGTGTTTCAACAAACTTGCATTATTGTTGCTCACCCCCTTTAATAGCTTTCGAGTAGGTTCTGAATATTTGGTGGACCGAATCAGTAGCGGGGATATGAATGGGATATGATTATATACCTCCACATCGAATATCAACTTTCGAACAAGTTGATATATTCGATATAAAAGCAACATCAATGAAACTAAAAATAACAAAATGTTTCAATACTGATTTATATCTTCTAGTACTAACACGTTCATTAGGATTTTGATGCGAGTGTTGAGCAATTTATAATCAAAAGGAACATTCTCATATACAGGCTGATTCTCGGTGGATGATGGCACATTGAACGTTTCTGGAGAACGCAACAAAGGATTTTTCTGATGAAAAGTTGGTGCCGCTTATATTGAAAATAAGTAGCTACAACTTTGACGTTTTAAATAGGACACCATGTATATTATTCCATTTTCAGATTCTTCCCGAAGAGCTGATTGTATTGACCTATAACACTTGGGTCTACCATCGACAAATAGAGAGTTATATAGGATGTGAAAAATCGAGAGTTTTCAACTTTGAGAGCTTTTTGTGTTGAAACTATTCTTCATAAGTCGAAACGGTTTCCATGTCCCTATCTCAATGTACTATCACTTGATATTTAATCGAAATAGATACAGGGTGGTCAAAAATGTCAATTCTGATCCACCCTGTATGCCAACAATTCAGAACAATTTAGAACAATTAGTACCTATAAGTGGATTTATTACTTATTTTGTGAAATTTATTTATACAGAACGTGCCGAAATATCATGCAATTCATGAGTGTATGTGATTCACTATTGATTAATAATAATATAAGGTATTTATAATAATGAATTAGTGCAACAACTATCTTCCAACTTGAATATTTCTCTAAGCCATATTTTGAATGGTTGATGTGAAATATGTTCTCTGTCAGTTGTTTCCCATGCAGCACAAAGGGGTCCTGAAGAAATCTTGAAGATATCCTTCTAGAAAGTTGTGATGCCTCTTGTAACTTATTTGAGAGATCGCCGAGAGCGCTATATCTCCTCCAAATGTCCGCAACCTAGGCTGAGCTCAGCGAGGTCTTGAAGATATCCCACGCAGAAATTCTCATACAATGCCCTCAGGCGAGCACTATTGAGATATACGGCATCAATCGCCACTGGCGAGAACTGAAAGTGCTCGCAATTATGAGCTGTTTGAGGAATTCGCATACATAGCTTTGTGACGAGGACATTGGGAGATTCGCATCAATTGCTTCTGGCGAGGTTTCGCGACTACGAGCTGTTTGAGATATTCGCACGCATAGCCTTGTGAAGAGGACTTTGGAAAATTCGCATCAATTACTTATGGCGAACTCTTCAAGTGCTCGCAACTTTTGAATTGTTCAAGAATCCGTGCACATCGCCTTATAACGAGGCCTTTAAGAGCGACATTAGCATCATTCGCCACAGGATTTCCACTAATATGGTATGGTGTTCAATTTTTGGGGAGTCATTATGGTTATCAGCAGTCGCCTGTCGGCGGATTCTAACTAGCGCCAGCTATATTGTTCAGGATGTAGTTGAATTTTCTCGATATTCGTTCCAGCGCCGAAGATAATATTCGTGTATAGCAAGACATTGATCAAGTAAACTTTTTCACTTGAGGAGTTGACCGTGTATTCATTTAAAAAAAAAAGGTCGTCCGATATTCACCCACGAATCTGAAGTAGATATTCGATTCTCGATCCCAGCTAAATTGAAACATTTTTATATATAGATAAGTATCATCAATTTACTGCAAAATTTGAAATAATCTTCCATGATGGCGGGGAGATAATAATATGCATGACCTGTTGAACAAATTCTCTGAGACAGTAGGAAAATAAAGTATCTAGTATACAATTATAATTATCATAGAAATGACTCCAATTTCATGTTAATACTAGGTGTCCCAAGTTATCGTATAGCTACCGGCAAAAACTCGCTTATTCGACAAGATGATCAAAAAATTGTAAAAATGCTTCAAATGACCTCAAAGTATTCTCTATATGACTTGAAAAAATTATTAAATTATTAAATTGAACAGCCCCCTGGTAGCTACCCCTCGATTTTTATTGAATGGAATCCTTGTATATTGTCATTGAAAATTGCCTATCATCCTATTTTGGATATTTTTTTGTTTTCGACCTCATTCACGTTACATCGATTGAAAATTGCCTCCTCACATGTTTGTGAAAATTTATCACAGTAAAAGTTGATTAATTGTTACACCAGGTAGGTACCGTCTGCAATGATTGATGGTCTCTGTAGGTACTTCAAAATGGAATATCTGTCATTAATTTTTTGAAACAAAATTCAATCCATACTTCTCATCTGTGAACTTTTTGAACACATGGGTGAAAGCAATTTCTCATTTAAGTAACGTAAAAAAGTCACAAAATGTTCATGTTTTTGTTGTTATCAATGAACAAAACACCAAGTATGTGCTATATATCGTTGTATTCCAAATAGATTGACACGCAATTTTCAGAGACAATATGCTATTTGAAAATAAAAACTGATTAGTATCTACCATCAGGGGGCTGCCAAATATATCACTTTCTCCATAAGCCATTAGGAAGGTTATTCAATGCCATTCAATGCAGTTTTTTGATGTTTTTGATATCTTGACAAATAGGCGAGATATTGCCTGTATACGATAACTTGGGACACCCAGTATTTGAATTATGAAGGCTATTGAAAACAACAATTCAATATCTTCGTAGGAATATTCATTAATTATTCAGGTTATGTTTGTGATTACCTAAGGAGCTCGCAATGGAAAATGCTCGATCTTGTTACGTCCAGGATATCCTTATTGGGTGTTCGCAGGAAGAAATGCCTATTCATTTCCTGTTATAGATAACCTCAACGATTCGCAATAACGAGGAATATTTCAAATCTGAGGCAAGAACTCCGCGATTTCTTTCGGATGACTCCAGAGAGTATTTCCCATGGTGACAGCCTATAGTGATCTTTGGCACCTCGCAGGAGGTTTTCGCATTTTGATCTCAAAGATAACTACTTAGAGATATCGTGGAGAGTTTCGTGTTACCTGGGTTATTTCGTCCAAGGAACTGAATGTAACCTGACCTCTGACCTGACCCGATATTTCTTGCTATTTTTTCATGAAAGTTCGATTATTTATTCAGACAAACATTGATGTTACGTTAGCGCGGTTAACGAAAACGTACCAGTGTTTGCATATGTCGCCGTGGTAACCAGTCGAGTGTAGACCTTCCGGATCACGGCGATATATCCCATATAGCACTCGACGTCCTGAGGACGTCCAGCTTAGGCCCGATTTGGGTCTGAACGTCCGGGACCTTTTCAAGACGTACAGAAAACGTCCGTTTCTGGACGCACTGGGTACATACGATTACGATGTACTGGGTACGTCCAACTCTGGACTTTATCGACTTTCAAGGGACGAGATTGAATAAAACTATTTATATAATGATAATTGAAATCATTGCACATAATTTATTCTACCCTCGATCTCTGATATCTATCCATTCAGGAACCTTGCAAACATGAACATATAATACATTTCTCACAATTCTTTTTTACTGGACTTACTTGATCACAAAACATCTATTTGGGTATTCTCTGCCATGTTCATCTAATTCAATGCAAGTATCGATGAGGATAAGGATCAATCAAAATTCGCACATAATGTCTTGTTGCATACTGACATATAAACAAGTCTTCTGTAGAGTAATAGGTAGAGCATCTGCACGGTAATCTGGAGGTCAATTTTTTAGTCAAAATAATATTTTTTAACCTATCTATAGGTCTCTATTTTAACTATCTAAGCAAGGTGGAGCTACGTTGATTCAGGTATCAATGATTCCCGTTCAGACCTGAACAGGACCTTTATCGTACGTCCTGGGGACCTCTGGTTGTGTAACATCGCATGTCACCAAAACGTCCTGAAAACATACGCCGTACCTAATACGTTCTAAGGACGTTTCCAATGTCCGAGGTGTACAGCTTGAGGACGTTTTCGGGACGGTTCTGTGCAATCTGGGATGCGGTGTTGCATTTCTCTCACCGTGGCTTTCTATAGAGCCGGCTGTACACCTGTGGCAGAAAATTCACTTTCAGCAAAGTCTTCATTTCTATTTAAAATATACAGGGTGATCCACGGTGGATGGCCTATTAGAAGTATCTGGAGAACGAGAAGACAGAACATCCTGAAAATTGGGTTTCTCCGATAATTGAACATTCTCTATTCGTCTAAAATATTTTCATCGATACAGTGTTGCCACTTCTATCAGCAACAACTAGCAATAACTTTGTTATTCCATATGGAACACCCTGAATTTCATTGCATTTTTAGATTCTTTCTGAAGATCTGATTTCATCAATGTATCACACTTGGGGTCTAGCAGGAATGATTACAGAGATATAGGGTCTTCAAAATCGAGATTTTTCGATTTTAAAATTTTTTTGTGTCGAAACTATTCATTATCCATCAAAACGGCTTACATGTCCCCATCTTAACTTTTGATTGACTATCTACTGGAATTTGATTGGAAAAAATACAGGGTGCTTCAAGATTCAGAATTCTGATCACCCTGTATCTGTTCCAATTAAATGTCAGTAGATAGTGAATCGAAAGTTAAGATAAGGACATGTGAGCCGTTTTGATCAATAATGAATACTTTCGACACAAAAAATCCTGAAATTGAAAAATCTCGATTTTGATCACCCTATATCTATGTAATCATTCCTGCTAGACCCCAAGTGTGATACATTGATAAAATCAGCTTCCTAGGGAGAATCTGAAAATGCAATAAAATACAGGGTGCTCTATTTAAAATAACGAAGTTGCCAGTTGTTTCTGATAGAAATGGCAACACTGTATCGATGAAAATATTTTAGACGGATAGAGAATGTTCAATTATCAGAGCATTCCAATTTTCAGAATGTTTTGTCTTTTCGTTCTCTAGATACTTCTAATTGGCCATCCACCGTGGATCAGCCTGTATAAGGTATGCGCACGGGCCGTATAGTTTGGTTGTTTTATGAACGATGGCAGCAGACATCATACACACAGTTTTCTGTTAACCTACTGTAAGATTTCAGTCGGTTACACAGCGAGTTGCAAGCGTCATCAGACTGGTGTCGCTAAAAATCATTTTGAAGATCCCGGTATAATATTTCCGCGTTAAGTTCTCAATTATTGAGTTATAAAAGAACTACAATATTTTGTGTTCCATACATGGGTATTGAAGCTTAGATTGTGGTGGAAAGCAATCGAATTAAGGTAACACTCAAGACAAAAACATAACCTAACTTCATTAAACTTCATGCGTATAGCAATATGCTCACCATGCAGAGTTGGCAATATGCACAAGGACTACAGTACCTAAATCTACGTCAGCACCTAAAATAAGTGTCAGACGAATGGAATTTCTGATATGCGCCTACCCTAACAACACAGGGATGTCCTAGGTACGTCCCTTTTTTGTCCCGCGGTACAAGGACATGATTGGGGCATCCATCAGGGGATGTCGCGCAGTGGTTGTCCAGTGGACATCCCGCCTGGTACATCCCTAGGTTATGCTATTCGTGTCCCTGGAATATCTGATATCCATTCACATCAGAGACATTGAATTTCATCGAAGTATTGAGTTGCATTTTTTTGAGAATGTTTGTTTTTCTTCCGGAAAATAATCGTAATGAAAAATAGAGAATAAAGTTTCAGAACTTCTTGAGAAATTGTCATTTTTCGCAAACAAAAATCGTACATGAAATCAAATAATGGATCCACAAGTATTACATCTTTTTTTTTAATAATCCTCGATATTTTTATGCATGACCATTTTGTCGACACCGTGTTGGCAATATGGCCATTCATACTTTTTTTTTCAAATTGGATAAAAATTGTTACTACCCAATTTTTCATGGCAATTGATTTTTTTAGGTTCTAAACATGTTAAACTTTATCATGAAGTGATCACAATCACATTCTTAACAAAAATCATCGCTTAACGTGGGCATATTGTATTCACCTACCTTATCATAGAGGATATCAATGTGCTGCTTCTATTTGAAAATGCAGAACGGTAATGGGATTTCTTGTAAAGGTAGCAAGCAATATCTCAGCAAAAACTTTAATAGCACAATTTTCCTCAGTGTTGTAATGAAATCAGCGATATTTCCAGAAAACCATATTAGTAAGGAAACTGGGTTGAAAATCTCTACAGGGTCTGAATCATTTTCAATCAAAATCAAACCAAAATATCTCTCTAAGCAAAAAATTCACTTATTTCTCACAAGAACTGAATCCATAAAGGCCGTATATGCCCCTACCGTATAGTAATTATTATAAAATACGAGAGTTATCATCTGTGAATAGGCATTGTCATTGTCGATTGGACTACCCAACACCCTGTATAGAATTTGATTCTGATTATAACCATCACTTTTTCATGTCCGAGTTCATGTCACTATAAAAATGTTCACAATTTCCTGCTTCTTTGTTTATCGCACAAGGTTCAAACCCCTTAATAAAATTTGGATGTAAATATCTCGATTCGACAATTATAAAAGAGAAAGCTGCCAAAATTTATAGCCTATTGTACTTTCAAACGATAGGGGTTCCATGAATCTCGTACAATAAAGATCATATATCAATATGGAAATAACTTTCTGGCTGGCTAATCTGCAATAACAGATGACGGTCGCAATGGTTGCGGAGTTTTATTAATTTATTGTATTGGCATCCAGGACGATATTGGAAATTGATGGTATGAGGAATTTTTTCATTTTATTCCTGATTGAATACAACAGCAATAATATGAATGCCTACAGAGAAGGAAAAAGACATGAATTTACAAAATTATAATGGTTATTGAAAATGGATACTTTTCACAATTGGAGAGTGGAAGTAACAAAGGTGCTAAGTGCCAAAAATGAATTTTCGAGATATTCAAGGTGAAAGTGATAAAAATGTCAATATTTGTTTTTTTCGTTCATTATCATCAAAAATCGTATAAAAGGTCAACGGAAAACCAATTCTATAACTAACACCGATATCTGTTATGAAACAAAGCTAAAAATAAAAATTATTTCTCAAAAAAAAAATAGAAACGAGGTAAGTGCCACATTTTATTGTTTCAACAAAATAGGATCAGGAAGTATTGCTGATATAATTAGGAGTATTTCGAATTTGAAAATAAGGATATAGGCAATAGTCAAAGTGACATTGATCTCAATAATAAGAAAAATGACAAAAGAACAAAGTGTCTACTGATTCGACGACAATACAGCAATTCACTCTGGTACTTGCCCCCTTTGATGGCAAATAATCTAATCTAATTGTTGTTTTTGAAAGGATAATATTACTCATGGCACTTATTACAGCTTTTGTCAGGTCATAAAGCATGTCGTTCAACACCGTTCTAAGGCAATATCTCAATTTATGAAATTATGGCACTCAGCACCTTTGTTACTTGCACTCTTCAATTGACCTGTCTCATTGAATTCCAGATTAACACCCCTCACTGAACACATCACTTGCGGAACATCGTCCAATTCACCTAATAGCCTGTTAATCTATCATCACTGATCACTTTTATTGAACTACAGTTCTCAACACACTGAATGGACCACTCATGATTTGTATCTATTTCGAAGACCTGTATTTTTTTAAAAAATTGACCGACCTTTATACGATTTACGATATCAGATGTGATATTCCATCGGCTTCAAAGAGAGGTAGAATACTCTGAATCCGTCTACATAATTCCTGTTCAGTATTTACTGATCTAAAGTACACCTCAAACTCTATAGGTACAGCTCCCCATAAAATATAGTGTATTTCCTCTGGCATTTCATCTACTTATTTGAAAACTGTTGAATCAAACAGCAGTGGACATTCAGAGTGAAATGTGGTGGAGCCTCATCATGCATGAGCCACATCAGGCTGTGAATTCAGCAAGATCTTTTGATAGCATTGATCTGCCTTCGCCGTGAGTTCCTTGGAAGAGAACGCAGTATGGAGAGTACTATCATCTGCAAAACTGTGGACAGGGCGAGTGGTTGCTTCCAACAGATCATTGATATGAAGTAGAAACAATGTTGGTGCCAGAATTGATCCTTGTGGCATGCCGGAATTGATGGCAATGGTATATCAGACGATACTCCGTCCACCACCACGTGAAGCATCTCTCTGAAAGGAAACTCGATGAGAGATGGCACAGCTGAGGTGGTAATTCGTATGATAAGGGTATGATGGTAGTTTGTGTATGAGTAGGAGAACAGCAAGAGATTCCCCATGTTTTTCTAATGAAGCTTGCAATATATCAGGGACGTAGGCAAGTAGCTCTCCAGTTGATCTTCGGTGGCGAAAGCTATATTGTCTATCATTGATGATTTCTGAGCTTTCCAGATTTTTGATAAACTCAATGTTGATGGCTTTCTCCATCACTTTGGAAATAACTGATAACAGCAAAATCGGCCTGTAGTTATTGGGCAGGTTTTGTGTTCTCTCTTTTGGGGATTGGTTGGACTGTAGCTTTCTTTCAATTTCATGGAAAAAACCCGATTTCTAGTGCACATTCTACGAGGATCATGGTCGGAATCCCATCAGGACCATTAGCCTTATTCGTTTTGAGAGCAAGCAAAGTTCGTTTGATGGTGCGTTGACGAAAAACAATTTTGGGTATTCGAATTTCAACGGGTGTGCTATCTGGCGGCACTTCTCCTTGAGAATCTGAAGTAGAGTTTTCTGCAATAATTTCTGCAAAAATATTTGATTCCACCTGCAATGTTGTTGCTAAAGTGCCGTTGACTTTAGAAAGTGGTGGAAATGAACTAATAGTGTTACTCCTCCCGAATGCTTCAGCAAGAAAATGTATTCTCTAGAGTAATTCATATACAACTATATACAATGTGAAGGTAATTCACAGGAAAATAGAAATGACGTGTTGCAATAACTCATAAATGATCTGACGGTGACGTCAAAGTATATTGAAGTGGGTTGATTGAAAGCAATGTGAAGCTATTGAAATGGCTATGTAATACCACAAGAATGATATTATTTTGCCGTGAAGTTTCTACGATTGTTTCGAAAACTCGTTTCTTAGTAATCTCACGGATGACATCGTTAATCAATACTCTCGAGCTGTATACGAGGAGTTTTGAAACAATGTCATGATGAGCGAAATTGGAGCAGCAAGCTGGACTATGTCCAATACTATCACAACTTGTGATCTTATGGCTTTTTGAGGTATGCGTAAGACGATATATGAATGGTTATACAGGAATCTGTGCCTTCAAAGTTGAATACTTATATTCAACTGACCTGAAAAGTGTCGAAACTTTCGCTGAAAAACAAGGTTAGTTTTTCACGTGTGGGTTGATTAGGCTTCTACATTGGTAGGGCAAGTCTAATAATTTTGAGTAAACAAAAAATATCGCAGGACGTCGAGGTGGCGATGATTTGGCTGAGAAGTCAAAGCTCGGTGTGGCTTCGATTCCTACGGCCTTCTTTGGATTTGAAAAAAGGTGACTGAGTGTAGTGTGAATGAGGCAGTGCTGTCCTTTATATACACGTATAATTAGTGAATACTATATATTATGTACGAATTAAAAAAAACATCACCTGATCTAGAAAAATTTACATACTCGAAAAGGGTAGTCAAGAATCCAATACACCCGAACAAAAAAATATCGGTTTATTGCAGGAGATACCGTGAAAATTGTCGATTTTGACTAGTGCTCGAGAGCAAAAAAGGAATAGTCATTAGAGATTACCGTCGATTGGTTGATTCGAATGAATTGAAGGAATCTCATTGCTTTTCAATATAGACTTTCATTATTCATCAAAATAATGGAATCGAAATGTCATTTGTCCGGCACAGAGGCACTAACGCAGCTTCATAACTATAAATTGCACACGAAGATGAACCCTGTCATGCAAATTTCATTCAATTCGTGGTAATTGCACCAAAGCCGAAGAACAGTAGAGTTTGCGGTATCTGAAATTTCATTACTATACTCGGATATGCTCGTAGCAGCGTAACAGACCTAAAATTGTGTCCTAACAACAATTTAACTGAATATCGGAGAGCCTCTGCTCTAACGAACTATATAGAAATCCAGTTTTGTGGTTGAGAAGAATAAGGAGAATTATATATTTATATGATCGAGTTAGGAAAGGTTGATAGTAGGAGAGCCGACTGCAATATCCGACTGTGATGTGAAAACGAAATAGGTAACATATGTCTCAAACGCAAGAAAAAATATGTATATTTTTTTAAATGTTCTGGTTCCCACGGAAAGGGATATCCTGTGATGTTCAGAGAAAATCGTGGGAACCAAGGGAAATAAGGTAGGAATTGGTGTTCTTCTTGAATTTCTGGAGGATATATATCCCTTGGAAATGTGTTCCAGAGCCTCGCTATTCGTTGGATGAACGAGTCTTTGGAAATAGACGTTCTGCAGGTCTGCAAAGTGACCACGAAGGAGGGTGCGAAGCCCCAACTCGACGGGTTGATATCGCGGGGACTGCCAAGTGAGGAACAATTGTTGATATTCCAGAAGAGCATCGTCTATGAAAATATCTATGAAATAAAGCCAGATCGCCAACTTTTCTACAATGTTCCAGAGAAGTGAGTGGGTCTGTGAGCGAGGCATCACCCACGAGACGGATTGCCCTTTTTCGGACAGAATCCAACAGTTTCAGGGTATGTTTGAGTGCTGCACTCCAAATATGGGAGCAGTTTTCCAGGACAGGTCGGATCTGTGTCTTTAAGATCATAAGCAGCTGACTGGAAGTAAAAAGCTCCTGACCAGCAACAGAAATCCAAGTATTTGAGATGCACTTTTAGCAATTGATCTTACGTAATTTTCCCAAGAAAGGTTATTGCTGATAGTAAAACATCGAAATGGATGTCTTCAAAGGTATGGTTACTCGTGACAAGCTTATGTTGGGCACAGCGAGATCGGCTTCTCTAGATAAAAGGCATGCTTGTAATTTGTTAGCATTGAAATCTACCAAGTTATTGGATCCCTATTCGAGAATTGTGGCCTAGTCCATATTTATGTTGTCAACATTTCTCCCTCGTTCGTTTCTGATTTGCCTGGCTGGTATTGGAGTCCTGGAAGAGAAGGCGGTATGGAGGGTACTATCATCCGCGAAGCTGTGTACTGGACATGAAGTTGCTTCCAACAAATCGTCGATATCGTATTTTGCGCAAAAATTTCGTGATTTGATTATTTGTTTGGGATCATTCCATCCGATACCAATTGGATGGTACATCTCAAAACAGTACATGTAAATACATTGATTAACTCACTTACGGATGAACTGTTCTTGAGCTGCTGTCTTGAGAATTAATAGTACCTATAGTTTGAAACTGAAGCACACGATTTTGTATACATAGTCAAACTGAAAAAAAGTTGAATAATAAATGAAATAACATATGATGATGAATATCAATTTATCATACATCCAAGATCAAAAACAACCAGATGACATGGATTGAATGTCAACAAATAATTCTCAGATTCAGCTCGTTACAGTTTTGGTCATATTATAGAGACATGAAAATTGTTATATCATGGAGAATGGCTGAAAGAATACCTGGACTCCAGGTTATACTGAGGAGGGTTTGAAATCCGAAATGAGTTCATTCGAATGAAGTGATATAACCTGTATTCCTATATCACTGATACGAATGATTGTTTTGTTTCAAGTTTCAAGCCCATCAAGATCAGAGTTTATACAAGTATACTTCTCCTATATATTTCCATTCTTATTTCAATACTGAACATATTGGTGAGTTATATGTTTATATCATAATATGAACATCATCTTTTTTATCCGATTTGAGAGAGAATGTCAATTCTCGATTTCAGAGGATTTTTATTTTTCATGCTCACCATCTGGATGTTAAACAAATTCAATGTTCGACGTGGCAAATAGCCAGGAGAATTTTCTGTTGAATATTCAGAATGATATGTGCATACATATTTTTATCTGAAGTAGAATACAAATTCTCAACATCAGAAGATTTTGGTTCCAGATTCTCACCGTGTGTTCAATAGATATAATTCGAATGTTCGTCGTAGCCTTAATAACACAATTATGTCCCATGGATAGCTTCAGGACGTCCTGTCGGGACATTCAGGACGTCCATAGGACGTTCGAATTTCGTACCGTGGACGTCCATTGGACGTCTGTGGGACCCACAAATATCCCACTAGAGGACCAACTAGGGACGTTCTTGAGGGATGTCCCTGGGACAACTATCGAATACCTAAATCCTACAGTACTCCTCATCAAGCACTACGGAGGACATTCTTAGGACAACCTATTAGCAACGCTGAGGGATATCAATAGGATGTCCCAGGGACGTACGAATTATTCTTGAATTTGAATGTTTCTGGGTCCCTCTAGGACCAGATCTTGCATAACTGATGATGACATCCAGTAGAATTGATGTTCCGTAGAAGGTCCCCAATAGATCTTGAAAAAGTTTCCCAAGAATGTCCACTGGACTTACGTGATGGACATTGACGGGCAGTATTTATAGCCTACGAGCAATCATTCGTCGACGAGGTGTAAGTTAACATCCTCACAGGGATAAAATATTGAAAGTATCGACTGGGACGTCCGTGGGACGTTATTTCTAGGACATTAGAAGAGTACAGTTCCTGTACCAATTGGGACATTCGATGGATATCCCTAAGGGACATTCCGATTGTTATACGATCCTGGAAATATTAAGGGCGCCTGTGCAGAGATATTTGAAGGAATCTACCATCAGGGACATCTTATGATTGTCTAGAAGGGACATTATATATATATATATATATATAAATCTGAAGTCATGCCAGAATATGTACTACTCGGGACAATAACCGATGGATGTCCCTAAAGGAACGTTCAAAAACCATATCCCATCAGGGACATATGCCAAGGACGTCCTCGCATGGACATTCTACAATATGTACTACGTGGGAAGTCTGAGGAATTCTATTCCTAGGACATTTGAAATGATGTACCTGCTAGGACATTCCGTGGACGTCCTTGCTCATACATTGCATGAGATGTACGGGATGGGACGTCCGGGACATTCGGACTTGAATTTGTACCAAATAGGGACGTCCCTAGGACGTTGTGTGCTATTTGGGAGCATATAACCGCAGGAGAGTATAGTTGTTTCCTGTTTTGTGAACTCCACACAATGCGGTACAAGCCCATTATATCCTCAGTTTCCTGCTATACACATTTTATGTTCTGGGTAGACACCATATTAATCCTGGTGTTCGAAAATCCTGTGTTTTTATTGGCAACATCAACATTGCGTCTCATAAACTCCTGCGAGTATAAATATCAGCCTCAGACAATGGCGTGCATCATGCAGATTTTGAAATTTGCATAAAACGGTCCTCGATTAATGACCGGAGCCGTGAAGTATGACGTCAGACTCCACGGGGCGCTCATTTTAATTCTGCCCATCACCGATCGACCCTCCGCGGTGTACCAGGATTCCGCTGATAAGCTGATCTGCGTATTATGCGAGATCCCTATCGCACACAGATTCACAGACTTATCGCACAAGTATACAGTACAATGATAATAATCTCTATTCATCATAATATGAATGTTATGAATATCAGAGCTGGGCCGAGCACTGGCGAAAAGTGCCCCGAGTCCAAAACACTGAGCACTCTAGCAAAGTACTCCAGAATCCTGGGCACTGAGCCGTTACCACCGATACAACAAGGCCAGCAGACTCTGACGTAAACAGCTCGTGACGTCACCAAGAGAGGCCAGTGTTTTATTTTATCGCTTGTCGACTAACGCGTCAGTTCGTGTTAATTCATCGGTGATTCACGTATGTTTTTGAAACGGTCCCGAATTCTCTTGTTGTTTATTCATCAAAATAATTGGCGGAAAAATTACTGTTTTGTGAAATATTTTGTGTTGTAATCGGCGAAAATACCTTTCAAGTGTTGTGTTCCCTTTTGTCGGGGGAATTATGTGGGTGGTTCAAGAGTTTATGCTTTTAGTTTCCCGTTGGACGAGGAGCTATCGAAAATGTGGGTATATGCAATTCACCGCGAAGATTTTACTCCATCTAAGTTCAGTAGTGAACAGAGCTTAATTTATAATGATGAATCAATAATAGAAGACAATTACTCTCTCATAAAAAGTTTGAGTAGAGAAAAAATAGAAAAGCTTTGATTGTGCAGTTAGTTTTGTATTCGTTTAATATAGTCAACAAAATCATCTCTGAATTCGAGAAAATTTTCTTGGATGTTCATAATAAACGGGCATTTCTAATTCTCATTCTCAAATTTCTTTCTGAAAACGGTCATTTGCCTCGTGGCAATGAATGCAGAATTCATTCCAATGATCAAATTGCAACTATCATATTAACATGAACTACAAACACTCTACTTAAAAAGGTAAAACTGCATTTATCATGATATTCATCATGAAGATATTTGACTAAAAAGTTCCAAATTTCACCTTCTTCTTCACCTGTTTTCTGGATGGCATTTAGAACAAATTTCCCTTCTTTTTTCATCATATTGGACAATTTATATATAATTCAACTATAAATATGATTTTCTTGAGATTAATCTATATTTAGTGAAAAGAAGGAAGATATCATTCAAAATAATGGCGTGTGTAATGTCATTCGAAAGCAATCTATTGACATTTGACATCTCGTATTTTGATTGACTATTGATTGAATGGTCGTCATCTGGAATGCTTGTTTACTAAATATGAAAAACTCGCCATAAAAATCATATTTCCTGTTGAATTTTCCATATAAAAATGTGCCATCGAAGTACATCATGAGTATATAAAGTGATGTCCAATGACAAAATAAGAGCAAGTAGCTTCAAATGCCCCCAACACAAGGGGAGGAAGAAGGCGAAATTCCGAACTTTTTCTTGAAATATCTCAATAAATAGTGGTTTGTTCACATTTTTATTATAAAATTCGGTTTATCAGACAAAAATACGTGAGTACCGGAAAAAATTTTCAAAAAAAAAACCATCGCATGATAAATGCAGTTTTACCCATAAAAATTACGGTTTCAAGTGTAACGATCCACTCGGGTGAAAAATCCAACAACAGAAAATTGAAAACACTCACTGGTTATATTTTCAGGTAATAGGAATTCTCCAAGATGAATATAGGTAATTGTAACAAACGGCATGTCAATCATAATAAAATAATTTTCCACAATTTTTTTTTTCGATCAATCTCACGATAAGTTTATGTTTTGCGGGCCCTGTATAAGTAAGTGTGAAGTTTACCTTCACCACAATTTTTGCCAATATATTCAATTCGAATGGGTTGCTGTAGGTGGATATTTGTGTTTTATCCTGGTTTTTGCTTCAAAACTTCGTTTTTCCATAATAAAATCGAATGGGGTGCGAAGAAGGGCTCAGTTGACGACTGGCATCCTTTTTTAACCCTAAGCCCTTCAAAAAACAGCAAAATTGGCTCAATGATGATCTAAAACTGAAATCGAAATACGCGGTCGCCTTATTGCGCTATAAGCGCTTGTCGTTTCGAGCCGCTGGTTAGGCATCACTAAGTGACGTCACCCACGGAGCATGCAGGCCTTGTTGTATCGGTGGTAACGACTGAGCAATTTTTCTGACAACGCGATAACTAAGCACTTTCAAAAAGTGAATCGACATGGCGAGCACTTAACACTACCCAGTAAATTAATTCACTTAACTAACGCATAAACATTACATAATTTCCCAGACAGCACTGGATATTCCTAGAATATTCTCTAAATATGCTAAAAGGGAAGAATATATTCCGAATATCCTTCGAATATTCTTAGAATATATACGTGCCTCTGGAACATTCAAGGAATATTCAAATGTGAATATTCTAGTAATATTCCAAAATGAATATACAGGGAATATTCCAGAAGGAATATTCTGTAGTGAATATTCCTAGAATATTCCAGTTGGATAGTGCAGGGAATATTCAGGTATGAATATTCCAGGAATATTCCCAATTGAATATTCTGTTCCTGTATATTCATGGAATATTTCAATAATATTCCCATGTGTTTCAATGAAATTGTAAAATATGAAAATTAACCAATCACAATTTTATAGATGCATGTGAGTATTTAAACATTGATTTTGAAATCTGTGGTAGAAGTCCATCGTTTTTCAAAGTGAAGTGGTTATGTTATACCAGGGATCAAAAACAAAAAGTCGTCTCCACAATTTTGATAGTGATCAAAGTACTCAATCAGATCATCGTACATGTTAAGAGCCCATATGGAACTGGAAATGTTTAGGGTTCCCTTCTGAACAACGCAATTCAATAAATTGTTATGTACATTATTATTCAACTCGATTAATGGCCAAGTGGTTAAGGCGTTGATCTGACAGTCTGAAAGTCCCGAGTTCGAGCCCATCTTGGGTCAGCTTTTTTTAATTATGAATATGTATCACGGAATATTCCCGGAATATTCATTTATTTATATTCCTGTATTATTCCAGGAATATTCCGAATATTATCTGAATATTCCTAGAATAGTATAGGTACATTCTGAATATATAGGGAATATACCTTGTGTAATATTCCGGGAATATACAAAATTTTCCCCACCAGCACATTCAGAGAATATTCCATAGTTGATATGTATATCCCTGGCATGTTCATGAATATTCGCAATATCCAAAAAGAATATTCTATGAATATTCATGGAATATCTGGTGCTGTCTGGGTTCCTAGATGAAGAAACCGAAAGTCATCTCCACAACATTTATTTGACGATCTGAACAGTGAATACTGACACTGACCACTGAAAGTTTGTGTACTGGGTTTTTGAATTTTTATATCTTCTAATTTTTTTCAGAAATAATATGTTGAAGAGATAAACATATTGTGATTTTAGGCGTATCATCATATTTCGAAAAAAATGTCTTGATGGATTATTCAATAAATTTGAATATGGTGGAAGATAGCGGAAAATTGTTTCAAGAAATGTGTGAATTTTACTGTTTTTACGTTGGCAACACTGTGGAACGCACCCATAGGTTTTCCTTCACAACGACAATGCCTGAAAACTTTGCCGATCATCGGAGTTGAGGAGTTCTCGGAGCAAAGGTCATTAGGAAGGATCCGACGTGGCAATAACTCCCCTATCGAAAAGACCCTTAAGATTATCTAAGACTGTCCCTCGAGGGAGCAAAAGGAGTTTTAGGTGTGTAAGGCCAGAAATGCACTTCATCCTGGACGTAAGAGATGCTTGAAACATGTTTTTTCTCGAGAGTTGTGATTTATAAGGAGGGTTCCGGAAAACGGGATGGTATGAAGTATGAATGTATCAAGTGTTTCTGCGTTGGATTATCTCCAATGGGATTGGTGTTACGAGGGGGATGGGAAAATTGTTTCACCTAACCAATTCCGCACCAGCAGCATAAGATTTTCAATAGTTCAAATTCTGATTCTTTTCAGAATTTTTTCAGATTATTAGGTACCTTAAGCCTGAGTGGTTGTTTTCTTTCAACATTATAGAATTAACAATCCAGTGAGAGTTTTTGTTTTCGAGGTGGTTGAAATCCTTCATGGACATCATATGGGTTTAAATCATTTATTTATTTATTTATTAAGAAAGCAAGGTTATCCAACAGAGGAACTATGAATAGTCCTTCCAATATCAGGATAACACAGTGATACAAAATTGTTATCTTCACATCTTCACTTACTATCATTTAAAAACACAGTACCTACCTATTTCAAAACTTTCATTCAAAAAATAACAATCTGAAGAGAACAACAGTACAACGGCAGTATATACAATATCAACATATATGAATATATATAATTGGAAATATTAGTGGGATGCAGTCTGGACCAATGAATCAATTAAATTTGTTCGTTATTCGTCGTCGAGCTTTCGAAAATTTTTATTTTCTTTATCAAGACTAAAAACATGGAATTCTATACAAAATTAGCACAAGAAGGAAACATAGGTGTATAAATAAAATGAAATGATATACACCTATGTTTCCTTAAACATAAAGAAAATAAAAATTTTCGAAAGCTCGACGACAAATAACGAAGAAATTTAATTGATTCATTGGTCCAGACTGCATTCCACTAATATTTCCAAGAATATTATTATAGAACATTCACGAAAGCTTCCCCTTGTTGAATATATATAGGTAGTATTTTGACACAGACTGGGAAAGTACAATTTCAAAATGACTTGAGTATCATAAATGAATAGCAGAACTATTTATATATTTTTATATTCAAGGAATACTATAGAAATTCAACAGGAATTCTCTCAGTTGTTTCTTGAATCTTTTGAGATCGAGGTGAAATATATCAATATTAAAGTGGCAAATTGTATTCTACGAGTTCATACATCTTATATCAAAGGTGAATTACTATAATAATTAGTTGAAAAAGAAGGTGAGTAGAAAACCTAACCATTCTAGAATCACAATTCAAGCTCAGGAGTCCAGTGCATGCTGTTGAATCGATATGATTGTTGAAGATCTTGTAAATGAATAATATGTCAACGAAGTCTCTTCTAATCAAAAGATTCTCTATTCTGTAGAAACTTGAGTTGCTCTCATAGCTCATGTAGTGACGGAAGCGGAAGAATCTATAGTTCGAATTGTTGACTATTGTTTTTTGAACCTGCTCAATTTTATCCCCCGTATGATAGTGTGGGAGTCCCCTGACTCTAGCCATGGTATACCCACCCCGCTTGTAGGCTTGTCTGACCAATGTCTTCGACGACACTTAGGCCTGGTGGCCCATTGTATCTTACCTAGTATTCTATTATTGTGCCCACTTCATTATCTCTGTAGCTGGAACCTGAAATATTCAGGAATTATCAATGAAAGGTTATATGGATTCCGGCATCAAAGATCAACGGTGGCCTGCTCGCTTACGTCTCACATATCTGGCAGCAATCTATTAAAGAATATGGTGGAACCTTAGCCGTGGCACTTGATATCTTCAAGGCATTCGATCGAGTCTGGCACCACGGGCTCCTTGCCAAGCTTCCATTTCATGACTTGCCTCCCCAGCTATGTTCTTTGCAAGCTAGTTTATTCTCAAACAGGTCTCCCCATGTATTGGTCGACAGAATTTCATATGACTCTTTTATCATGAATACTGGTATTCCGCAAGGATCAATTCTAGCATCAACATTTCTACTCCATATCAACGATTTGTTGGAAGCAACTCCATGTCCAGTACACAGCTTCGCAGATGATAGTACCCTCCATACCGCCTTCTCTTCCAGAGCTCCAATACCAGCCAGGCAAAACAGGAACGAACGAGGGAGAAATGTTGACAACATGAATATGGACTTGGCAACAAATCTCGAATGAGGATCCATTAACTTGGTAGATTTCAATAGAAACAAAACACAAGCATGCTTTTTCTCTAGAGAAGCCGATCTCACTGTGCCCAACAGAGCTTGTCAGGAGTAACCATACCTTCAAAGACATCCATTCCGATGCTTGAAATGACTATCAGAAATAACCTACCTTGGAAAAATCACGTGAGATCAATTGCTAAAAGTGCATCCCAAGAACTTGCTTCCCCGTTTCGGGCCAGGAGCTATTTCACTTCCAGTCAGCTGCTTATGATCTATAAGGCACAGATTCGACCTGTCCTGGAATTCTGTTCCCATATTTGGAGTGCAACACCCAAACATACCCTGAAACTGTTGGATTCTGTCAAAAAAAAAACGATTCGTCTCTTGGGTGATGCCTCGCTCACAAACTCACTCACTTCTCTGGAACACCGTAGAAAAGTTGGCGATCTGGCTCTATTTTATAGATATTTTCAAGGACGATGCCCTTCGGAAATATCAACGATTGTTCTTCCCTTGGCAGTCCCCGCGAGATCAACCCGTCGAGTTGAGGCTTTTATATATTGTAAGTTTTCCTAAATAAATAGATGACTTCAACATTTTGACTACACATTATTCTCCAGGAGATCTCATGTTGAGGTTATGTTTCGTCAGTTTTTGAGAAATATAGATTTCTCGGTACTTATCGATCTGAGGCAGTAGAACGGCATACGACAATACTGCGATTTTTGCTGATTTACAGCTGCCTTAGAATCCATATTTTGCGAAAAGCGAAAGCCGAATACTGGTATGTTGCAAACAAGTTGAATCAAAATGGTAGCAAAACTAATCGCATTACCTTCTCATCGAAAGCCCACCGTCGAGACACTGTTCTAGGAGTTACTGTTGATAATTTATTGAGCTGGTCAAGACACATAAGAATACTTTGTTCTGAACTATTCAGTTCGTTCATAATTATGAGACAACAGAGAGGAGTGATAAACATAAAAATTCTTTCACTATGTATTATTCATTATTCCACACTCAATTATCGTATCGAATGAACTCATGTGGAAATTTTATGGATTCATCCAAAGTCTTCAAACTACCGGAAAGAATAGTGGGAGTTAGCGCGAATTCGGGATATAGATACACCACTGTCGACCTCTTGACCAACAATATGGTATTATGTCATCACCTAATTTACCTTACACATATCACCCAGTGCTGGAATTTCATGACAATGAGAATAAACTACAACCAAATTTCCATTTTTATGACAATAATACTCGAAGTTCAGGCCAAGTTAGGCCGCCTCGATACAGGTTGGCAAAATCTTGAAGAAATTCGCTCAACGTGAATTTATAGAATTATCTTCTCACTCATGTTTCCAACATGAAGGGTGATAACTTCGAAAAATGGGTAAGACAATTCCTGACAATATCATGTTCTCATTTTGTATCATAGTATATAGACACCCCTCTGTGATATGAACGATGGCAATAAAATATTCCCCAAAATATCTTCATTCTGAAACTGGTCTGTGTATCATTTTGTATAGTGTTTTTGGTTGATTGTTTCTTGTTATACGACGCTATACCTATATAATGGAGTATACTACGGCCTTGCCAAAAATGCTTTCTCGGAAACTAAGCTAGATAGAGGTATAGTTACTTTGGAGAAAATGATCCCCATCGAATTTTGAGCAACTTTGGTTTTTGTGTGTGGTCTGTACTCTGTGGTAATCATAAATCGATATTTCTCCGGAACCCTTTGACATATCGACTTGAAATTTTGCTATATTATTGTACTCAAAACAATATCATGTCATTGAAATATGAAGGGAATCGGAAAACTCTAAGGTGGTTTTTCCGGTTTTTTTCGATTTTTCACCGGAAGTTTCTTGTGACCACTGTACAAATCGCAAAAGTGGTCCGATCGACTTCATTTTTCTTGAGAAAAAACACTATCTGGGAGAGACGAAGCCTATCAAAATTGAGCAGGGTCGGAAAATTCCAAGTGCGTTTTTCAAGGAGATTTTCCGAAACACACGGTTCGCTTTGAAACGACATATCTCCTGAACCAATTGACTAAATCCAAATTTGAAATATGCACCGTATGTCTCTTTGATGACGCAACAAATTGTTATGTAACCATTTTTTCGTGCATCCATCGGAAAATGGAAAAACAAATGAAAATCAAAACATCAAAATTTGAAATCCTTTCAATTCAATATATATCGAGGACAAATGGAAAAATCGAAAATCATCCAAAGTGCAAAGTTATCCACTGGATGTCTATGTCTATGAGTGATATGTCAAATGAAATACTTGATGTAGGCATCGCTAGATGTTGCGAACGTGTTTTAATCGTATTCCCCCAGTAACAGGAAAATAAAAGCCATATTTTCTTCCGAAAAAACGATGAGTTTTAAATAGGACTGAAACAATGGCAATTCTCCTCGACTTTAATGGGAGTTCCGGTAGTTAATCGCACCTGCTGAGACTGTAAATTCCTCGGATTGCAGTAGTGTGTGCGTGTGAAAACCACAAAAAGCCGCTAACTGGTGACAATTAGTGAATATTTCCAACCGTTGATAGACCATTTCACTTCACCCTACGTTAGTTCCTCGAATCCTCATATAAAATCCCGATTTTGGCTGTCGTGATTCAACTCCAGATGATACATTGAGCACAACCTGAAGCTCTTTCCTTCAAACTTTGCCTTCACGAACAAACTCGAAACTTCATCATAATTACAGTCCATGGAAACCAGACATAAATAGGCATGAACAAACCTCGGAATTCTATCTACGTAATAGCGATTCTTCAGCATTTTATATATCAAGGCAGCAAATGAATCTATTTCCTTCCAAACGTGAAGTTTGAATTAAACCCAGGGAGGAAATAGACCCTTGCTCCCATATCATATATCTGATTTTACCACCACTAGCAAATCTACAAAATTATTTACTCCTTTTGAAGGCGTGGAGTGTGTTTCTACTACCAAGGTCATTTTATGAACCACTAGTCAATATCGACATAGCCACCCCTGTTAAAATTATCCCGAATTCACTTTTCTGATGCGATATTCACGATTCTAGAAGGTATTCATCAATAACGACTTGTCATAAGCTGCCATCGTGACTAGATTTCAATTAGAATTAAAAAGAAGTGCTTTCATAGTGACATAGGACCACATTTCAGTTTCACAGAACTATAATTATTGAAATATATCGCTAGTGGTGGAAAAAATCGATATACACTTTGGTAATAGTAATAGTAATTTATGTATGAAGGGCGTAAAGTAGACTTTTATGAACCGCAGCGTGTAAGTTATAGACCGAGCGATAGCGAGGGCTATTAACACGCCTAGGTCCATAAAAGCTAGTTACGCCCGAAATACATACAACATTGTATGCACGACCTGTATATATTTGTTATATCATGTAGGTATCTCTCCACCCCTCAAGCACAATGAAAATACATCACGGTTGCAGTGAGACTGTATTGTATCAATACGCAAATACAATTAATCAAGAAGTATGGAATCAACGTTACCATGGCAACTCAGTCAATTTTTCGAAATAGAAATTGATAGGCCAGTAGCCATATTAACTGTCAATTTGTGTAATCATACAGAAGACAACAAATCCAAATATATCCATAAATAACTGTTCTGATTGTATTATAAATATCAGAATGTTAATTGATTCGTTTTATTATTGTTAATAAAGTTTTGGGTTTGATCATATAATTATGCATTACAGAAATATAAAAAAAACTTTAATATTCAAATCAGCACTCCTGTATAAGTCAGATCTATTTTCCCAATCATTTTGCATTAATTGAAACCATTGGAATCTAGATTTCTATCGATATGACAGTGACATTAGCGTTACCACAAGCTCAATGACTTTATCGCCCGCCGAGCGGTAAAGTAGTCCGCGGGCGGTAAAGTGCCACTTTACGCCCGCAAACCCGGGCGGTAAAGTGCTACTTTACGCCCGGTCGTGCATAAAGAATATTATCACCACATGACCTTATACCCATCGGCTGAAACCTCTGGATATATTCTTGGTCTCTGTGTAATAATGATATCCTTCACTGCCTTGGTATATAAATAACTATCATTATAAGTTATAACATTCGGAAGTATTGATCAAGTGAATATCTAATATGAAAAATTATACGAGAACATCATCGGAATTCAAGAAGTAAATTGTTAGTTGTTTTATAATAGTGATGAAGACATCGATTACTTGTATATAGCACGGATCTCATAAATATAGGTATATCTCTGCCAAGTATTCTGAAGCCAATTTATTTTACCTCTCTCGGCAGGCATCCCTGATCAAACAAAAATACTTACCTGAGATGTTTATAATTCCAATACTAAACTATAATAAGGTGTATTTATATCTCCAGCATGGGTATGAAATTCCAAATCTGCTGAAACCGGAAACAAATCAGTTATGCGTCTCAACCCAAATAACGAACCGTCACATTGTTGTTCATTCTTGATGACGTCCAGTAATTCCTTTTTAGTTCCTAGGAGCTAAAGTTCAACTCTAGCTCCTAGGAACTAAAATTCAACTTTAGCTTGTGACATCAGTTTACCGCCGAGCTACTCACGTGCTTAGGTAACTGTAGTTACCTATCTAATATTTCCAGGTGATTATTATTAATATTTTAACTCATCTCAGGGTCACATGTTAGGGGTTCCATCTCAGGCCCATCTTTCGCCAGTAGCTCGATCAGTGCTCACAGGAGTTGATGACCTTGACGACTAACAAGTACAGAAGTACAAAGAAACCTGGTTAACCAGGGGAAGAAAAGTATTAGCTGTCTGGGCTTACAAGAATTAGGCACACTCAATTTAATCCTGATTATTGTCTTTATTAAATCCTGTCACTGTACTTATCTCTATGACAATCAACAAAAACTTAATAATTAATACTAATAAGTTCCACGAGGAACTGATTTTATCAGTAATCCAAAAGAAGAGATGATCCCTTCACAACACTCTTGGAGGTATTCACAAATAACGTGTGAATGCAACCTCTACTTGTGGTAATCAATTATTTAACTATATACAGGGAGTATGGATTAATCCACCCCAAAACCCCAACTATCACTAGCTAGATTAAATCGCAATCAACTAATAAATCTAACGTCATTAACTGGCACACGTCTCGAGCCACCCAAGCAAGATGGTGATGGTACTCTACCCAGGGTAAATGAAAGTAGGTATGTACTTATCTGAGTCTTAGGAACAAATTCTGTGTTTGGTAGCCAGGTGGTAACTGTTAGGCCCTCCAAAAGAAATACAGTATAGTCCCTACTGAGTACCGGGATGGACTGTGGCTATGAAGTGGGTAAGGGGAAATCCACATCAACGACCTTCTCACTCCGGAAACAACTTCTGATCAGCCAGAAATCAATATCACATTCAAACCAAGATTCGGTGAATCTTTGCTCAAGAATTCAAGGTGAAAATTAAAAGCCTAGAAAAAAGATAATAATTACGCAACGCTATATTATACAACTGTGTAGCTTCAGAGTACCGCTCTGGAACACCGGCGTTACTTACCTCCACGTGATGGAAGCTTTTGCACATAACAAAAAATAAATCCAGCAAACGCTGTTTTTCACAGGATAGATATTCTCTGATTATCTCATCCCTTTGCCAACACTTGGTACAAATCCAGCTCACAATGCTGTATATTTTCTTCTCTCAAATAAAACCACTATCCCAAAGAAAATCTCAACCAAGATGGCATATCATGTACTTTGTGCGAATCGCCGAAATTCCTACCTTCACGGCAGAAAAGGAAAAGAGAGCGAGGAAACCAACTTGACCAGATCGATGATATCGACCGATCCCTCAAATCGCACCGAAGCAATACGAATGAAATCGATAGCCCGTGAACATGGGTGGGTTAGTTGGGATGCGCTATGACCCTTTTTGTAATTAATTCCAACCACGCCAATTGGCCTGAAAATGCGAGAAACTGATTTTTATATTTACGGAAATATAAGTGAAATTATTGTCAAATCATAATTTCCACAAAAAACGCAGGATTGATCACGATAGCAAAGCCAACAAATATCAGATCTCGACCCACACACCACTACGCCCATGGAGGGAGCTAGTACTGTCTTTGCCACGTCACGAATGTCTACGCTGACAAGATTGACATATAACGACAACTGACATACACAATTAATTAAACAAAGTTTCCCGATCAATAATAACAATTCAATAATTGATTGTTTGAACACAATGAAATAATAACTAAACACCTATGGTTGGAGAAACTAAAATCAGGTGAGTGTACTTTAATTATTATTCACTTCACAAGTGAACTGTTTTTGTTCTGTTGATGAAGTAATTATTTCCCTTTTTTTTTTCAGGGCTTGTGCATATGAAGAATGAATAATAACATCACGTAATACAATCAAGAAGATACCAACAGAACTTCCTAGACTAGATAAACCTGGACATCTATAGAAGTGCTCAACAAATGGATAGTCTTGCTGATTTCAGCCTCTACAGTGATGCAACGAATGTGTAGTGAAAAGAATGTGTAGTGAAAATTATGATCACCTGAAAGAACTATAACATATACGAAAACCAGTCTATGTAACCGAGGTGATTTTTTTGGAAAACTGTTTATTACAAAAAAAAAATGTATCACACCATGACCTTTCATTAAAGTTATTATTATAGCAAAACTATTCAAATTCATTTGGCAAGGTATATCAATTGAGAAACTCATTTTAGACTTGTAACAAGCTCCTAGGAACTAAATATGTTGCCTAGCAACCTACCTATTTTTGTGTCAGTAATAAAAACGTCAATTCAGGAGCTAATTTTGCTATCAGAATGGACGACTTTTGTGGCGGTTGCAGAAAAATACATTCATTATTATTATTGTCATTGATATAGATCCATCAGAGTAGAGCCATTTGCCTGTTGGATGATATCCTTAAAATAGATCTTTGACATCATTGAAACTCCATATAGTGAAGTCGGCGACCTTCCACTTATCTCTTGTACGCAGGATGTCTTCAGAACATCATAGCGATTCCCTTTCGTGCTCTGAAAGAGATAAACAAATTTGGACACCCGGTATGTATAATTGTCATTTCAGATGTCTGTTTTGTGCTAGTAGGTAATACACGGCTTGGCTCTTTGACGTCCAGCCAGTAAATCTTGGTAACTGTTGGGAGAGGGATCGACTATAATATAGGGGTCGAGGGAGAATAATTGTACACTGTTATATTGCGTTCCGCTGCATGCGACTGTGTCAGTGAATAATGCATTCGCTCTCCAAGACTTTCCTGCTCCAGTCTAGGGAAAGCAAGATGTGAGGAATCAAATTCACCGGAACGACAAAGGTTTCGATTGGATTAAATCCTTCAAATATATCGAAGACTGGAATCTTCGGCACGATAATACAATACACAATGTTTAACCACTAACCAAACCGATTTTTTACACCTCAAAACGTGTTTCGTTAACTATGTTAGCATCTTCAGGAGAACGCTCTTGCTAAGCAAGGGTCTGCGGCGTTGTTCATGGGACCCTAACCTATGTTCGGTATCCCCAAAACCTCAATACGCGGCTGGCTGGCAAGGTGGATGCAAGAAACACATCAGGTATACTGGAACAATGTCCCAGGACGAAGACACAGTAAACTGATGGTTGGAACACTGTCCAGAACAGTGACTAACGACATTCTGAGCCTGAACAGAAGTCATATCAGACAAGTGACGGGACTAATAACCGGTCACTGCCCCTTGAGGAAACATATGCATCAAATTGACATCTATACAGACGAACCCATATGCAGACTATGCAATGAGGAGAAGAAAACTGCCACCCATGTGATATTGGAGTACAAGCACTAGCGCGTTGGAGATGCAACCTCCTGGGAGCAATAAACTCTCAAGAGGCTTTCCCAACAATTGATTTGGTGACGAGGCAGCTAAACCTTATCGAGGTTGCGAATCTGTTCATCTAAGTCAACAGCATGATCAGGAATACAATAGGCCCAAAGGCTGCAGTGTTTTGGGCTTCGAACCCTGACTGATCATTCTGCTATGAAATCAATCTTCAGAAGGAGATTGAATCTGAGTTCTCTATCCTAGTCGGCTACTTATATACTAGGTCCACCCAAGCGTGAAAAGACAATAACCGCCAAGTTAATGTTATTCATGATTGAGTTCACAGATACTCCAACCAAGATCCCGTTTCTCAATCAACAATCAGCAAAAATGAGAGGAAATTTTGAGGAACGGGCCATGTCAAAGATCTTCCTAGGAGTGATAGAAAATCGATTTCAGAAGCCAAATACTTGACGTGGTTCTTGCGTTCCAAAAAAACCCCAGAACAACTCCAGGCAAGTCGCCCTAGATACTCATTTACACCAATCTAAAAAACCAACCAATCTTGGAAACCAATCTTTAGAAAAAAGGTGAGTGGCATCCATATAAAGTTCCTCTGGTACAAGAGCTATTAGAAGATGACTTTGATAGAGGAGTGGAATTCTGTCAAATCATGATGGAACGCTCTAACGAAGACGGTACATTTATACAGGAGGTACTATTTTCAGATGAGGCTATTTTGGTGCTCAACGGTCAATAGGGCCATATTTTTTTAAGGAAAGCGTAGCTTGTGCTCAGTATATTTACAATTTCTCCAAGGTTTTCTACGCTGTCGATATACGAAACTACTTAAATACTGTTTTCCGAGACAAGTGGATAGGGAGAAGGGGACCGATAGAATTGCCACCAAGGTCTCCGGATCTGACCCCATTGAACTTTTTTCATGGGGATACTTGAAGAGCAAAGTACATCAACATCGACCAAATAATCGGGAAGAGTTGAAGGAACGCATCGGAACGGAGATTGTACAAATAACCCCTGAAGTTTTCGAAAACGTTAGAAAAAAATTCACTGCCCGGATTTCACATCGCATTATTGCTGGAGGTCGTCAATTCGAACATTTTCTATAATTTTATTGTATTTTGATGAATAAACTGTTTTGATTGAACCTGTATTAATGAATATTCAAATTATCATACTGTTGGATAGACGGTAAGTAGACCTTTCAAATATAGTATTACATCTCCCCTATTTGCATTAAAAAAATCATCAATTACGTCATCATTCCAACACCGGTGACGTCATGTCTCTCTTGTGTATATCATGATATGGTGCTACAAAAATTCACATTTTTCTAGGTTTCTTTAAGAAGTAGCCATTTTTGAAATAATGAATTTATGGTAACACGTCATTACATCCACGGTCATTATATCCGTGACGCTATATCCGCGACATTATATCCTCGCGACAATATATCCGTGGCGTAATATCCGCGACATTAAATCCGTACATGCTTTCATAGTAGCCCATCGTTTCAATTCAAGTTGTGAATTGTTGTTATAGATTAACGGAAAGACTACAGACCGAGCAAGAATTTAAATCTTGAAGGCTTTTCTGATTAAAACAAAACTACTCACCAGAAAATTTCCTCCGAAACATATTCTTGATAAATAGAAAATTGAAGATTTGATCTTACAAATATAACGACACCACTCGTATGCCTTGAAGTCGAATCATGTCAGATTGTTCTATAGTTAGGGAACGTTATTTCAGAATCATCGATGTCTATTCATAGTGGTACTTTCACTGCACCAAATCAGGTAGGTTAAGATTGAAGCAAAAATTGCTATGTTACCATAAATAATATTAGTTCCTAGAGGAATATTAGGATACTTGAATAATTTTTTACAGAATTCTTTTTCATTTACAACAGTGGAAATATTATTGATGTATCTGATTGTTTTTGGATTACCACCATTCGCAATTGATTCATCTAGTTGCTTTTCGATGCTCAGATAATCAATTACTGTCGAAAAATTGTGACAATCCCGCTTGATAGCAAATATCGTTCTCGAACAAAACTAAAGTGCTCAAAGAAACAAGTGGACCACTGAATTTTTTGACAATTTTCAAACTGCCATAACTTTTGAAAAAATGAATGGATTTTCAATCGGAATGCAGTGCTTGGAAGATGCTGTCTTCCTGTTCAAGATTCACTGTTCAAAACTCGTTGAAGTTTTTCTGCCATTATACACCAAGTGCTCGAAAAAAGTATTACAAAAATGAAAATGTTCAAACGCTTCCGTATTTCAGGGAAATTTTTTTATTTTTCTACAAATCGTTTTTTCTGAACGTTCAAGCCAATATCTCGAAACGGTTTTGGAATTTTCCATATTCCTCATACAGGATGTTGAAAATCGATTTTTTTTCATTTTTTGGTTTTTATCGCATTATTTCCGATTTTGAAATTATGCATGCCACATTCGGAGCATTTTGCTACGCATATTACGATGGAACATCATGGAGAATGGATTCACATTGCTTTGAAGTCATCGACAATCTCAACAGAAGAAAAATTAATTTTTTTTGAGAAATGTTCAGAATTTGGCGAGATCGTGTGTTCAGTTTGATGCTGCCATAACCATATGCTATGCTAAACACAATTCCTTCATTTGGGTCGATTCCTCTGCTTAATATCTCGAATCAATTTTGTGATTTTTCAGATAAGTCAATCCAAGGGGGCGCAAGGGGGCCCTTTTGGATTTCCCTGATCAATTCAAACGATAACGAAGCTGCAATGGTTTTAAGATATTCCTGAGCTGGCATGAAGTCAAGAAACCTCTTCATTACAAGTTTTTTCATCGCATAATCGAAAATTGTTCGAAAAAGTCGATTTTATGTAATCAACACCCATTCACGCAATTAATACTACTGCAACACCCAATATAATACCTCCTGTCGAACCTTTGACAACTGTCATCATCCTACAACAATATCTTTGCTGGTATTATTGTGCTCGAAAATTATGCCGCGATTGTCTCGGAATGAACTCGAAAATGCTCTTAGACTTATTGAGAATGGTTTATCAATAAGAGCTACAGCCCAAATGTATGGAGTCTCCCACAGTGTTTTGGTGAGAGCGAAAAGTCGATTACAAGAGACCGGCATTGTGAGTTATAGGTTTGGAGGTGGCAGACCTCGAAAGCTCAGCAATGCTCAAAGCAGATATGTGCAAGTTCTCGCTAGAAGAAACCCCAGGAGAAATGCATCCTTGTTGAATGAAGACCTTCGACAAGCTGCAGGTTTGAACGTCAGTTCTCAAACACTTCGGAACACACTTCACAGAAGAAACCTTCGTGCTAGAAGGCAGGAGAGCTGTCCGTTTCTAACAGCACATAATAGAACGGCAAGACTGGAATGGGCAAGACAACATTTGGAATGGGATATGGAATGGCGGCATTGTTTATTCACGGACGAATGTAGGGTGACAAAGCATCAATCTGACGGCAGGATGTTGGTTTGGCGTCAACCAAACGACAGACATGTGGAGTTGAATATGTGTGCGAAAGTTGCTTTTGGTGGAGGTGGGCTAACAATTTGGGGCGGTGTTTCATGGCACGGAAAAACAGATCTTGTCATCTTGAGGAGGACTATGAATGCAAGGGTTTATATCGAGCAATGTCTTGGCCCTATACTTCTGCCAGAAGCTATTGCTCGAGGAAACGAATTCGTCTTCATAGACGATAATGCTCGTCCACATAGGGCGGCAATCGTTCATGAATTTATCCAACAGCACGGCATCAATCATATGGAGTGGCCAGCTAATTCCCCAGACATGAACATAATAGAACATGTTTGGAGTCGATTAAAGCTCCGATTATCAGAAAGGCAACGAATTCCAGATGATTTGAATCATTTGGAAAACATAATTCGTGATGAATGGGCCAGAATTCCACAAGATTTCATTCGATCCTTGATAGAATCAATGCCTCGAAGATGTCAACATTTATTGAGTCGACGAGGTGGACCAACAAAATATTGAATATATTTATAATGATAATTATTGGGTACTTAATTTCAGAAATAAAAACTTGTTCAAGAAATAATGATTTTTGATGCACCCAAAGTTTAAAAGCGGATCTTTCTTTTGGTTGAATTTGAATATAAAGATATTGTTGTAGGATGATGACAGTTGTCAAAGGTTCGACATGAGGTATTATATTGGGTGTTGCAGTGGTATCAATTGCGTGAATGGGTGTTGATTACATAAAATTGACTTTTCGATTAATTTTCGACTATCCGATGAAAAAACTTGTTTTAAAGAGGTTTCTTGACTTCATGCCAGCTCAGGAATATCTTAAAACCATTGTATCTTCGTTATCGTTTGAATTGATCAGGAAAATCCAAAAGGGCCCCCTTACGCCCCCTTAGATTGACTTATCTGAAAAATCACAAAATCAATCCGAGATATTGAGCAGAGCAATCGACCCAAATGAAGGAATTGTGTTTAGCATAGCATATGGTTATGGCAGCACCAAACTGAACAGACGATTTCGCCAAATTCTGAACATTCCCAAAAAAAATGAATTTTTCTTCTGTTGAGATTGTCGATGACTTCAAAGCAATGTGAATCCATTCTCCATGATGTTTCATCGTCGTATGCGTAGCAAAATGCTTCGAATGTGGCATGCATGATTTTAAAATCGGAAATGATGCGATAAAAACCAAAAAATGAAAAAAAATCGATTTTCAACATCCTGTATGAGGAATATGAAAAATTCCAAAACCGTTTCGAGATATTGGCTTGAACGTTCAGAAAAAACGATTTGTAGAAAAATAAAAAAATTTCCTTGGAATACGGAAGCGTTTGAACTTTTTCATTTTTGTAATACTTTTTTCGAACACTTGGTGTATAATGGCAGAAAAACTTCGACGAGTTTTGAACAGTGAATCTTGAACAGAAAGACTGCATCTTCCGAACACTGCATTCCGATTGAAAATCCATTCATTTTTTGAAAAGTTATAGCAGTTTGAAAATTGTCAAAATTTCCAGTGGTCCACTTGTTTCTTTGAGCACTTTATATTCAGCTCAGGTTGAACCAATATTCCACCAATATTATCATTCCAATATTGTTTGTCCAATATACTCTCATATTGGACCTATATTATTTTTCACATGTACGATATATCTATATCGGCCGAATATGAAGTCGGGTTCCAGCCAAAATGATGTGCTACCTGGGGGACGTCCCAAGGACACTTATTTTTGGTCTAGGACATTCGGACTCGAATTGTACCAAACCGGGACGTCTCTAGGACGTTGTGGGCTATCAGGGTTAATCAAAACAAGTATTCATGTCAGAAGTTGTTTTTTACCTAGACCTCATGACTTCAATAATTACCTAAATTTCGAGAGGAAAACGCATTCAATTGCAAATGTGAATTCTATGTGATGTAAATAATATTCACCTACGGACTATAGGAAATACGTAAGAACACACGAGATACAGCCTCAGTAATTAGGTCTTTACGCACAGTGAGCACATCGCACAGTTTTCGTTTATTCCGCCAGTATGTATAGGTATGTCATGATCGCTTGATCGCCGTCAAAAGCGGATGACATAAGTGACATAACTGTCGAAAATTATAATTCAGACTGTTCATTCACACTTTTTTAATAAAGTAAATGGCAGTAGGTGAAGTGAAGTAGACGTATAATGCGTGTTGTAAAGCAATTACGCACTCGCCGAATCGCGGCTACGTCCGTAACTTTTCCATTCGTGCGTAATATGCTTCTTAAAACACATATTACCCAATATACGAATCCAACGACGTGGACGTTGGGTTTTGACATCGTTATATACATACATTCGCATTCAGTAAAATTACTCCTCAAATGGTGCTCGCCCTAAACTCAAGTAACTTTCTAGGCACATGTCACTGTATGTTCATCGCGAAAGCCGTAGAGGGTTGGTATAAAATTAGGAACTTGTTGAGGTTCGTTGAGGGAGGGAGGGTGGACTTTCCCCTGTTATCCATGACAGGTGTATGTCAAAAAACATCGTCCTCAGTATTTTCCAGATGATTTGACGTCATATGTTCGATTTATATGCAAATGGAATGGATGCATTTGGAAAGGAAGATTTTTTATTCCTTCGGGGATGAAGTAGCGAGGAGTGATAAAAAACGCTGTTTCGTGAAATAATGTGTGGAGACTTCATGTTTGAAACTCCATTCATACATCTATGATAATAGTTACCATTCAACTAACTAGTGTATCAATGAGAGCGATTAATGATCGAAATATCATTTTCTACTCACATAACTAAAATTTCTTTCAGCGTACGCATATGTACCACGTTAAATGATCGATTAATCACGGATTGTCGATCTGTGATTTATTCAAAATATTAAACACGTTACCATGGCAACACGATTCCTCAAACACATTACCATGGCAACACAGTTCATTTAACACAGCTTCAGTAATTTGAGACATGTCTGGTCTGTCAATTGCATTAACTGTCGAATGTTATTTTCAAATTTTGTATCAGAATCATTCAAACAATATTCGTTTGCATCAGAATTCTTCATTGAAAATATATGCGAAAAGTAGACGAAAGTAAATTCGAAGAGAATGTTCTGGTACTTGCATATCTCCAAGAAGTGTATAAGTGAAGCCGCCATCTTTGAGAACAATCTATATTTATTCTGCGCTAAGCATGACAATAAACGTGAAACAAAGGTGAGTAAGCAATGGACTGGAACTGGGCACATCAACTACCAAAATCACTTATACGTGTCTTGCTGGTTGATGCAGTTGCATGTATTATGTTCTCAATTCCCATTCCTTTCGAATTTTTTTGTAGGTAAGCAGGAATAGCAGGTATGTTAATGTGATTTTCAGAGTTCGTAGAAAAAGCATAGTATGTAACGCGTTTATAAACTCTTCTAGACACTCGTTTATTAAACACTCGCTCCGCTCGTGCTTGAAATACTCGTTACTAAAAGGCGTTTATAACACTTGTTACATAATATACTAATTATCTATGATTTTGATGTAGACTTTGCTGATTACAAGTCACTTGAGATTATCAAAAATTAACCAACTCTGCGGCCGCTAGGAAGTACATTTATATATGAGTATAATATGTAATGTTTTTGTTGTATTAAGAATCTGACTTTGCTATCGCTAGTGAGAGCATCTATCAATGAGAAAAGGGCAATGTTATGATCAAAGAATGAGAACTTTAATGATCTATGTGGTCGAGCGTACTGATGATAGATGAATTTTCATTTTGCCTGAATGTCAATTCCATTTTCCCATAATTTCCATCTTAATTGGTATGAAGAGAATTTTTTTATAGATTGCTACAGATAGTTTATGCAATTCAGGCGGTCATTGTGAGCATAATCTACAGGGTGAAGCGGAGTCAAACGTTCATTGTTTCGAAGAATAATTCGATATAACCTCATAATGAGTTATTTGACCAAATTTCCCAGAGAAACTACGAAATCAATTATATATTTTCATTTAGCCAAGAAGGCGGAGGTGTGTAATCTAAAATTGTGATATTTTACTGCAATATTTATGCACTACCAGTTTATTCGATTTTCATTTCTAAATATCCCTTTTCCTCTCGAGAACGATAGAAATACATGATGTATTTCTATCGCTGCAGTGAGGAATATCATTGATGGAATTGACGTCAACATGGTTAACTGGTAAGATTGATTACCGTTAGTGAACACAGCACTTGTCATCAGTGACTCATTTACTTGTCATGAGTGACTTATTCAATAATCATTAGTGACTCATTCACTTGTCATTAGTGACTAGTTCAGTATTCATAAGTGACCTAATCACATCCATTGGTGACTTATATCTACTCGTCATCAGTAACTTATTCACTTGTCATTAGTGACTTATTTACCTGTCATCAGCTAGGCACTATGAAAAATTGCATATAATGTTCTCTGAGAAATGATAACCTTGGTAAAAAGACGAAACTTATGCATTCAAAGGATCTATTGCATAGCTATGATGGATCAAGAAATCTTGAAAAGTAGGGCTGGCGACAATTATTGGGACACTTGTTACCGGGTATATCAGGATCATGAGATGAGGAAAACGGTCCATGAGATGTACTCGTACACTCTTCTTTCTTTAGTGATGTGAATGAGAAAGTGAATTTCATATTACTTTCATACTCATAAAATGTCATATTCTCCCTCTTCGAGTTTCATCGGAAGTGGGATATAGAATATTATATATGATGACAACAATCATGTACTGCTCTAGAATAGTTATGTATTCCATTATCTCCTTCAAAAGAACTCAACACCCCACAGCTTAGAGCGCGGCACACAAAGTGAGATTCTCTACGAATATGGTATAGCAGTTGGTCAGAAGGGTACTTGCATGACTTGGAATTTCAATTGTACTAGCGAGAACGCATGTATCCTTCACAAATGCTGACAACATTATGAAACCGTTGACAGTTGGAGCGGTCGCGTTGTACATGGGCATACCAGAATAATATATCGGATGTTCGAACGGCGGGAATATGTATAACCACCTGCACCAATCGACTTGATGGATTGTCTTCATCGACGAGTTCACTCAGAGCAAGTGATTTTGTCTGAGAAAAATAATGCAAAAATGGTTAGTATTCATTAACCTTGTATACTAGTTTAGTGTTCACTCATATAATAAGCGACCTCGAGATACATATCGATGTGGTTAAGACCAACAAGTGTTTTGATCACTTACAGCAACATTGTTCCAGAAATATTTTTCTGGTTTGTGACGTACCTATACCGGGTGGCTACGGAAGTATTGCCTACGGAATATCTCAGTTATTGTATGAAGTAGGTTTGTGAAATTTGGAGCGTCGATATTATGACATAAGAGCTAGAATTTGAGCATATTGACATGTCGAAGTTAACTTCCGGTCTGACCGGAAGTAACATCAACTTTATCATTTTAAATGGAAACCCTATTATTTTTTTTTCGCTTTATTCAGCATTCAATTCCTTTTCTAATGACATATCACAAGCTGGTATCCAACCAGAAACTAGATCAGAAAAAAATTATTATTGAAATTCACCGAGTAGGCCGTGGAAGCAAAATCAAAGCCAAAAATTGGAAAGTTGGCTATGGAAACCATACGTCACTTGATGACAGTTGCTACTACTGTGATATTCTATTTTCATTCGTCGGCGTTATAAAAAGCCGCCAAAAAAAATATTGGAAAAATTGGGAAAAAAACAATACTCTGTAGGTCCATAACTTGAATAGGAACATACAACTTCTTCTTGCCTGCACTATTCAGCATAACCATTCCTTCATAATGATATAATAGGAAGTCATTTTTTGGCTTTCATTTTGCTACCACGGCCTACTCGGTGAATTTAAATAATATTTTTTTTCTGATCTATAGTTTCTGGTTAGATACTAACTTGTGATATGTCATTAAAAAGGGAATTGAATGCTGAATGAAGCGAAAAAAAAATGGTTTTAATTTAAAATAAGAAAGTTGATGTTACATCCGGTCAGACCGGAAGTTAACTTCGACATGTCAATATGCTCAAATTCTAGATCTTATGTCATTATATCGACGCTCCAAATTTCACAAATCTACTTCATACAATAATTGAGATATTCCGTAGGCAATACTTCCGTAGCCACCCTCAGGATGGGCATTTTCAGTGTCAAAAAGTTTTCAGAAAAAATCGTTTTTCCATTAATTTTTCACACATATATAGAAACAAGTAAGACTTGGTAATTTTATATATATGCTTCTAACGTCGATGGAAGTATAACTCATTAAAACAAATCAACATGAGAGTTTTATAGGAATTATATATGTTCAAAAAGTTAGAGAAAACTTTTTATAAACTTCGACACCCTGTATATCTCGAACCAATCAAGCTATGTATGTATATATACAAATGATAAATGATAATATAGGTGTATACCTATATTGGAACCGTCACTTTTATGATGTTGCACTGACGTATCTATGACATCTAAAAATCACATTGGTGTGTCGTACGCAATTTGGTGAGTTTTGTCATTCAGACATTTTTTCAACAATTTTCTATTTCGATTTTTGTTGGGTGACAAATAATGCATAAATATACGTTACTCAACAAAGTGAAGCTGAATTCGCCAACATTCTTTTCATTGATATCAATTTATTCTTGGTTTGCTTACATCTCGCTGACATAGACTACATGATTTTTGATACAAATACGAGTTAGTAGCTGATTTCATTCTGATGGAGATGCGTACTGAGGGATAGCGCTGCTAAATAGACGATTGAATGGACATGACACCGGAGGGACCCCTAAGCAGACTCGACAATGCATAATAAATATTATATGTCATAAGAGGTCAGTGGTGTGTATCACGCCATATTCGAGGAAACTTCTTTACGTGTCATCAGCAGATGTGAACGTCATTTTGACGTCATTTCGACGTCAGTCCGACGTCACAGTTTGGTGAGTGAATGAGTTCAATAAACGTGAGTAATATGACGTCATGTGGCTGTGACTTATTCACGTCATTTATCACGTCATACGATGTCAACTCCTGACGTCACCTTGGTTATTCAACTGACGTTGAAAGATGTCACTGAAACATCATCTGGTCGCCTGGGATAGATATGTGAAGATCAGTGGATGGATCAGCGATGAAAGAAGCCCGTATGATCAACAGGATTATTTAGCTATAAGTTATGAGAAAGAATCGTTCTGTCCCATCAAAGTGACTGCCTGATAGCGACAAGAGTAAACCTTCAATGTGCTGCTTCTAGTCTCAAATGTGTACCGATAATAGGATTTCTCATAATGCTAGCAATAAATATCTCAGCAAGAACTCTAATAGCACAATTTTCCTCAGTTCAATAGCAAAATCATTCCTCCCATTATTCACTTTCGGGAACACCTTATATGTGAAATTCATTTGAAATGGAGGAATAATTCACCGAACGAAATTATATATTTCGTATGTAGTCCCATATACCTCTAAAAACTAAACCTCATTTGGCATGAAGCCACAAAGTGTGCGGCTGCTGCAGATATCTTCCACATACTAACTCGGGATATATTTCGGAACACAATGCAAAAACTAGGGAAACCAACACCGAGTGGAGAAATCCCAGACAGATAGACGCATTAGAGTCGATTTTCGGGTTGTAAATTAACCGGAAGAAATTTTGAACGGTGCACTGAAATTCCTGGATATTCTCCGGGATACAAATGGAAAACATATTCGAAGGAGAAGTAATTGACAGGATGAGGATTTCGGAAGCGGAGGTCTATGAATTGTGAATAGTGAGGAATTATCCCAAGTTGCACAGTGACGTCTGAAGAATGTCCTAATTTGGTCGTGAAACTGACCAATTGACGTCATAAAATGATGTCTTGAATACCTCGGAAAGACCGCAAAATACCACAGCTATAAGAAGGACTATATTGAATAATATAACGGTATATACAGGGTGGTTCAAAAAAACCTAACCCCCTTGCTAGGGTAGGTAGAACACTACAAAATAAGTTGTCGTAACGGCATTCGTTTTTATGATGCAAGGTGTTGAAAAATTAATTTTTCAAAAAAATTTTCATGAATATGTCGAAACTACTGGCAGCATTGTAATGGAATTTTGTATGAATATTTCTTGGAATCTGACACATCACATGAATTTGTTTTTATACTCTCATAGAGAACGCTAGTTACAGGGCTCGTATCGAGTACCTAGTTTAGAACATAACTATTTTGAGGTTATATTTCTCAATCCAAATATGATATGAACTTGAACATCATTCAATTTCACACCAAAAAGGTACTCTTGGTTCCGTTTTCGGAATATTCCGATTTGAAAATAATAACTTTTGACGTGAATTCACCTATGTAGCATAGACTTTCTGCTCAAGATACAACAAAACTGTGTAATCCTTCTTCTTAGTCAAATCTGTTTCGATGTTATTTTTATGATTCATTGTTGAATCAATAAATTCAGCATCAGAAATGTATTGTTGTTTTTAGTTCTCAATAAATAGGTGATAATATTCATAATACTCACACACATATAGCTCTATACCAGCAACAGTTATCACTACATCATTTTCGAATTGAAATATTCCGGAAACGGAACACAGTATCGAGTTCCACCAGGTGTACTTTTTTGGTGTGGAATTGGATGATCTTCAAGTTCACATCGAATTTGGATTGAAAAATTCAACCTCAAAAAAGTTATGTTCAAAATTACTCGGTACGAACCGTGTAACTAGCGCCCTCTATGAGAGTCAGATATAAAAACGAATGCATGCAATGTGTCAGATTCCAAGAAACATCCATACAAAAATTCCCCCACAATGTTGCCAGTAGTTTCGACATAATCTTGAAAAATGTGTAAAGAGATCATTTTTTCAACACCTTGTATATTGATAACGAATGCCATTACGAAATTTTTTCACTGAATAACTCAACTCATTTTGTAGTGTTCTACTCACCCTAGTAAGATGGTCAGGTTTTTTTTGAAACACCCTGTATAGGCATATATGAAACCAGTGTATATTGGGGGTGCAGCAGCAGTGTAAAAGGAATACTTTTCAAAGTTTATCCAAGCTTTCGGAAATGTTTATTTCCATCATCAGGAATACTACAATGATTAAGGAGTGTAAATACATTGGGAAACACTATGGCCATGCCTTGTACTTACATCTTTGGTGAGGTTGGTTACAACGTTGATGTATTAAATATATAATGACATACTGTTGCTCATGTGGACACATAGACTAACATTTGTATAATTACACTTAACAGTTAATCATTTATTGTTGATTTGTCAGTATCATGAATGTTAATAACGACGTGAAAAGATCATATACATCCAATTATGTAGATATTAATGTTGGTGTCCCTCAGGGCTCAGTGCTGGGCCCAGTACTTTTTTCGTTATATGTGAACAATATTGAATCCATCTCCAAAGAGGCTCATTTCACATTATATGCAGATGATACTCCACTTGTTATATCAGATAAAATAGATCAAAATCTACAAATTAAAGGTAACTTAATTCTACAAAATTCAAATACCTGGTTTAAGGAAAACTCCCTATATCTGAATAATCAGAAAACGCACGATTTCATACTAGACAACAAGGAGTTGCCAGTCTCAACTTGAAAATTGAAGATGATGAAATTTCTCCGTGCTCTACGGTGAAGTTTTTAGGTGTACACTTGGATGAATTTCTCAGCTGGAAAGTTCATGGTGGAACAATTATATCAAAACTGAACTCTATGAATTTCCTTCTTAGAAACCTTCGTCATATTCTCGAACAAAAACAGCTGATTATGCTGTATTATGCCCAAGTCAAATCCCGCCTTCGGTATGGTATTACTTTCTGGGGATCTTCTTCCTCATGCAGAGATGTTTTTGTCGCCCAGAAAAAAATTATAAGATGTATAGCAGGAGTCTCGAGAAGTACAAGCTGCAAGAGCTTTTTTAAAAATTTCAAAATACTAACATTACCGTGCTTGTATATATTTGAATTATGCGTTTTTGTATTTGACAACCGTAACTGTTTTGTAAGGAATGAAAATGTGCATACTATTAATACTAGATCTAAGACAGACTTTTATGTACCATTTTGTAAAAACTCATTGACCTATAATTCTCCAAATGTGATAGGGCTCAGATTATTTAATCTGCTCCCCATTGAACTGAAGAACTCTAGTACTATCTATAGCTTTAAAATTGCACTCAAGTCATTTCTTTTAGAAAAAAATTATTACTCCATTCAGGAAATGATTGAATTAGTATTAGGTGTTGTAATCCATTTTTAACTAATTGTCCTTGAATAATGTGTTTATGTACTAATTGTCCTTGTAAAATTTTTACTTACTTATTAGTTTTTATTGTTAAGGTTCTTTCGTGACTAATCCTACACAATGTAACAATTGATTGTCTTACAGGATAATAAAATTAATATTATTATTATTATTATAATTTCAAAACTAGGCATATATATACAGCATGATGCAAATGTATGAAATGAATTAATTATTTCAGAAATGGGCGACATTTTGAACAATTCCAAAAACACGTGAGGTTCCATTTTTGAAGCCACATCTCATGATATCCATATGAGAGATACTGTCTGTAGGTTAATCGAGGAGGTGGTACATTCATTTTACTTGGTTCTTTGGGATTTTCTCTCCTCGTTTCTATAAAATAAAAGTATTCGTATTATTTCAATATATTTGTAGAGGGACAAATCAGATGATTTGCCCCAAAATGTCACTGCGTTTAACAAATTTTTCTATCAGATGTTACGTCACCGGTGTTGGAGCAATGACGTAATGAACGATTTTTTCAAATGAAAACAGGGTTCATGTAACACCTCGTTTGAAAGGTCTACTGATCATCTATTCAACAGTCAAAATTTTGCATATGGAAATTGAAATTAAAATGGATTATCATTTGATTAACTGAATCTTGCAGAGGTCTGCTACTGAATATTGAACAACGAAGGGTCATCTATTTGAAAAAATACATCGGCTCGGTGGTCGAGAGCGTTAAGGCGCTGAGTTCGTATGGGGACTCTCACCGAGACCTAGGTTCGAATCCTAGTTAGGCCATGGATGTTTGTGTTTGTATGTATACCAAACCCCGCACAAGTTTCGACTTATGGGGCGTTTGGTTCCAGTGCTGGGACTAACGAGGTATGCAATTGCGAAAAAAAAAAAAAGTTCTGAAATCCAGTTTTTGTATTTTTTTTGGAAGTCGTCTTGTTTTGAAATGAATTTATTCCATACATTTGCATCATACTGTATATACGGTTATATAGAGTAATTTTTTATACACCAAGGTAGTAATTGTTAATTATATTCTTCACGAGCAAGGTGTATATTATAGTATATTATTCAACGAGCGCATAATGATGGCTATTATCCACGAAGATGAAAGTTGCAGTATGAGCCGAAGGCGAGTGCTGTAATCATCTGAGTGGGTGGAAGTCATTATGTGCCAATAAAATATTATACTTTATCTACAACTATTCAAATATCGAAGCAACTCTGAGAGTTCAGAAATATATCTTTGGAAATAATGAAGGATATCAAATTGCAAAATCACTAAATCTGATTTGAAATACTCCATCGAAAATTTATTAACAGAAATTTCAATCAACGAACAGTTCATAACTTATTGCAATAATTCTGATTGTGAAGATATGATAAACAATGTTGGATCCAACTCTTATTAACGCCAAACTTACCAGGTATTATATGCCATTTCATTTTTCAGTTGTAAAATGAATCACACTATTGCAGATTATTCATTAACTTGCTTCCGCTGTGGCATAGTCTCTGGACGCTAGTTATCAACAATGAAGTTCCATGGTTCTGATTGGTCTGCACTAATCTATTCGAATGGGCCGCACATATTGAGGCTATATTCCGAATTCAACTGACAGTACTGAATCTGCTGATTTTTTATTCCGAAATTAAAAAAATCACTGAAAGTGACAGATGCTAGTGAGCAAACATACTATTCATTCCAAATATTTCGACTCAACATTCTGCTGAAATTGATGAGTATCAGAAGGTAGTGTTGCTTCGGTGAACTGTAATAATTTTAGAGGGGAAAGGAATGTAACATTCATTTCCGTTCTTAATAATATTATTCTCAATAACAGAAAATACCTGTTATTGAAATAATACGCGCTGAGAATAATATCGAGTATGAAGTAGTAGAGGTAACAAAAGAAGAAGCAGCATTGGCTAAATAAATAACTAAATAAACCTGGAATGTCTCCTGAATTCATCATCATTACGTTTTCCATTAATCTTTCAATTCTCAATCTGGTGCATCATGAAAAATTAATGGCAACAAAATGTCCAAGTATTCTTTATCACTCGAGCCTGAATCGTCATCGTCAATAATAAAAGAAACTATGAAGGCTACAAGAATCGATTGCTCTTCCACTTCAAATATTAAATATCTAGTTCAGATAAACAAGAAACTACAGACTGACAAATTTCACCAGCTGATCAACTGCTGCTGACTACTGATGAAAACTAGATTTTCAACAGATTCAGTGGATCTACTGACAGTACTGACCAGTTGAATTCGGAATATATCCTTAGTGTGTGCCAATCTGCAACTGTCAAGTGTCAATTCCTATTTTATGGTTATGGTTACTCATGATAGAAGTCACTGTTGAGAATGAGAAACAGTGAAATTAAAAAGATCCTGGTGTATTGTGTGTTGCCTACAGATTCTGAAGCGCCAATATCTTCGCGCTTCAGAATCTACTTTGAAACTTACAATTTCTTCAGTGGCATAAATGTTTGGGGGATTGAACCCTTACGAGGCGTTGAATTCTCCTCCACTGACATGTTCAAGGAAATTGATCAAGAGCCCTAGAAGTAGTCATTATTGATGATGAATTGTGTACGAATGCTTAATTCAGTAGCTCAGACAGTTCCTGAGATAGTAGCAAAAAACAGATTTTTTTGTATTTTTTTGACGCTCTGTATCCTGACAACGGAAGCTCGGGGAAAAATGTTTTTTTTTTCATGAGGAATCTACAGTTTTCCATTGTGACACTTATTTGTCAACACCCTGTACATGACTAAATCGTCGAAATCTCATTGGAGAGCTGAATTCGAAAGTGTATAACACAGAAGTCCCGAGTAGTAATGGATGAATTAATTTTTATCCATATTATCCATGATACAGAGTCATTTCAGAGTCTCTATCAGTATTTCACAAAAGCACTGTACAATGTAGAGAAATCCTATAGACAAATAAACGTATCATGGTCGATTTCTGGGACGTAAATTGACCGGAAGGAATTTCGAATGGTGCAAGTATACTGACATTCTTGGATATTTTCCGGGATATACAGATGGAAAACATATTTGAAGGAGAATGGATTAACAGGATGAGGAATTCGGAAGCGATCGTCTGTGAATATGGAATTCCTCTAAAATGCAGTTGAACGTGAGGATTTACTGCAGTAGTTTCCTAGAAGAAGAATGTCATATAAATCTATAGCTCTATTTCCTTCGAATATTGTAACTACAATGTAGTGGAATTCTTGAGGTTTTATTCAACTTTTTGTTTATTATGTTATTGTGATTCTTCAGTTGAGACATGATCACTTCCATAAAATCCAACTTCCCACCATATCTATGCTCGGTATTTCCATCATGGGACGATCATGTCAGATCCATCGCAAAATCTGCTTCACAAAAACTCGGATTCTTGTTTCCTGCAAAAAGCTACTTTACACCTCAACAGCTTCTCATGATCTACAAAGCGCAGATACGGCCTGTTCTAGAATACTGTTCCCACATATGGGGTTCAGCACCAAAATATACGCTGATGCTCTTAGATTTCATTCAGAGAAGAGCCATTCGCCTGGTGGGTGACGCCACACTCACTCACTCTTTGACATCATTGGAACACCGTAGAAAGGTCGGCGACCTTTCACTTTTCTATCGATACTTCCGCGGGAAATGTTCTTCAGAAATGTCTGCTATTATATCTTCACTAGCAAGATCAGTCAGACGAACTAGACAAGCCCAGTCAGCACATCCTTTCGTTGTCAACCTCGAAAGATGTTGAACAGCACTTTATCAAAACTCCTTCATCCATAGAACGGCTAGGCTCTGGAATTCATTGCGTGAGGAAGTATTCCCAGCAACACATAATCTCTAGAAGTTAAAAGAAATTCCGATACCTACCTCCTGTCCCTATCCTCCCTAGGAACGCACGACGTTCTTTGACCATTATAGGGATTTCCTTTCGTGCGCACTAAGCGATAAAAAATATTGTTGATCAGAAATGAAGATTTAATCTTTCTTGAACAGAATCTGACATTGATATCACAAGGGATATTTTGTTGTATGCATATTCAGATGAAGAAAAAAGGTTCATAGGATCATATCAATAGCTTTCAAACATTTTCAAAATTATACATTAACTTTTAGTCATATCGAAAAAAGTGGATATCTGGAATAGTTATTTCTGTACCAAGGACGAAGAACTGTCTTATTATAGTTTGGTCTGCAAATTGATATTCGAGGCTTTTAGGCGAAGCTAGCAAGCAGCAACTAAAAACCATATATCCACATTTAGGTCCTATTTCTACGTGAAATCTATCGGATTTTGTGAATAATTAATTTGACAACAGCAAATGAGAGTTGTTGTCAACTCACTCTCCGCGCGGACCAGGGTTGCCAGTTCTATTCTTATTTCATCAGAAAATACCTTATTGAAATTCCAGATCTATTTCATGCTATACAGACTGGAGTGTAGTGGTAACTGGCATGCTTGGGGTGACTCCCTGGGACATACAAACATAATCAGCCTAGTTTCAAGCCCACTAATGGATATGGAAAGTGACAAAATGCTGCCTAGAAATAACTATTACAGACCCTTCAACACTCAGCTCTACTGGGATGAAATGGTCTAGAATAACTGTCAGGAAGGCACGTTAGTGTGGTACACTGACGTTTCTAAGACTGATGAGGGCGCGGAGTCGGAATATATGGAGGTAGACCCAGAACCAGGATGTGTGCTCCCTTAGGGAGGTATGCTTCAGTATTCCAGGCAGAGGTGCATGCTATTGAGGCATGCCTGAGAGAGAATATTGTAAGAGGATACAGAGGTAAACAAATCCTCATATGCTCAGATAGTCAGGCGGCCATTCAATCTTTAACATGCAATAAAATCAGATCAAAACTGGTCTGGGATTGTCTTCAAAGCCTGCTAACCCTGGCTAACCACAACAAGGTAACTCTTCAATGGCTGCCAGAGCATTATGGAATTGAAGGCAATGAAGCAGCTGACGCACTTGCCAGGCAAGGGTCTGCGGCATTGTTTATGGGACCGGAACCTGTGTTCGGTATCCCCAGAACCTCAATACGTGGCTGGCTGGCAAGATGGATGCAGAAAAGGCATCAGGCATACTGGAACAATATCCCAGGACGAAGTCACAGTGAACTGATGTTTGGAACACTGTCCAAAACAGTGACTAACGACATGCTGAGCCTAACCAGAAGTAAGATCAAACAAGTGACGGGACTAATAACCGGTCACTGCCCCTTGAGGAAACATATGCATCAAATGGGCATCTATACAGACGAACCCATATGCAGACTATGCAATGAGGAGAAGGGAACTGCCACCTATGTAATATTGGAGTGCGAAGCACTAGCGCGTTCGAAATACAACCTTCTGGGAGCAGTAAACTCTCAAGAGGCCTTTCCAAAGAATGATTTGGTGAAGAGGCTGCTAAACCCCATAAAGGTAGCGAACCTATTCATCTAAGTCAACAGCATGATCAGGACTACAATAGGCCCAAAGGCTGCAGTGTTTTGGGCTTCGAACCCTGACTGATCATTCTGCTATTGAACAATCAATCAATCAATCATGCTATACGAACTTCAAGAACGGATGATGATATGATCCTATGACGTCAAAACATTATGTACTCATTCTCAGTAAACAGAATACTAACCTGTTTTCAACAAAATATAGAAACGAACGAAACCGTCCAAATTTTCCTAATAAAATTGCAGTTCTTCCTCGTTTCCAATCCCAAGAATAACACGACAACACCGCTGAAATGTTACCTTTCTTCAAGACAAAAAATTGAAAATACATGAATGTGTGTTTTTCAAACATAAAATATAGGTAATACGGATTCGGTTGAGGTACGTTTCTCTATTTCTAATTTCATGCTACAATGTCTCTCAATGTAAACCTGTTACATATTGTTCATTTAATTGAAAAAGCCGATGGCCATGGGGAAAACGTTCTCACTACTTTATTCCTCAATTGTAATTAATCACAATAGATTATCACCTGGATTCAAATCTCGAAAATGAGCCGTTAATCAAAAACAAGAAAAATATCCTGATAAAAGAAATCATATTCCTAATTCTCAATTTGTAAATACTCACAAATATCGCAATATACAGTTACATGGGTACTTATGAGATTTGGGTACCTAATAGACAGGAACGAATTGTAAAAATCAGCAACACAAATTTAAAACAGATAAAAACATTAAACGTGAGAAGCAAACGGTTGGAGAGGTCTATTGATAATTGAATTTGATCTGATCAGATCAAGTATTGTCCTTCGTTGGTTTATACATATAAGTACCTATATGTAAATTCATTTCTTATTTTCTATAAAAAATGATACATAGTTTGCCGAAATATCATGTGATTTATAAGTGTATGTGATTAACTAATGATCAATAATAATAATATAGACTACACTATTTTACCACTAACCAAACCGATTTTTTGAACGCCTCGACACGTGTTTCGCTAACTATGTTAGCATCCTCAGGAGAAGATTGAGAGAATCACCTTGTATAATATATTCAATTTGCCTATATGATTAGGATTTTTATCGCTTGAAGCGCACGAAAAGGAATCCCTATAATGTTCAGAGACCATAGTGGATCATGAACATATTGGATTCTCCTAAATGAAATATTCATCATCAGCCAAATGTTCTCGTACTCAGAGAATAATTCCTCCACCAAAGAGATTATGGCGGATGTGCACTTCCTATTCTCCAAATTCGCAAGAAATTCACTTTTTTGGTGGACGAGACGGTGTTAGTGTGTATTCATAGAGGCGGATTTATGCACATCGCTTTTTCATTAATCTGTTTCTTCCATTAAAAGTCTATTTTTATCCAAGGACTATGATACCTCTATGCACCACCACTTTTTGATTTTGAACTCTTCTTCTTGTTCAAAACATAGTCCTCAGCGCACATAGTCCGATGAAAATATTTGTGTTATAACATTCAGTGATCACATATAATTACAATAAGAATAATTCATTCATATTGTTTAGGTTTAATTTGATTATACGACTAGGATTCTCAGAACTACCAACCACATTTTGGAAAAATGAGAGGAAGAAATTGTTTTTCTGATCTCTGACAGGGGCGTCGCCCTAGCTTCTCAGGTAAGGCTCTAGCCGTTGCCCGTACATCTGTAGCGGAATAGCATATCAAAGCTACAGCTACCATATCAATGAGCACAAGATATGGTACGGATATGCCGTCCTTCGGAGAGGACGTTGAGCCGGCGGTCCCGAGGCCATGGATGTTGGACTCGTTGAAGATCCCTACCTCTGGTTGGACCACCAGAGGATTCGGCAAAATTTCCGGTTGGGGGTATAGTGTGCTCACCAGCGTCGGTGATAAGCCTCAGTAGCAGAAAAAGGCCGACGTTAAAGGAACAAGTAAAAAAAATCTCTGATAGAATCGCGCCTGCGCAAGTCACAGTTTCATTTGTATTCGTCGTTGGGAGAGAAAAGTTGGTCATCTTTTAGCGAATAGTAAATGAAAGATTTAATTCGATTCAGGTGCATAAATGATTAAACGGTAATACCAAATTCTGATCATGACATTCATCATAAATATCGATGAATTTACCCACTGTGACGCGACTGGAAATATCATTCCGAATCTGGTTGCATCAGAAGAAGCTCCACAATGATATTGAAAGAACCACAACGTTTTATTGAAATTGATGAAAAGACAATTTCGAGTTATGAATGAAAAAACGATTTTCCATGGAAATATCAATACCCTGTATCTCGAAAACGAAGCAAGTTGGGACACATGTATATGTGAGCTTCATTTCATAAAATATCACAAAGAATCACCACGTGAATTATTTTGGTGTTATTTAGCAACACTCATATACATCAACTCGTCTTGATTTTCTCTATTCACCATTTAGCTAGGTGAGTCTCCTCAAGAATCACCTTGTATAATATATTCGATTCGCCTAAATAATTTGGATCATGAACCTATTGGATCCTCCTAATATTCATCATTGACCAAATGTTTCACACTCGAAGAATAATTCCTTCACCATTTGAGATTATGGCGGATCTTCTTTTCCCATTCTACAAATCCGCATGAAATTCACTTTTTTGGTGGACGAGACGGTGTTGATGTGAATATATTCAGTAAAGGCGGATTTATGCAGAACGCTTATTCATCAATTTGTTGCATTCATCAACTGCCACTGAAATAATTTTTATTCAAGGACTCTGACACCTTAATGCACCACCACTTTTCAATTTTATACTCTACTTCTTGTTCAGAACAAAGTCCAGCGTACATAGCCCGATGAAAATATTTGTGTGATAACATTCTGTGATCACATAATCTCAATAAGACCCATTCATTCATATTGTTTAAGAAGTTTAATTCGAACATACGACTTGAATTTTCAGAATTTCCAACGACTTTCTGGAAAAAGAAGAGGAAGAAATTGTTTGTCTGACTTCTGACAGAATCGCGCCATTGCAAGTCACAGTTTTTTCCGTATTTGTCGTTGAAATATAAGATCTGGTCATCTCTTAGCGAATAGTTGATGGGAGATGAAATTTAATTCAGGTGCATAAATGAGTTAACAAAAATACCAAGCTTAATTCATGACATTCACCACCGATATCGATGCATTTACTCACTGTGACGCCGCTGGAAATATCATTTCGAATCCAATTGCAGCAGAAGAAGCTCCACATCCATATCAACAAAACCACAACGTTTAATTCAAAATGATGGAAATAGAATTGAGAGAACGGAGCTGAATCAGGACACATGTTCACATGAACTTTATTCCCAAAAATATCATAGAGACTCACCCATTGAATTTTTTCGGTGTTCTTCAGACACACCTATATACATCAACTGGTCGTGATTTTCTCTATTCACCATTTAGCTTTGTGAGTCTCCTCAAGAATATCCTTGAATAATATATTCAATTTGCCTACATAATTATTTGGATAATGGACGTATTGGATCTTCCTAATATTCATCATCGGCCAGATGTTTTCATACTGAGAGAATAATTCCTTCACCATTTGAAATTATGGCGGATCTGCATTTCCTATTCTTTGAATTCGCATGAAATTCACTTTTTTGATGGACGAGACGGTGTTAGTGTGGGTAGATTTAGTAGTGATACTGATAATTTGTTGCTTTCATCAACTGCCTTTGAGTTAATTTTCATTTAAGGACTATGACACCTCAATGCATAACCACTTTTCAATTTTATACTCTTCTTCTTGTTCAAAACATTGTCCATCGTGCATAGCCCGATGAAAATATTTGTGTGATAACATTCAGAGATCACATAATCTTAATTAGAATCATTCATTTATATTGTTTTCAAAGTTTAATTTGAACATACGACTAGAATTTTCAGAATCCTCAACCATATTTCAGGAAAGAAAGAGGAAGAAATTGTTTGTCTGACTTCTGACAGAATCGCGCCTGCACAAGTCACAGTTTAACTTATTTTTCTCGCTGAGAGATAAAAGTTGGTAATCTTTCAGCGAATAGTGAATGGAAGATGAATTTCAATTCAGGTGCATTAATGAATAAACGGGAATACCAAGTTGCAATCATGACATTCACCATAAATATCGATGAATTTACCCACTGTGAAGCAACTGGAAATACCATTCCGAATCTGATTGCATCAAACGAAGCTCCACATTGATGTAAAGAAAACCACAACGTTTCATTGAAATTGATGGAATAACAATAGGGTAATGAATAAAAAACCGATTCTTCATGGAAATAATAATACCCTGTATCTCGAAAACGAAGCAAGTTACGACACAAGTGAAAATACACTTTATTTCCAGAGATATCACAAGGAATCACCCCTTATATTTTTACCATTCACCATCTAGTTATGTCTCTCCTCCTAATATCCATTACTGGTCGAATGTTTTCATACTAGAAGGATAATTCCTTCACCATTCGAGATAATGGCGGATCAGCATTTCCTATTCTCCAAATTCGCATAGAATTATCTTCTTTGGTGAAATTCTTTTTTTTTTTTGGACGAGACGATGTTAATGTGGGTATATTTGGTATTAATACATTTTGTTTCTATAAAGGCAGATTCATGCACACCGCTTATTTATTAATCTGTTGCTTCCATCAACTGCCATTGAGTTGATTTTTATTCTAGGACTATGATTCCTTAATGCACCACCACATTCAGATTCTCAACACTCCAGCGTACATAGCCCGATGAAAATATTTGTGTGATAACAATCAGTGATCACAAAATCACAATGAGAATCATTCATTCATATCGTTTTCGAAGTTGAATTTGAACATACGACTAGAATTTTCAGAATTCTCAACCACATTTTAGGGAAGGAAGATGAAGAAACTGTTCGTCTGACTTCTGACAGAATTGCACCTGCACAAGTCAAAGTTTCACTTGTAATTCTCCTTGAGAGATAAAAGTTGGTTATCTTTCAGCGGATAGATAATGAAAGATAAATTTCAATTCAGGTGCATATATGGATGAATGGAAATACCAAGTTTTAATCATGACATTCACCATAAATATTCATGAATTTACCCACTGTGATGCCACTGGTAATATCATTCCGAATCCAATCGCACCAGAAGAAGCTTCACATTCATATCAACAAAACAACAACGTTTAAATGAAATTGATAAAAAGAGAATTGAGTAATGAATAAAAAAAGGATTTTTCATGGAAATAATAATACCCTGTATCTCGAATACGAAGCAAGTTAGGACACATCTTTATGAACTTCATTTCCTGAAATATCACAAGGAATCACTGATTATATATATACATCAACTGGTCTTGGTTTTCTCTATTCACCATTGAGTTATGTGAGTCTCCTCAAGAATCATTTTGTATAATATATTGAAGTAGCATTCTTTATTATTTGAATAATAGACGTAATAGATCCTCTTAATATTCATCATTGGCAAAATGTTTTCATACTGGAAGAATAATTCCTTCACCATTCGAGATTATGGCGGATTTGTATTTCTTTCTCTCCAAATTCGCATAAAATTAACTTCTCTGGTGGACGAGACGGTGTTAGCGTGAGTATATTCAGTAAAGGAGGATTTGTACACAACGCTTATCCATTAATTTGTTGCTTCCTTTAACTGCCATTGGGTCAATCTTTATTTAAGGACTATGATACCTCAATGCACCACCACTTTTTAATTTTGAACTCTTCTTCTTGTTCAAAACATAGTCCAGCGTACATAGCCCGATGAAAATATTTGTGTGATAACAATCAGTGATCACATAATCACAATAAGAATCATTCATTCATATCGTTTTCAAAGTTTAATTCGAACATACGACTTTCTTCAGAATTTTCAACCACATTCTGGAGAAAGAAGAAAAAGAAATTGTTTGTCTGACTTCTCACTGAATCGCGACGGCGCAAGTCACAGTTTTATTCTTATTTATTTGTCGTTAAGAGATAAAAGTTGGTCATGTCTTAGCGAAAAGTTGATGAGAGATAAAATTCATTTCAGGTGCATAAATGAATGAACGGAAATACCAAGTTTCAATCATGTCATTCATCATAAATATCGATGAATTTACCCACTGTGACGTCACTGAAAGTGATGATGGAAAGGCAATTGAATAATCATCATTCCAAATTTTTTAGGATCTTCTTCCTTCGTTTCTTTTGAATAAAAATATGAATATCATTCGAATATACGTGTAGTAAGGACGAATCAGATGATTTGCTCCAAAATGTCCCTGTTTTCAACCACAACAAAATCAACCATCAATAGCGACAAATGTAATACCGTACATTCCTGGCATACCTGAAGAATAAAATGTGTTGGTGATAAAATCCAAGTGAAAACTGTGTTCAAAATTGAAGCTACATTGTGATCGATTCTAACTCAAACAAAGCCGAAGAATGAAGAACAATCGTCAAAAAAATTTATCCACAGTATACCTTGTGTTTGTGGAGAGTTTTATACAGGTGAAACCAAGAGACCTCTTCAAGTAAGGACGAAGGAAAATAAATACAATTCAAAGAAAAGACACATCGATAAATCGAAACTAGCTGAACATATCCTTACTGAGGCAGTCAACATATGGCAGAGTGGAATAATAATAAAATCATTGGAAAAGAAGATAACAACCAGAAGAGAAAAATATGAACGTAGATAATAGCATTGCTTCTTGTTCAGAACATGGTATTCACTACTAAAATCTGAACATGAAAATGGTAAATTCAAGATTAATTAATGGAAACATCCTGTAACTTATTTGATTGCCAACGTCACCAATTGTCAGTGAAAACTGAAAAGCTTCAAAACAGATACGACTTTGCTATTGAGTGAATCTTTTTTTATGTTGGAAACGGGAGCAGAATCGGTCCCAAAACGTCCAGAGTTGAAAATTTGATATTTTTTCTATATACCTTCATTTCATTCCTCCAAACTTTTTTCAATACAAATTGTCACTGACAAGCTAGTGAATTTTTTTGCTGGGCGTTCTGATAGGAAAATTGTTCAAACGCAGTGACATTTTGGAGCAAATCAATCTGATTTGTCCTTACTACACGTATATTGAAATAATATCCATATTTTTCTCTCATGGAAACGAGAAGAGAAAATTCCAAAAAATTTGGAATAATGAATATACCACCTCCTCGATCAACCTACAGACAGTTTTCAATTGAATTATGAATGAAAAAACGATTCTTCATGGGAATAATAGTATTTTTTATCTAGAAAACAAAGCAAGTTAGGGCACATGCACATGTAGAGATAAACTTTATTTCTAAAAATATCACAAGGAATCACCCCTTAAATTTTTACGGTGCTATTTAGATACACCTATACAGGGTGGGCCACCAGTAACGCCTCGGTCTCTAGAAGGCTGACCACTTATCTTCTCGGAATTTTTCCTCTCTAGGAAGTTGCATGTCAACATAGGCTACCATTTAAAATTATTTCGAAACATACAGGGTGTCCCCAAAAACCATAAAACACTGAAGTTGAACTTTTTTCTATCGAACACCCTATAAATTATTTCATTTTGAGATTTTCCCTGATCAGCTGATTTCAACGACCCATCATACTTGGGGTCTAGCAGTTATAATTACTGAAATATAGGGTGTGAAAAATCGAGATTTTTCAAGTTCAAGAATTTTTTGTGTCGAAACTATTCATAATTGGTCAAAACGGCTTGAATGTCCCTATCTCAACTTTTGATCAAATATCTACTGACATTCAATTGAAACAAATACAGGGTGGTGCAGAATTCAGAATCTTGATCACCCGGTTTATGTCATGTGAGCCGTTTTGACCAATTATGAATGGTTTAGACACAAAAAATTCTTGAACTTGGAAAATCTCGATTTCTCACACCCTATATCTCAGTAATTAAACCTGCTAGACCCCAAGTATGATGGATTGTTGAAATCAGCTCACCAGGGAGAGTCTCAAAATGAAATAATATATAGGGTGTTCGATAGAAAAAAGTTCAACTTCAGTGTTTTATGGTTTTTGGGGACACCCTGTATGTTTCGAAATAATTTTAAATGGTAGCCTATGTTGACATGCAACTTCCTAGAGAGGAAGAATTCCAAGAAGATAAGTGGTTAGCCTTCTAGAGACCGAGGCGTTACTTGTGACCCACCCTGTATACATCAAATCATCTTGATTTTCTCTATTCACCATTCAGCTATGTCGGTCCGCCTAATATTCATTACTGGCCAAATATTTTCATACTAAGAGAATAATTCCTTCTCCATTCGAGATTATGGCGGATCTGCATTTCCTATTCTCCATATTCGCATGAAATTCACTTTTTTGGTGGACGAGACGGTGTTAATGTGAGTATATTCAGTAAAGGCGGATTTATGCCCACCGCTTATTCATTAATCTGTTGCTTTCATTGACTGCCATTGAGTTAATTTTCATTTGAGTACTATGATACCTTAATTCAAAACAAAGTCCTCAGCGTACAAAGCCCGATGGAAATATTTGTGTTATAACATTAAGTGATCACATGATTAATATAAGAATCAATCATTCATATTGTTTTCAAAGTTCAATTCGAACATACGATTAGACTTTCCGGGATTTTCAACCACAATTTGAGGGAAGAAGACCAATAAATTGTTTGTATGACAAGTATTAACTCATAAGTGAAATTGTTAATGATTGTGAAATTACAGATAAATGAACGATCGGTGTGCATAAATCCGCCTTGAGTATTTCAAAATATCCGGGTAATATATCGATGACTTGTTGCATAATTATTACAGAGAGTGTCAGTTGAACAGTTGAAATATTCCGACTGCGATGTGGGAGGATTATTTTGTTAGAATGACACGATTTGTAGGTAATTGTGTAGAAATTGGGCGTGTACACCTTAGTGAAAATTTCAACTCAAACCATGTTTATAATGATCCTTTTATACATGAATAATCATTGACGACATAATTCGATCAAAAAATTAACTGGAATGTTTTATTTTTGGACATAAATGATAGTACCTCCTGAAAACGGACCCTTTTATGACATAAAAACCTCATCTCGCCATAGTTGAAACTGACACTTATCACTGTTGCCATATCATCCAAACAAAATATTCGAGAGATTGGAATCGATATCGAAATATCTTTTGATATCCCCTACCACTACTGCAGAAAAATATATTCAAGTTGTCGAGTGTAGGTTGAATCATTGGAATATAAACAATCTCTAGACAACTAAATGTCTCAATCTCAAAAACATTTGCATCATGACAATTTCACAATAATCCAATATATTTTATAAACGCAGCAACATTGCTTTGTTGACTTGTTTCACATGGTGCTGCAAAAAGTCAATATAGGTTAGAATTGATCTTCTTCCTGTTCTTATTATCTTTGTCCCAAGAATCTACTCGCCGATTCACCAATCTTGGTGCTTTGTCAGAAATCATGTATCATTCATCTCTGTCTGGATTAGTCTTTTTTCAGTATTAGGGTTTTGACGTCACATCATCGCCTCGTTTTCAGAGGTCCAAAAAATCGGGGATTTCAATATTTTTGTATAAAACGTAGGGAGCTCAAAGCAAGAAACGGTTTGAGCTAGTATGGGTGAGTTCTATCGAATTATGAAATAATTTTTTTTTGTGATATAAGCCCATTGTATTTGATGCGATTATTATTTGAGTAGTTCTGAACAATCGTCAAAATTTGACGACGCGCTCTGTTTTTATGTGAAAATATGAAGTAGGCAAAGTGATTTCTTGACAATATTGCAGCAGTATCTCAATGTAATGTGTATTGTTACATCTGATATTGTCGCTATGTTACTGCAAGGTCGCAGCAACTACTGAAACGGACGTTCAGCAATATTATGAATGTGATGTTCGCGAATGAATAATTCCAGCAAAGTGATTGTTACATTGTGTATGAAGTACAGTAACGTCTCATATTCAATGAATCAATTCAATCTTATAATAATATTTCATTGAGGTTACTGGTTATAAATGATACATAGCAGCAATCTTCTTTTAATCGAGTAATCGTGTCGAATATTTCAAAATTCATAAGTCAGTTGAGAAAATTTCAAAATTTTTCGATAGAACGGTACTACGGCTTATAGGCAGTGCTCTGCATAAGAACCTGGAACAAAGGAAATGATGATTGAATAAAATGATCAGGAATAAACCTGTTAGTTGAGTTAGTTCATCTATCGGTTGAACTCGAGAGTTGAGGATTGTATAATTGATTTTCTTCCAAACAACAATTCTGGAAATATCAATTCTCCAAGTATGCTGAGAGTATTCTCATGATATACATTGAGGAGAATATTCACTACACTGAGAGAAACTAGATATTAAAAATATCTACCAGCTCTGATTGTAATAACCTTTATAAGGAAATCTATTCCTGATCATTTTATTATTACAACAGTATTCTCTCCATTCTGTAATTATAAAAATCGATTTCTTAAATCATTTGTAATACCCTTGAATGGACATTTGCTACCATCATAACGCAGGTGTGTTATGACATTATGAGAATTTTATAAATTCCAGTCTATTCAGATTTTTTATTGACATAGCTCGTTTTGTGAATTATGCTCATTGGCGAATTCAGATAATGTTTGTCCCAATAATCATAGCTGTTTGGGTTTCTAGCATTGTACGTTGACGAGTAACTCTAGCAATTCACATGTATGACGGTTATTAGGCAATCATTCGACAATCGTAATTCGGCTCAGTTCGCTCTAGTGTTTCATTAGTATTGTGGCTGACAAAGATACAGATCGCGTTCATTTCTCTGTTCTCGGTCATGGGTGCCCGTGTTCAATAATTATTGTTCAATGGTTTCGATCGTCCGAATCGAAAGAGCCGTGTCTTGTTGGTGAATATCTGTGATGTAGCAAAGTTTTGTTTCAGTGCTGGCTTTGAACCGATCTGTGGAATACACCGTGCATTGCATTATTGCAATGAAAAAAGTATTCTCCATACCCACTTTTCAAGGCCTAAAATTGGTTTATTTCAAAAACAAAATGATCGATGAGATTCTGAATCAAAATATCTGGGTTTCTGTGAGGGAAGTTTTATTGACAATTCTCATCATAACTCCGAAGAAAGGGTAAATATAAGTATTCAACTTCTCATTTCTTAATAAATTCGTCAGTAATGCATATAGATGATATTTCTCCGAACAAATCAATGAGTAATGTCAAAAAACTTCCACAGATACCCCAATATTTCAATTCAGAGACTAAACGTATTTTTTTGTTTTTTGAAAACAATAACTTTGGATCATGAAAAGTGATAGTGTGGATAGGATATTTATTTTCATTGCAGTAATTCAAAGCACGGTTTCATAATGCATATCATCGAATAATGTTGATAACCTTATTACCACTGTTTGATGAATATACTAGAGTAGAAAAATATTGGGATGACTGTTGAAAATGAGCTACATTACAATAGCATGTCGAAATGTCAGGTTTCATGCAGATATCAGATAACTATAATAAAATGAGACGAATTACTGCGTTACTTCAAGATGGTTGTGCCAGTAATAAAAACATGCTGTTTTATGTCGATAGTCTAATAACCACTGTACAGTGGAGAGTTACTGCAACATTTTATGGGAATAATTCCTATTCGACATTCTGTGTTATCATAGAAACTAGAACAAGTAGTAGTTATTCAGCAGCGGTGTTTTTATACAAGTTTGCAAATTGAATAAGCTGCCATAACTACAAGTCACCTGAAAATTCACTTCAGCTATGGTAGCACATGAACACATCTGTCCCCTATTTATTGGGGAACACACAAATCACCAGAATGTAAAATCGCAGATCCGTAATCCATCAGAATATACATTTTCAAACCAGTAACTTAACAGAACAATATTTTATAGGAATCGTATTCATCTCTACTGTAGATGCACAGAACCGCAATCCCTCAAACCGTATTTTGTATACTGTACATGAGCATACCAGACAATAACAGATTGCAAATGCGCAGATGTGTATTTTTCTATAATAGCAATATCGCAGATCCGCAAATATACAGAATCGAAAACTAACAAACCAACATCACAGCGGAATGATATTTCGTCAGAATCATAACAACACAGACCGTAATTCGTCAGAATCGCAGAACGACAGACCGCACATTAGCAGACCGTACTTTGTCAGAATCGAAATACAACAGACCGTTTATCGACAGAATAGTAAAATGTCAGAACCGTACATTGACAGAATAGCAAAAAATCAGAACAGCATATTCACAGAATCTCAAAATATCAGAACTGTAAATTGAAAGAATCGTAAAATGCTAAAACCGTACATCGACAGACTCGTAATACAACAGACCGTATTCCATCAGAATCATATTATATCAGAACGTACAATGACAGAATGTACTTCATCAGACTGTAATGTCATATACTGTATTGTGATAGAATCGTAAACTATCAGAACCGTAATTCAGCAGAATAGTAAAATGTTAGATCCGTAAAATAACAGAATCGTAAAAATTCAGAACCGTACATCGACAGAATCGTGAAATATAGGAACTGTACGTCAGCAGAACCGTAAAAATCAAAACCGTACATTGGCAGAATCGGAATTCATCAGAATGTAATGCAGCAGAACCGTAAAATGACAGACTGCAGAGAGGCCTACCAGCCACGCGCAGAGCGAACGCCGGTCACAGTGTTGCCTGCTCTCACGTCATGTGGGGATTCTACGTATACTTTCAGTTCGACCTGCTTTTATGTTGCTATTGCTCTTGTACACTCGAGAATAAGATCGTTCATATGATATGAAGTGATGAATGACCACATTTCAATATGAAATATATGAACGTCGCCCAACTTTTTTGTTATATGGAGAAGAAAGTGTTTATTTGAAGTATTTTCTTAAAAACTACAATTCCTTGAAGTCAGTTGAGAGAAGGGTTCGAGAAATAGGTGTTTGCCATGTTACCATTGTTTGGGATCACACGTTAAAAGGTAAGGCCCCCGTCATTCCTTGCTCGCACAAGACTTTCGAAGACTTCTGAGGGTTGCTCGTAAGGGGGCAACCGAATAACGGATAAAACAATTTTCCAATTTTTTTTTCACAACAAACTTTGGAGTTCTCAAAGTTTGATTATAGATAAAAGATATTGGATGTTCTTTATATGAATCTATGTCATACCCAAATTCATTTATTTTGTATTTTGTACCTATATTTCTAGAAAAAGGAAGAAGGTGATACGAAACTAGATTGAAATCGGAGTTCAGCTACGGAATTTAGTTTCGAGAATTCTTTATTAACGATAATTAGTGCGGTGCTGTAGATAGGGATTGATGAAAAAATGCTTATACATACATACATACATACATACATATGGAAGCCATTGAATAAACGTTCTTGTAAAACTCACTATGGAAGCTATTAAATAAACGTTCTTGTCTATCTGATTCTGATTCTGATCTATATCAGGTGACCTTGGACCATAGGCGCCACCAGATAAAAATAGGATATAGGGCGGACAAAATTCGAAGATGAAATCGGGTAACCTACGAATGAAAACTGAGTGTGAATACTCAAAGCTAATATTAATCTGTGTAATTCTCGAAATGTCATCTCCAACCATTCAGAACTTGAAGACTAATTTTCCATGATTTGACCATATCCACTCGTCAAAACTGAACCCATCACCAGTTCCTAAGCAGTTTTTTGAACAGCCTCTGTGAATCTGAGATAGAACAATCAATAAAACAATAATTGATCTTCGCATTGTCGAGTTTAGACGAAAATGTAGTTTCCGTAACAAATGCTGAAAGTCATACTTTTCCGCACCTGTTTATTTAGATATAAAGAAATACATAGAGAATTCGCATTCGGTATGTGATGAAATTATCAATTCTTTCTCAGTATATTCAACAGAAAACAACTACTTTCCTGGCTGCGATTTTACTAAATATACTGTACGCTAGCACAAACCACGCCGACCGTAATATCTCATCTTCGAAGTACTTAGGCAAAACTCAGAAACTATTTATCCTTAACGAACTAACCTATCCCTGATTGCAATATTTTTGTGGAAGGAAAACCGAATGGAGTGTAGAAACACAGCGATTCGAACCATGGACCTTCAGACTGAAAGTCGACAGCGCTAACCAGTAGACCATTTGGGTGTATGAATTTACTGCGTACAGAAAAAACATATTCAACACAGAAGTGCATTTGCAAAACAGAGGATGTATTTTGTTGTACTGAATGTAAATGTAACGCTCATTGTAAGAATATTGAAAAATCCGATGACGAAGACCATCAATAAATGTACATTGTTTACTTTTCTGTAAGATGTTTCTTGTAAAAACCGCCTAATTTGAATTTGTGACAATCAACTATACATTCGAAGATATCTAGTTAAATATAAATTGCTCACCATATCTTCCATTTCGACAAAATGAGCATATTTTAATGAAGAATACGGTCTAAGCGCGCGACGAGTGAAAGTTTCATCGATCGTTACGCTTAGAATGGTTTATTGATTTTACATTTTTGCTTCGACGAAACGCCTCGACTGTGGTGCGCTGTCCTAAAAATTTAATTGCAGAACAAAAACTGTTAGGAATATCCATACCATTGATCGGGATGAGATGTTCCTCATAAAATTACGCAGTTTTTGATGGGAAAATATGATGTAGTTCATTTGGAAAATAATCGAGTTCTTGCTTGTTGAAGATTAATGAAATATTGAAAAATTATATAGGATAGTTTTTGAAAGTGGTGAAATTTCTAGATATTCGGATGATAAAATATGAATAAAATTGTCGATACACCATTCGATTGGTTATACTTCAGGCTACAAAATGAGCCCTCATATGTTTTTTTAGCTTCATCTCCATTATTGTTAGACTGCTATTTTTCAGACATATTGAAAAACGCTTTCTTCGTACATTTTTCCCTGTAGAAAATCTCTCGACCATGGGGAGATGTCGTAATTTCTCATTATATATGTGGATGATGATGACAAAAAATGTCCTTGATGTTCAATTAAGTTATACCCCATGATTGGGTTATTGAACGATAGACCGCACCGTCTGCCGTACTAAAACATGTTCCATTTTTATGTTGAATACGGAAGCAAATTCGCTCCGGAAACGTCAATGTGAAAATGTACCTAATATTTTTATGGTATTCTTCCTTTTTCAAACATTCTTCAAAACAAGGTGTCACTCGTTTTTTCAACAGAATTGAACAAGGATTTCGAGAAATTGGATGAAACCAAAATTGTAGTACTTTTGATCCCGATGCGAAAAGTTGGTAGCTCGACCGGAGTAGGCCGGCTAGATTTCGAGAATAAAAAAAAGATTACATTCAGTATTGAGTGATATAATAAATAAGGAGAGTGCCGTAGGCGATTTTTTTCCTTATTCAAGGTCAAATGAGAATTGGATTTTCTCCTACCCTTCGAATAAGTGATTATTTTCACCAAAATCATGAGTAAAAAAATTTAAATGGAAAACATATTCATTGATTTTAAAAACGGAACAGGTACAAATCTGGTACACCTACCTTCATTCATACACGTATTGAAAGAACCAGAGAATATCGAATGACATCGATCTACGAATGATGAAACAAATTTCTTTCCTTCCTGATCTTCTTTCAGTTTGTTCGTATTCCTTATTATCCTAATATCAGTCCCGTGGTATATATACTATTTTTTCCACCACTAGCTATAAAACCTAACATTATTTACTCCTTCCCGAGGCGTGAAGTGTACTTTTACTGCCAAGGTAGTTTTCGTCATTTTATAACCACTAATGAATAAAGACATAGCCACCCACCTCTGATATAATAACCCGAACTCACTGTTCTGATGGCATTTGAATCGTTATAGGTATTTACTACTAGATTTTTTTTAAATTGAAAAGAAGTGCTTTCATAGTAGCAATAGGTTCATATCTCAGTTCCACAAAAATGTAATGATTGTAATGTATTGCTGTCCCTGGGTAATACTAATATTCTTCACTACCTTGGTGTATTAATAACTATTATGCACCTGAGGAGTGGAAAAATTGATTAAATATGCAAGAAAATAATGAATGGCCGTGGTTATCATATTGCTTCGGAAGCATTATTGCTATAGCGTTTGAGAAAAAACGCCAGTATTTACTTTTGATCCCTCAAAAGTGCTACCAAGTTCCTCAAATGAAAGATTGAAATTAGGTACCCTGCTCTTATGTGCATAACAGTGCATAAAAAAATTATGGGAGGAAAACTTTGCCCCTGTAGCGTTGAAGCGCAACACTGAATAATACTTATATGTCCGGAATGATTTTCTGATCAAAAGATGACCTATGTGAGCATGAAACCATTATGTACAGGGTGATTCAATCTTTCCGCCCTTGGCTCATTACAGGAAAAGGAAAACTGCAAATGCAAATACGGCAGAGAGGATTAGAATGGATGTGTCGTGTAAAGTATATTATGTTCTCGTATTTAAATATATTTCAACTTTTCCCGAGATAGCGTCAGATAATTTTTTTTTCACGAAGCCACTATTTTTTCCTCATATTCCGAAAGAACATATTTTTTTTTAAACTTTCATCATGACAAGTTTCTCCTATCTCCATTTGGTTAAAAGCCGTGGGACTCTGGATTTAGTATTTCCATTTCAATAATCTTTGGTATTTTCAAATAAATCTCAACTGACCCCGCCGTAACAAGTCGCCAGGTTTACGTTTCAATCGGTTCAAATATGAATGCAAAATGTATCCCAATCCATATTGCTTGCAAAACGATTTGCCTTGATTTTCATTACAACGGGGTCAGTTAAGATTTATTCAAAACTGCCAACATCAAAGTCCCGATAGCTATCAACCAAATGATGATAGGAGAAAATTTCCTTTCTGAAAGTTGTTGAATGAAATATTTTCTTTCAGAACATGAGAAAAAAATTGTGACTTTATGCAAAGAATATTTTCGAATGAATATCAACTGACCATGCCGTAATCAAAAATCGAGTCAGCTGGTTTCAGCTTTAATCGGTTCTAAATGATGAATGCAAAATATATCAAATTACTTACTATTTGTTTTCTGGTCGACTTGATTTTTATCACGGCGGGGTCAGTTGAAGTTTATTTGAAAATGCCAAATCATATATCACATCATAGCTATCAACTTAATGAAGAAAGAAAGAAAGTTTCACGATGGAAGATGTTTAAAAAAATAAATGTTTTTTCAGAATATGAGGAAAAATTGTGACTCTGTGGAAAAAATAATTTTGCAGACGTCATTTCCGACATTTTGAAAGTAGCTGAGATATTTTCAAATGAGGATAAATATATCCCCTCTGAGAGATTTCCATCTGCAGTTTTCCTTTCCTTGTTATGAGCCAAGGGCAGGGAGTTTGAATCACCCTGTACAGTGTATTCCATTTTGGTTCAGACATCTGAGGTATCTCTGTTGTTGTGGAACATGGAACCTTGCGGTTTTTGCGGTTCTGTGCCACTTTTTTGTGAAACTCAGATTTTGCCTATAACTTATTGCACATTTTGGACACCCTCCATATTTACGGAGTTTTTCAAATCTTTTGTCATGAAGAATATCATTCAGATTCCAATGTCGTACTCAATTCTTTTTTCGCAGTATGGTTTTGGAGATTCAACTCAAACTTATGATTTTTTCAATTTATTAGCTCATTAAATTCCTCTTTTCTCCTTCAAAATGATATATATTGTATAGATAAATTCAAAGATGCTCAAAAATCACTCAAACATTGTATTTCAATAGTGGACTATTGATTTTTTATATGAAAAAGTCTAATTGGAGGAATATTACTTCTGATATTTTTTTGATGAAGACAGAAACGATATACTGACACTAATTACCTAACAGAACACAAAACGTACCTAGGTGTACCTAATAGCAACAAATAAATTGTAATAAGAATAAATTCATGATGTAAAAGAGGCACCTGATTGGATATTCACTGAAACAGTTGAATTTCGAAATTATACAGTAACTTGATTGTTGCCCAGTTTTCCACACAATTGCCACAATTGACACAATTGACACACCTAACCTGAAGACGCATTAAAAATCATTGAAGGATATCTTTGTAATTCCTAAAAAACTGCCTCTGTTGTTACACCATTCTGCACGAATTTCTTCAAGATTGTTGTGCTTCCTAGTGTATTAAGACGTACACTCGTATTCAGAAAACATGTCGCAGTTGGACGATGTAAGCGCTCTAAATCACCGCTACAATAAAAGCGGTTACACCGTCCAACTGCGACATGATTTCTGCATACCAGTGTACTTGTACCTGTTGAGGAATTGTGTCAATTGTGTGATAGAGAAAAGGGACATCAATTCGAATAATTCAATGAATAAGTTACTGAATGATTTCGAAATTCAATTGTTTTAGTAAATATTGAAACAGCTGCTTATTCAACATTATGTATACTTCTTATTACTATTTATTTGTTGCTATTAGGTACCTACGTTTTGTTTTGTGTTAGTTATTCAGTGTTGGAATTGTTTTTTTCTCTTCATGGTAAAATCAAAAGTTCAAGTGGAACTTTTTTATTTAAAAAATCTATATCACTATGAAAGTCCATGCTTCATTGATTTTGGAGCATCTTTGAAAATTTTATATTCATAACATTATACATAATTCGGAAGGAAAGAAAACAAGGAATTTGATGAGCGGATGAAATACAGGGTGTTCTACTGAAAAAATCATAAGTTTGATGCGTACTTATCTCCAAAATCATATACTTAGCCCGAAAAAAAAAAATGAGTGCGCCACTAGTTTCTGAGTGACATTCTCTATGAGATAAAATTTCAATTAGTTATTATCGCATTTTTTATCACTGAGGAACTTCGTTGATATGGAGATGGTCGACAAAGTGTGAAATGTACAGTGCTTTATACGTAACCAGTTAGGAAACGCGTCATTTTGTTTGACGACGGGATTATGCGAGACGAACGAACGTATTACGTGTAATTTTTTTTCTAATTTTGCTAGGAATTTTCGCTCGAACAGATAATATAATGACCATCATTTCTACATGAATTCTACCGATTATGTACAAAAATTGAGTATAGGCAAGTCGACTCCGCCCGTCACTTCGAAGTATCCGTCATAAAATAATATGGTCGCAAATCAGTGACCAAATTCACGAAAAAGACTCGTTCGATACTTCCATCAGTGGAAAATGGCTGATTCAAGTTCAGTTTTTCCAACTGATATTGAGAAAGCAGCTTGAAATACATTATTCTTTTCGTCCAACACATATTCAATATCGTAACTGGTGCTGTAGTGAATAATATTTCATCACCAGTTAAACCAGTTATGTTATATTTCACTTTACACCACAGGTTATACGAAAAGTGAGAAGTTTCAATATTTCCGTAGTTTTGAAAAGTTCCACATCACATGTCAAATTAAATAAAAAAGAATTTCGAACCAAACTCAATATTTCCAAGGGATATCCTGAAACAGGTTGATTTTCATTCTCAATTTCCACATTTATAATAGACAATTTCTCGAATGGAACATCCTATCAACTATTGAATTCTCGAAATCTTTATGGAAAGCTGAATTCAGGGTGTTCCATTGAAAAAAAACACAAAGCTATTAGCCTACCCGAAAAAACGAATGACACTGTATATAAAACAACCTCAGAAAATAAAAGTTTGGGTGGTTTCAAACAACTTTTTCATTTAACATTCCTCAATATTCCTATAAAAACAACATAATGACCTCTTTATACTGAACTTTCCTTGAAAAAAGTATCATTCCTATTTCACATTCTTGGGGGAATTTAAGACTAAGAAAATTGTTTGAAATGATGACTTAATAAAAACAAATTATCATAGGCATCCAAGTGCTTCGTAAATTTTTTATTTTATAAGGATCCCAGTAAACATGAGACATTGATGAAATATTTCAAGATTACCTAAAATGTTAATGATTGAAACATTTTTCAGGAACACTCCAGAGATATTGCAAAATCACTGTAACATTCCTGAAATATTCCAAAACAACTATAATTGATATATTCCGAAACATTTCGAAATTACTTGTGAAGTGAATGAATGAAACATTCCAAGATAACTTTTATTGTGAATAATTGAAACATATCATTTTCTACTTATTCAGGAATGTTTCGATGCGTTCGAAATATGTTTGAAACGTTTCAAGGTACCTCAAACTATTGATATTTTGAAACAATTCAAATATACTCTCATTGAGAATTATTTCAATGTTTCAAGACAACTTGAATGGCTTGATTGAGGAATATTTCAAAATCACCTGAATTTTAAATGATTGGAACATTTCAATATGTCTCTCATTCTGAATGATGGAAACATTTTTCAGGAACATTCCAGGGATATTGCAAAATCACTGTAATATTCCTGAAATATTTCAAAACAACTGTAATTGATATATTCCAAAACATTTCGTAATTACTTGAGAAGTGAATGAATCAAACATTTCGAAATAACTTTGATATTGAATAATTGAAACATATCATTTACTACTTATTCAGGAATGTTTCAATGCGTTCGAAATATGTATGAAACGTTTCAAGGTACCTCAAACTATTGAGATTTTGAAACATTTCAAATATACTCTCATTGCGAATTACTTCAATGTTTCAAGACAACTTGAATTGCTTGATTGAGGAACATTTCGAAATCACCTGAATTTTAAATGATTGGAACATTTCAATATGACTCTCATTCTGAATGATGGAAACATTTTTCAGGAACATTCCAGGGATGTTGCAAAATCACTGTAATATTCCTGAAATATTGCGAAACAACTATAATTGATATATTCCAAAACATTTCGAAATTACTTGAGAAGTGAATGAATGGAACATTTAAAAAAAAAGTTGGTAGTGAATAATTGAAACATATCATTTACTACTTATTCAGGAATGTTTCAATGCGTTCGAAATATGTATGAAACGTTCCAAGGTACCTCAAACTATTGACATCTTGAAACATTTCAAATATAATCTCATTGCGAATTACTACAATGTTTCAAGACAACTTGAATTGCTTGAATGAGGAACATTTCAAAATCACCTGAATTTCAAATGATTGGAACATTTCGATATGACTCTCATTCTGAATGATGGAAACATTTTCCATGAACATTCCAGGAATATTTCAAAATCTTTGTACCATTGCTGAAACATTTCAAGACAACTTCAACTGATATATTTCGAAACAATTCAAAATTTCTTGGATAATTAATAAATGAAACGTTTCAAAATTTCTTCAATTGTGAATAATTGAAACATATCATTTTCTACTTATTCAGGAATGTTCCAATGCGTTCGGAATATGTTTGGAACATTTCAAGGTTCATCAAACTATAGAAATTTTGAAACATTCCAAATATACCCTTATTGCGAATTACTGCAATATCAAAAGACAACTGGAATTGGTTGATTAAGGAACATTTCAAAATCACCTGAATTTCAAATGATTGGAACATTTCGATATTACTCTCATTCTGAATAATGGAAACATTCATCAGGAACATTTCAGGGATATTTCAATATCATTGCAACATTTCTGAAACATTTCAAGACAACTTTAATTGATATATTCCGAAACATTCCAAAATTACTCGAATGATTAATTAATGAAACGTTTCAAAATCACTTCAATTGAAACATATCATTCAATACTGATTCAGGGATGTTCCAATGCGTTAGGAATATGTTTGAAAAATTCTAAGGCTCCTCAAATTATTGACATTTTGACACATTTATTAGGAATCACTTACCTACTACAATATTCCAAGACATGCAACTTGAATTGGTTAATTTAAGAATATTTCAAAATATTCCGAATTTTGATAAATTAATTAGATTATTTCACAACTATTACATGGTCTATTTTGAACAAGCATTTTATCATATTATGATGCAATTCAGCATTTCCCCTCTACAGCCGCCGCTTTCGTGGCTTCGGTAATCGATCGCGGGTTCCCGTCTTCGGCTCTAAGCGTTCGCGCACGCGCGTCGCGCATTCAGTTTCCTTCTCCTTGGTGAAAGGCTTCGCAGTTTTCGCTTTCCGACTGTTGTCTCAAGCCAAGCAAAGCAAAAGACATCTAATATATTATAATAGTGATAAAATATAATTATTTCACTCAAGTCAAACACATTTTCGAGTGTATACTATTTAATCGTACCGGTAGTCCTCTTAGGTGATTTAGGCCATGTGAAGTAACATCAAAACTTGCAACCAAACAAATAACACAAACGACTCCATTTTTTTATCATCCCCTGGTGTGGCTGGACTTTGAAATGTATTCAACGGCTCCATGGACAAGGCCGAGGTACGTATAAATATAGAAAAACCATAATTTCAGATGAAATATCGAATAATTATTATTAGATATCATGATGGGTATATTCATAATGATACTTTTTGTTCTAGGATGGAGTGTGACTTAGAAGCTGCACAAGAATAGTGCTTTCAATTGCGATGTAACCGAAGAAAAATATTGAAGCACTCAACATGTGAATATCGATGTTAAATTACTTGATATATATGTACAAACCTAATACGTCGTGATTATGTGAAATATCTGATGATACTTTTTTCGAGACTTTTTCAACTGCTTTTTTCATATATCATTATGTAAGCAATATAATCCATTTTTTTATGTCTATTATATTTTATTTTACCAGGAATATGAATATATTCCAGCGATATTGGTAGGTATTTTTCATTATGAAACATTCAATGGGAATGTTTCAGAAACAGTAATATTGTTGAATGGAAAACATTCATGAAATGTTTCATGAAACATTCCCGAAAGTTCTACAATGAATGTTCCCAGGATGTTTCTATATATATGTATTTGAAACATCATTTATGAAACATCTCTGGTGGCGAAAATTTATCGTTTCGAAAATATTCATGGAATGTACCAAGAAACATTCCTAAAGATCTAATCATATTGGGAATATTTCCAGAATGTTTCAAGCATTTGTATTCGAAACATCATTCATGAAACAGTTTTGAGGGCAAATATCTCTGGTTTCACGAATATTTCTGAAACATTTCATGTAATATAACGAAAGAAATATTTATGAAATATTGCATGGAACATTCCTACAGGATATGATCATGGTAAAAATGTTTCCAAAATGTTTCAATTTGCGTATTCGACACATTATTTAGGAACATTACCATGAAACATTCCTGAGGGCGGACATCTCTAGTTCCTGGAATGTTTCTGGAACATGTAGGCAACTTTGAATGCAATGTTTCATGCATCAATACTACGTTTCTGAAACATTTCCGAAACAAAAAAATGTTTACTGGGATGCTTGCCAAAAATTCGACGGATGACGTCACAATGTGTCCATGATGATTTCAGACAAAAAGGTTCCTGCATGATCCGCCATTTTGAAAACAAATGTCATTTGAAAGGTATTTTTTCGCTCTATCGACTTACGTAAAATTATTCATACAGAGTGCCATTTGAATTTCATTAAAATTTTGGGGCAAATCCTCTGTACTTGTACAGTGTGCAACATATGGAATTTTTTTTGATGAATTGCACAACCAAAATACAGATAGTGTCAAAGGTTGGTGCATGTTCGGTAATCATTTAAGGTGCACTTAGAATCGTTGCAAGTCAAACAGCATACAGGGTAGGTCAAAAAATATAAAAAATGCTCAGGAGTAAAGTACCCTTATTTCAGAAAATTCAGCAAACTGTTATGGAAAAAAGTTCTTTACAATTGAAAGTTTTTCCCGAATACCAAAACATGGCCTCCTAAGACATATTTTAGTGTTTCGATTTGTTCCATTGATAACTTCCCAATTTGTATTTTTTTTTATATCCACCCTAAACACTTTCATAATTTGATCATGACAAAATCAGTTGATCATACTTGTGTTGGAATTAATGCACTTTTGTGCAATCAACTTGGATTTTATTTTTTTAGGGAATCACAAACTTGATGTTTGTTGCAACGATATACAGCTTAATTTTGAGATTTCGCAAACCATATTTTCAACAAGGTAAAACATCATTAGATAAGGAGTATGTCACCAAACTGCCTCAATATTTACTGTCAACCCTCATTTGTTCTGTTCCTTGGGTGTCCGTGATTTTTCAAAAGGTATCATGGTTGTCGATCAATTTGTTCAGCTTTCTCATAAACATTTCAAATACAAAATGTTCACATTATATGAAGGTTTTTGAATATGCATATTATCATTAATGATGTTTTACCTTGTTGAAAATAGGGTTCGCAAAATTTCAAAGTTGAGCTGAATATCGTTGCAACAAACATGAAGTTTGTGATTTCCTAAAAAAATTGAAATCCAAGTTGAATGCAAAAATATGCTTGAATTTGAAAAAAAATGGGAATTTATTAACGAAAGGAATTGAAGAACTGAAGAATGTCTTAGGAAGTCATGTTCTGGTATTTAGGTATAAATTTTAATTGTGAACAACTTTTCTCAATAACATTCTGCTGAATTTTTTGAAATACGGGTACTTTACTCCCGAGCACTTTTTATATTTTTTTACCTACCCTGTATGCTGTTTGATTTTCAACTATTCTGAGTGCACCTGAAATGATGATCGAACATGCACCAACTCTTGGCACTATCTGTATTTTGGTTGTGCAATTCATTAAGAAGATTCCCATATGTTGCACACTTAAATGACCACACTGTATATTGAAATTATGCTCATATTATTATTTTGTAGAAGCGAGGAGGGAAAATCCCAAATAATCAAGTAAAATGTATGTAACACCTCCTCGATCAACCAACAGGCGGTACTCCGAGCCGCCATTGCTTGAGATTTGACATTTCATGGAAGATGAATGAAGTCATTATGATATCCGAAACGCAAATGAAATTGATCACATACAAAGTACCCCATTGACGAACGGAACATTTTGGTATATAAACGAATTGGATCCAATCAACTTATTTTTACCTCTACTTCAAGTAGAGCAATTTTGGGACACCCTATATATAATCTATAACTGAAGTCATGTGAGGGATTTAAGCACAATTGACAATAAGAAATCACTAGATTCGAAAACTCTTGGAGAGTAGGTTTCCCGAAACGAAATAGCGATATACAAATGCTACAAAATCTTTATTTATATTATCTACTATTTAATTGGAATCAAATTGAAAGGTATACACTCTGATCCGAATCTCAGACCATTGGACTATAGAAAAGTTTGAAAGTTTGATGTTTTTCTCCAATATTTATATGTTCAGAAATGGACATACAATGATTCCATTTCTGCCTTATAGAATCTCCGAGAATAGATTCACCTATTATACATAGAAAACATCGTTATATTCACATGTCTGATGTTTTGTTATATAATTTTTCAACAAAAAGAATGATATATACTTCTTCATCTTGATACAATCAAATTATCATGTCAATATCTTCCAGATTCGAATCAAACAGATTATCAAACACAAATACTACAATGTACGAACCTTTCTCAGCCCTCTAGAATTCTTCATAAAACAGTTTGAATCAGATTTGAGTAGGTAGAGCAAGGAATTTCTATCGATTCAACTTGGCAACAATGCGCTACCGCTTGTTCCGAGTCCCCACGCGTCTCACACATTCTGGTATATTGACGGTCTGTCGATGTACGGTTCTGATGTTTTACGGGTCTGTCAATGTACGGTTCTGCCATTTTACGGTTCTGCTATTTCACGGGTCTTAATCCAAAAAATTCTGAAAATTTACGGGTTTGGTAGCTGCACGATTCTGCCATTGTACGAGTCTGTCATTTTACGATTCTGCTGTTTTACGGGTCTGTCGTTTTACGGTTTTGATGAATTATGGATCGGAAATTCCGGTAGTCCGATGGATTATGAGTCTGTCAATGTACGGTTCTTGCATTTTACGGATCTAGAGTATTGGCAGTCTGTGCCTTTACGAGTCTGTCATTGTACGGATCTTTCATTTTACGGTTATCAAAAATCGACAGTCTGTCTTTTTACGGGTATGAACTTTTCGCATTCTGCCATTTTCAGATTCTGTACATCACAATTCTGCCAGTTTGCTGGTCGGGAATGTTCATTCTGATGAAATGGTGGTCTACAGAGTACGGGTCGCTGAAATACAGTCTGTGCTTTTACGGTTCTATGACTTTACGATTATATATTTTTATGATTCTGACGACATGAAGAGTATTTTATTTACTGGTTTGGCAAAGTACACTTCTGAATATATGGCAGTCTTTCGATATACTATTGTGATTTATACATTCTGACATAATGCAGTCTGTCAAAGTACGGTTCGACAAATTACGGGTTGTACATATTGCAGTCGCTGAAATATGGTTCTGATGATTTGCTATTCTGATTTCTTACTATTCTAGTAAAATAAATTCCTACTAATCGACGGTCTGTGTCGATACGTTCTGATGATGTATATGGACCCTATTTATTGCAGATATCGTAATAACGGTTATCAGATTTCCAATTATGATAACTCAAGTTTTCTCTCAGTGTAGATGATATGAATAATTCTTAGGATACAGAGAATATTCTAAAGAACGATGTTTGGGGTTATTTCAGAATGAATTGTAAGTGCGGGCTCAAAATTTTTTCTACAACAGCTGAGTAGAGTACAGTGAGTTGAGAAATAAGTTAATATGATTTGAGCAGTGATTATGATATCACAATGAAACAAAACAATTTCCGTAAGTGTCAGTCATCAAAAGGATTGATTTCATTTAATTTTTTCATGGAGTTTTTGATGAAGAGTCATTAAAGAGACTCGAAAGCATAAAAGAGAACTAGAAAGTAGGAACACTTTTTTCTTCTCTGACTGCAGACTCGTAGGTATACAAAAATTTCTAATCATCCTTTGTTATTTATTGTCAATTGAACGATCCGCTCAGATCAAAAAACGATGTATGAATTTGTAGAATGTATACCTAACCTAGAATAACTGATGACTCACCTAACCATCAACTGTAACTGTGATTCGAAACCTTCCCAACTGCCTGATTCATGATCCAAAGTATATTGTTTAAGGGTATTATTTGCCAACAACAAAATAGCTGTTACCGAAGCCAAACACGAACAAATATGGCAACTGAGATGCTGGCGTTTGTCAAATGCAAGTTTGCTACTGCTCATTTCATAAAATGGCGTCTCTTGAATAATGTACCATTTTGCATATTCCAGCATCATTATAAATTATGATTATATATATGTTTTGCATCTCATAAGTTGTTTGTAGAAAGCTTATGTAATTACCAAACTCAATGAATTATAATTTTTGATACAACATTGAAATTGAAAATTCAGTGATAGTTCCGTATGTAACGTTGCACTAATATTGTTCGTAGTTAATTCATGTAATATTGCAATTTTAATGAGAATATATAGTTGATGCATGCAATATTGTTATTGAAACTCAAATGGACGGGTCATTTTGTAACTAACAAACGATTTGCCAGTAGATTTTTCTTTTATGTTAATAACACGAATATAGCAGCAACATTGATTTTATATTGTATTTTCATATTACGGAAGAAAGCGTCACAATATATTGGGGCAATATTTTGTTACATTTCATGTTCAGTTAGTGGTTACAATGAGAATGAAAATAATCATGAATATCTGATTGGTGGAACTAGCTTAGCTCAATTGAATGTTGAAGAAAATATGGAACGGTGTAAACTTTCATACTTCAATGTTGAAACAAACTCACCAGGTCTCATCAGCCGCTCGGTCTGTACGTGTGACTATAGATGGCTGCGTCATAAGTGTGTGTCGCTATCTCTGGATCTTACCTTAGAGCTTTGCCACTAGATGGCTACAACATGACTTTGAAACTTGATGTTATACCCTGCGTCATCGTCTAAGTAATGATCTCTGGATTTTTAAGCCTATCAAGCATCGAAATGTCGTTGCATTCGGGCCACCACCAACTCCATGTTTTTCAATAAAATGCAATTCAACAGCCAATTAATGGACAAATATCAAATCGTGAAACATTGTTGAATAAAGGATTTTGAGGAAAATGAAATAGGCTACAAAAATATACAGAATGCCATTTGAAAATAAAAAGTTGGGTCTACTTTCGATCGAACAGATGGTTGAAGAAAATTGTCATCGGGTGCAAGAGAAGCGCCATCATTGATGATATAACTCTTGTGAGATGCAAATTTTTATCTCTTCAAATGAAAAAACTACAGGCTGTTACATGTCTTCTGTGTCACCCGGTATATCGGTAAGTACTATGTATCGGAAATTATACCAATTTGGATGAAACTTTTTTTTTCGACTCACCTCACTATTCACTATGGTGGCGAATGCTTGGATTCACACAGTTATATCAGTGATAGATTGTATTGCGTACGCAGTGTGTCGAAGATGAGGAAGTCTATCGGGGTACTCGAAAATGGTTTCTCCGAAACAAAACGTCGTGAAGAAATACTCTCAACGTTGTTTCGTAGATCTCAAATAGTGGCAAAGAGAAAGTGTCTTTTGTTTTCCTTCATCTTCACAAATAATGGCAAAAAAATGATCGAAATCTGCAAATTTTGGTTTTTTAGGCTCATCCTCGGAACTACTCAGAATATTGAAACTTTTTGAATGCCATATTCTTATAGGCTCAAAATGCGCAACTACTCTCTAATACCTAACAATCTGATTTTTATGGTTTGTAAGAACCCGATGATATACATCCTTATCTTGGACACGATGTGAGTTTAATAATGATGTATTGATTTGATTCGTATAATTTCATTTGCTGCTTCTCAATTCACAAGAATTCTCTAGTTAACTATTCATCAGAAGAAATGATGGTCTTTCGTTTTCGATTCGTGATTTGTGAACTCTCATTTACTGACGTCACTGTGTGCATTTCTGGCAATTATGTTGAGTGATATTCCATCCCAACAAACAATGAACTACCGGGAAGTTAATGGCCCAATGCTTTCTTTGCTGGGGGAATGACTTCAGCGGCAAACATCTGTTGGCCTTTCACATTCTTGTAGTCACTTTGCCAGTGGAGCAAATAAGTATTGGTCCTTTATCGTTTCATTGACTTTGGTGTTGCCGGAAAATACAACAACTTCGTTTACGCAATCTTCAAAAATGCCAACGCTGGGCATTCAACCTATATGTTCCAGATCACACTGTATGGTCATCGAGTATTCTCCCAATCATACGAAAGAAAAAACGATGAAAGAATTTATATTCCTTGAAAACCTGAAATATATGTTCCAAGAATTTTTTCATATTTGAGGATAATCATAATATGGGATCATTATAGGATCATCATATGAGATCATTTCAATAAAGCCGTGAGTATGATCTACAGAAATTTGGGATTTTTCGACATATAGGTCAAAACATTGATGAGTATAGGTATAGGTACCTGCAATATTGATTTCAGTCTTTGAAGAACTTTCAATGAAGGATGCTTTTGTCCTCGCTTATTTCCGCAAAATTGATAATAAAATAGTTTTCCATATGAATCGATGAGAAGTTATTGTAAGAAATAATAATACATGATTCTCATCATGAATAGATGCTATCAGATATTCGAACGAAGTTTTCTGTAGTTTTCAATTCTAGTCAACTTTTTCATGTGATGATGGTTTTCGATATTATCGAGAATAAAAACGGTACATTGTTTGCACTTGAACAAAATTCATTTTTTCGACATACCTGACAAAAATCGATATCGAAGTTTTTATGTCAAATTGAATTTTTTCCTAAAATTATTAATGGAAAAGTTTTCAATTCATTGTCGAGTTTTTCAGACATACTGTATATTTTCCTAGAAGGATCCAAGATTGTCGGGATGGAATGATATAATGGATTATTTCTCTCAGTATATCAAAGTGTTAGTTGGAATATTATCATCAAAATATATTAGTTTGAAATATTCTCTTATCCGTTTCGATTCGTTCACATCTCACCGATACTCACTACATGAGTTCAAATACTAATACGAGTAGCTAGTCATGTTCTCATAGAGATATTCCAACGATATAGCCGTTGCACAAATACGACTGAATGGATTGGACCATCAGCGCTACCAAGTCACGAAAATGTATTGTATGTATGAGTTCAACCGCCAAAATGAAGATCTTTTCAGATCGCAATCTTATCATCCAAAGTCGAGAAATTTTCATACTTCGTTCCTATGCCAGTATGGGGATTTGGAAGCCAATCAATGGAATGAATGCCGGCTGATTGACCGTCGGGAAACCGTCGGCCTGAGTGTCCTTTTCTTGATGGCCCCGTACCAACAACGATAGTCGCTAGTCATTATGCCGCAACATCTAGTTAAGGGAACAATATATTAGGCCTTCAGTGTACCGCAAAAGTATGTTTGCTGAGATGGTAGTGACAAGAGTAACAAATAGTACAAATCGACTGAGATATCGTGAATTGAGTATATCACCCTTGTGATGAACTTCAATGCCCTGTACCTATTTCCTCTGATAAACTCCAATTGGGGGTGAGTATTTGAACTAAGTATATATATATCAAATTGAAAACAAGCAATATTGACAATGACTATCTTTTAATGTTTATAATATCATCGTACAACATCGAAATACTCGTCATTTGACTCTATATGGATGTCATTTCATTCTCATATGTTGTTTCACTAGTTATATGAATTTTTCGTTATGAAGAACTTGAGCACAGCCAAAAGGGAACTATAATGGCGCCTATTCAATTTAGAAATCTGTCAAAGGTCATGCAATTTCGTATAACATCTAATTGATATTTCCTTCGGTGTAGTAGTTTATGGAGAAGTTCTTGATACGAAACACGGTCGAAAGTTTGTGATATATCTATCGCCACAGCCAGATATTCCCAATGTTCTTTATTATTGACACTACTCTATTATATTCACCTGTATGTATGTATAAATGACCGACTCCTTTCGACTCAATTTTCACCCACTTCAAATGGACCGATTGATTTGAAATTTGGCAGGTGTACAAAGTTCGGGTGGCAATGCATTATAAACTTTCGTTTCCAAGAAAAAACAAAATGGAGACTCCAAAATGGCAGACGGGTTTTGTAATTATAATACGTTTCCATTCAAAATTGGTATCTGGGGCTTTTAGGGGTCGGAGATTATGATTCTTTTATCAAAATTTGTAAATTCAAGATGACGGATCCAACATGGCAGGAGAGTTTCGTGATTATGATCCGATTCTATTCAGAATTGGTGTCTCGGGATTTTCGGAGTCGGAGATAATGATTCTTTCGTCGGAATTGAAAAATTCAAGATATCGGGTCCAATATGGCAGACGAGTTTTGTAATTATGATCCGAATCAATTCAAAAGTTTCATCTGGTGGTTTTGAGGATCCAATATGGCGGACGATTTTTGTAATTATGATCTGATTCTACTCGAAATTTGTATTTTGAGTTTTTTGGTGATGGTGATTATGATTTTTTCGTCAGAATTGAGAAATTTAAGATGGTGGATTCAACATGATGGACGAGTTTTGTAATCATATGATCCGATTCCATTCAAAGTTGGTTTCTGGGGGTGAACGAGGTCGGAGATTACGATTCTTTGGTCAAAATTCGGAACTTACAAAAAATATAGGAACACTAAGAAACACGCTTTTGTATTTGGTCGAATTGTAAAAAAAAAAGAGAATGAATAAGAGATTAAAAAACTGAAAAGAAGGAGAAGTAGAAAAAGAAATAATAAAAGTGTATGTGTTGATAAATACATAACATACTGATTACGGAGATGCTGATATTATCCATTTTGTGTATTCATCAACACACTCTTGTTATTCAATTCTAATGAAGCTTGTCAAATATGCATGGGAGACGTAGGCACGTAGATCTCCAGTAGTTGATTCTCGAACGCGAAATCCATATTGGCTGCATTGAAATATATGGTTGGAAGAGCAATCATTCTCTCTTGAAATGGACCTCCTGTATGAATATAACCGTTTGAACTGCGAACGGGATACGCATTGAAACATCAAAATTTTATTATACATTCCACACCCTTTACCCACCTCGACAATACCATTCCGGCGGTTACACAACTTCTGTGTCCTAATATCCCATCAAAAATTCCGTCCACGTTCGACATTGTACAACACCGGAGTAAAAACCGGAGTAAAAATCCTTGTAAAATTCAGGACAGGACAGTTTAATCCTCGCCCTAGGTGATGTACAGCATCCGTAATAAAGCGGTTATTAGAATTTCGTGGTGAATATTCACAAGTCAATAACTTATTACCAGATCACTTTGTGGGAAGCAGGCGAATAGTTCTAGTAATTTGTTGAGACTTGGGACGTGGGATGAAAAGTAAATTGTAATGGAAGTTTGAGAGTTATTTCCAACTGGCATTTATAATCGCGATTACGTATTGATGACTATTGAATCGTCTAGGTCAGTTCTTAAGTCCATCGTTGAACTCGAAATTTGGTAAAACTCAGATCAAATTAGTATCCTAGTAGACTGATCACCCAAATAACATTATCAGTTTTATTGTTAGCTACAGGAGGTTGTTACAGCCTATTTCAAAATGCCTTTTTAAAACTATTATACTTCAATAATATCATTAAAACAATTAAACAACCTTCTCAAAATATAAAGGGCCCACCTTCATAAATGCTGTCACAGCTTCTCTTAAAGCTTGTCATAAAGCTAATAGGAATTTATTGTAGTATGCCTCAAAGCAATAATAAAACCTATCAAAACTACTTCCTTCAAAGCCTTTTAGCACGAGTTCAAACCTATGTTTTAAAACGACAGTTCTTATGCCAACATTAAAACTTATTGGCTAGAATTAAAACCTTATCAGTTGCAGTAAGCATTTGTTGAGATAATATAGTCCGTAACGTGTTTTATGAAAGTCTTTTTTCAGAACTTATTATACGACGCTATACATAGTGGAGTATACTACGGCCGTGCCAAAAATGCTATCTCGGAAACTAAGCGAGATAGAGGTATAGTTGCTTTGGAGAAAATGATCCCCATCGAATTTTGAGCAACTTTGGTTTTTGTGTGTGGTCTGTCTGTCTGTCTGTCTGTACTCTGTGTTAATCATAAATCGATATATCTCCGGAACCCTTTGACATATCGACTTGAAATTTTGCCATCTTATTGTACTCAAAACAATATTATGTCATTAGAATATGAAGGAAATCGGAAAACTCTAAGGTGGTTTTTCCGGGTTTTTTCGATTTTTCACCGGAAGTTCCTTGTAATCACTCTACAAATCGCAAAAGTGGTCCGATCGATTTCATTTTTTGTGAAAAAAACCTCTATCAGGAAGAGACGAAGCCTATTGAAATTGAGCAGGGTCGGGAAATTCCAAGTGGGTTTTTCAAGGAGATTTTCCGAAAAACACGGTTCACTTTAAAACGATATATCTCCTGAACAAATAGACTAAATCCAAATTTGAAAAATGCACCGTATGCCTCTTTGATGACGCAACAAATTATTATTCAACCATTTTTTCGTGCATCCATCGAAAAATGGAAAAACAAATGAAAATCCAAACATCAAAATTTGAAATCCTTTCAATTCAATATATATCGAAAACAAATGGAAAAATCGAAAATTATCAAGAGTGCAAAGTTATTCACTGGGACATTTCCTACAAATTATTTTCCATAAATTTTTCTGTAAACCCAATAGTACAGGAAATAAAGTGGAAAATATGAAAAAAAAAAATTTAACGACCCATAGGGTACTATGAAGATATATTGAAAAACATAGATTATCGATAGATGAAGCTCATCGACTTCCACTGAACCATGAAATATTTTTCCATTTTGTTGATTGGAAGATGGAACAAAAGTGTTGAAAATTGTATTCTCAGATAATTCCAAATATCTCGAAAATAACTGAAAATATCTGGAAATATTATGAAACCAAAATTATTCCTTTCGATAGAATCTACAAAAAATCCCGATAACATTTTTCTCTGAATTCAATAGTTCGGGAGATACGATGAAAAAACTAAAAAATTCACAAGTTCCCAGATAATCACTTGCCAATAGAAAACAAAACAAAAAACAAAAGAAAGTGAAAAAAGCATACTCCACCGTCTTGATTTTTTTCTCATAAACTACGTACCTAGCTCACTCGACTGTCTGGAAAAACCAAGACAGTCGAGTGGGCTAAGTACGTAGTTTGTGGAAAAAATATCCAGTTCTCTGAACTTTCATAGCGTCGTAAACACATCTTTGGTGCCCAATGATAGTTTCAATATAAAAATATGCTCATGATATGGTGCCATGGCCTCTACTTCCATCTTACATGAGCAATGATAAAATATAATCTGCTTTTATAGCGTCGTATAAATTATCTAACCTCTAAATAAACTAATACCTTATGAAAACTACATCTATACTAATCTGATACCTTCTAAAAACTACGTACCCACTTGTTATAATACAAACATGTCAAAATGGAGAGAAAATAATAGATAGTTATAATAGAGATTAAACATGGCGGTATGATATGATAATTCCCTACTGTATCAAATAGTCCTTTTTGTGAAGATTGAGGCTGTAAAATGAAAACGATGACGACTTTTTTGACGAAAACATACCAAATATGCTTCAAAAAAAAAACAGCGCCCTAGAAATGATGTGTTTTTACCAGTTAAAATTTGATGTCAATTTCAATAACTTTTCAAAAAAGTTGACAAAACTGTGTGAATGTTTGCTGAATATGGGTGAGTCGTTTTAAAAATGTGGAAAAACAACATTTTCGACGGCAGTATCAATGCATCTTTTCTATTTTTCGCTTGAAATTTTCATTTCCATCAATGGCCGACATCTGTTTGTAGTGAATATGGCGCAAAATATACTTAAAACCAATTTTCTTTCTCTAATGCTTGATTAAAACCTTTAGGTATTGATAAGGCATTTTATGAGACGATTTCCTCCTGTTGAAGTACTTATTGCATATTCAAATCCATTCTTATGATTATTTGCTCCTGGGTATGACAACAAAGCTTCGAAACTGATAAGATCGATTTAAGAAGGTTATAAGATAATGCCTTCATGAAACTATAAAGCTTTAAGAATATCCTGGCTAGTGCTCATTGGCAGTGTTGCAAAGTATAGAAGAACGTCATCAACATGATTAACATAACCCCACTTTTGTTGTTTACAGTGTTCACTTTGTGAATTTTGTGATTGGTTTAAAGTAGGGAACCGAGTAGGAAACATAGACAAACTACACCCAGTGCAGTTCGCCTGATATTGTGTTGATTGCTCCATTCTCTCAAATTCATGCTCTACTCGCCATCTGACATAATTTGTGCAAAAATGTTGTCAACTTCCTCGCTTCCTAGTTCCCATTCAGGAGCACGAAGATCAGAAGTATTTTCCATAACGTTCTGACTCGTTGATGGTACTTCATGAACATCAGGTCCTAATGAATTCTTGCTATTTGGTGGTTTCAGGTGGTATGAATTGAAAGACGCAGTGCTTGGAATTGCTTGGGCTTGAGAATTCTGATTTACTGTTGCTCTCACGACTTGATTTTTGATTCTTAAGTAATTTTCTTTATATTTTCGCTTGAAGTTGCCATTTATCTTAATTCCACACTATTTATTTTCTTGTGAGTTCATTTCAACGTGAGTCGTTTGTATGCAAAAAAAATACGAACATTTATATTATGGGATTTGGGTTTAAGACGTTTCTGAATAAAACTTCATAAATCCTATAGATTTTATGATTGACTTCGATGAATTCATTGTGGCTTATAGGTTTTAATAATTACTTTTACATAGCTAGAAT